>WOXC01009152.1:0-392554 GCA_011680675.1 Gymnobelideus leadbeateri
TGTGAAGGAACTAATACATACAAAACCAACATAACTTGTCCCAAGGTCATGGATGAAGGTGTTTGTGAAGGAATCATTACAGTTTGGAATTTGGAGACCCATTTGTGTTTCTGTATGGTTCCACAAAACTGCTTTTCCTCTTTAGACGTTCTCCCTTTCTTTCAGTTTTATCCTGAAGGCTTTTCAAAGGACGGTAAATGGTTTTATCATTTTATCATATAATTTATCAAAAGCCTCCGATGCTTACTAGCTTTGTGACCTTGGGCAAGTCACTTAATCCTGTTTGCCTCAGTTTCCTCATTTGTAAAATGAGCTGGAGAAGGAGATGACAAACCACTCCAGTATCTTTGCCAAAAAAACCCCCAAAAACAGCCATGAAGAGTCGAACACAACCGAAACTATTGAGCAATAACAAAATGCTTAGGTCACTCTCATTGAAAATCATACAGAAATATTCAATAGTTACTTTTTTCCTTGTGGTTATGACTTTAGCAAGGTTTTATTTTTCATATAGGGCACACAGAAATTGCACAAGTAATTATGGAGTATGTGAGTATTTATAGAAATCCTCCTATGATAGGAGGATTTGTGGCAGGAAACCCAAACTTTTTTTTATATATAATTCTTCAGAGGCATATAAGAATATACACTTAAATGGATAAACTAAAATGATAATTTTCAGAATAACCTGGATGTCTTAGGATTTTAACTCAATCATTGGTTAGGAAATCTCTTGTAAATAGTTAATATTGTTTCATAAGATTGTGACTGGGACTGTGAAGAAGATTAAAAGAAGAAGAATCTTAGCTTAGTACATCTATTTGGAAATGCTTCCTCTTTTGAAAATGATTTCATACTTCCAGATTATTAAATCATTCTTTTTTTTTTTAAGCAATTGGGGTTAAGTAACTTGCTCAGGGTTACACAGCTAGTCATTATTTATGTGTGGGTGCTCATTTTCTGAGGCCGGATTTGATCTCGGGTCATCCCAACTCCAAGGCCGGCGCTCTTACTCACTGCGCCACCTAGCCGCCCCTTATTAAATCATTCTTGTTAAAAATATAATCAAACTGAGATTTAGATAAACAAATAGATGATAGATACATATTGCGTTATTAAAGGAAATCATAATAAACCAGTGTGCCTGAGTATAGCCCTCACCTTACGAGGTCGACATCTAGAAGAACCATACCTTCCTCCCTCCCACAACACATCCCTTTATCTAGCTGTCAGAGACAGAGTATGTACTAGACTTTAGTTGTCTTCTCACATCACTCATGTGACCCACCATTGTCTGTAGCTTCCAGCTACTTCTCAGGCTTGATCACTCATTGACCTCATTAACTCCTCCTGAAGACCCTCCCCAAACTCCTCCTCTAGATTACCCCTAGATTCCTCCCACAACCTTCTGTATATAAGACCCCATCTCACACCATGTGGATGAGAGAGCACCATAGAATAGTGAGAGCACCATAGAATGACCTAGCACAGACTTACTCTGTGTCTAATGCAAGTGAACTTTTAATAAATTTTACTTTTCTTTGGCTGAGAAGACTCGAGTTGAATTCATTCAGTAGGACCTGGTGTGTTGGTATTTTGGGGTCTCCAGAGCAACCCTAACCCTCTTAGTGAGTAAACCTCTTCAGTCCCTTCTTCCACTGGTGAGCTCCTCCCCAAACTTCCATTCGGAGGAAGGGCTAGAACAGCCATTATTCATTCTCTGAATTTCACTACCATGCCCACAGTAAGTACCTCTCCCACCTTCCCTGACCCCCATTCCTATTTTTCAGCTCCCACTTATATGCTGTTTCCCCCCATTAGAATATATGTTCCTTGAAGACAAAGAGTCTTTAAAAAAAAATTTATTTGTATTTGTATACCTAATGCCTAGTACAAGGTCTGTCTGGAACACAGTAAATGCTTAACAAGTGCTTGCTGACTTGACTCAAGCCTAGATGGACCTTGGCGCTAGCCTAATATAGCAGTTCTTTGAAAAGCAAGGATGTTGTGGAAAGAGCCTGGGATTTGGGATTTAAAATCCTATCTCTGCCATTTACTCCCTTTGTGAGGTTGGATCCTATCTCTGCCATGTACTCCCTTTGTGACATTGGACAAATTACAACTCCTCTGTGGATCCCAGGTTCCTCTTCCATAAAGTAAAGAGATTGAACTATGTGGTCCTTGAGGACCCTTCTAGCCCTAGATCTGTGACTCAACTTACTCCTGTGTGACCTTGGACAAGTCATGCCCCCTCTCCTGGCCCTTGGTTCCTCATCTGAAAAATAAGGAGAATAGCCTAAATGACCTTTAAGGTCCCTTTTAACTCTAAGTCTATGATTTTACAGTTTTTGTATTTAGCTAAAGAAATAGTTATGTCTGTCATAGAGTTGTATATAGAGTTGATAATGCCATAATTATTTCTCACTACACAAATGCAACTATTAAGAGGATTTACAAAATGAAGGAGGATTTGGCTTAGGAGGCAGGTTCTCTTCTCCCATTCAGTTATTGATACATTTTTGGTATCATACCCTCACATGCCTACACTCTGCCCAAAAGAATGTAAATTTTGATCACTGGAACTATTTCTTTTTCTTAAGGATGAGGCCTTAAACCCAAATCACTTTGGCTCTCATTTTTTGGCCAATAGGTCCCAAGCCAAGCCCCACTTGATCATTGTTTGGGCCTTGATTGGCTCAGAGTAAATGTAAATAGCAATTGTTTCTGTTTTGGTCAGAATCCCTGAGGATCTTACCCTCCCAGACTGATTATTTTTTCTTTGTTTGACTAGATAAAGAGGCTATTCTTTGCCTCATTTCTTACCTAGCCTCAATCACCTAATGTGCTTTGCCTCAATCAAACTGAGACCTGATAAAGATCTTAGCTTAAAAAGGCCAAGGTTGGGGGAGCTAGGTGGCTGCAGAGAGTAGAGCACCAGCCCCAGAGTCAGAAGGATCTGAGTTCAAATTCCGGTCTCAAACACTTAACACTTACCAGCCATGTGACCTTGGACAAGTCACTTAACCCCAATTGCCCTGCCTTCCCCCCTCCAAAAAGAAAAAAAAAAAGGCCCAGGTCTCCAGGTGTAATGGTAATAGGAATTTGAAGATCTTTCCTACTCCTTAATAGGCCTAAGGGAATTTGAAGATCTTTCCTGTCACTTAATAGGTCGGATGTAATCACATGGAGCCTGTGGTGGGAGGAGTTTTCTGAAAGGGTGAAGCAGAGTCTAGAGGAAGTTGAGAGTCAGAGCATTTAGTACAGTGGGAGAGAGAGGATGCTGGCAAGGGGACAGCTAGGCTTTGCCGGGGGCCTTATCTAAGGCACCGGCGGCGGGTTGATCTGTAACTATTATATCCCCGTCCTCTCTACTCACCTATCCCCATGGCGAGTCTTCGGTCGTCACCGGCCTCCGAAGAGGAATTAACCCAGACAGAGCACCCGAGGTTTCAGGAGTTGTTTATTCACGGCTGGTCACATCCCGAGAGAGAGATGCTTCCGCGTACAGCATCTTATATACATTAAACCACGCCCTCGCCCCAACTATGGCCCAATAAAACCTATACCTTATATGGAAATTAGCACAGTAAAAGCAAAGCCTATCCCCGCCCCCAACATCTCCCCCTTTTTGTTTTATCAGGGCTGTGGCGCCCGGTGCAGCCTTGCTAAACATTACGCATCATCTAAGCTTATGGCTTCGCCGGGAGCGGGGTGCCCTGGCTTGGGTCGTCTCCTCAATCCCTGAAACCTTACCCGTCCTAGGGACCCAACACCTTCGGGCACTGTCTTAGGTGGCTGGGTGGGAGAAGTTGCCCGTCGTGGGGCTTGCCCCGTCTTACCCCAAGGTGTTACATGTCTTCCATGGCGGCGAGCCAAACTGAAGGATCTTGTCCTTCTCTTATAGCAAAGATGGCTTGTTGGGTAAGTAACATATAGCCCTTATGCCGGGTGGATGCACGGCATATGCACCAAAATAAAAGCCCAATAAGTAATAAGAGGAGACCCAGAGAGGCACCTAACCCGCCCCAAGAGGCCCCCATCGAGGCGTCGCGAGTCCAGGGGTGGGGTGTTCTATCGCCGTTCCACACATCAGGATTCCCAGGATGGTGGGCCATGTCCCTGCAAAGGAAAAGAGAGGGAACTCCTCATCCCGATAATCGGGTTGGGTTCATTCAAGATCTCTAGCTCTATGTACAGGTATCCATTTTTCGGGGAGACTAGAATTCTCATTTGGATAAAAGGATAAATGGCCTGGTCTCCTTGCAACCACTGTGACCGGCCCATGCCACTTTCCTTCTTCATCCCTCCACATTATCTTAGTTCCTGGTAGGGCCCTTGTGGGGGGTGGCAACTCTATGTGTTTGGTCGCAGTTTTTCCAAAAAATCTCTGTGCGGCCGAGGTGCCATCATCTCTAAATTGGAGAAAGTTCATGGTAAAAATGGCTTGTGCCAATTCCTTTTGGGTTATTCCCCTGCATACTCCCCCTTTTTGTTTATAGAGGGTTGTTTTCAGGTTGCGATTTGCTCGCTCCACCATGGCTTGGCCTGTGGGGTTATAGGGGATACCCGTAGTATGATTGATAGAAAATTCTAGGCAGAATTCTGTAAAGGCCCTAGAGGTATATGCCGGCCCATTATCAGTCTTTAGGGCTTCTGGCACACCTAAGGTGGCCATTTGAGTGTACAAATGTGATATTACATGTCTTACAGTCTCGCCGGGTTGCAACGTAGCAAAGGTAAAGGAAGAAAAGGTATCTACTGATACATGTATATGTTTCTGTCCTAAATGTGTGACATCCATTTGCCAGAGGGCATTAGGCAAGTCGCCCCTGGGATTGATGCCCTCTGGCTGGGGGTGCGGCCGGAAGGGTGCGCAAGCGGTGCATGAGCATACAATGGAGCGTGCTTCTAACAACCTGTTCGGGAAGAACCTTTTGACCTAAATATTCATAAGGATATGACTTTTGCACCTTCTCAGGGGCTAGCAGCAATCCTTTACCTTGCAACAACTCGGTTATTAGGGCCAAACAACTCTCTGCCAGCTGCAGCTGTGGTGCAGCGATCAATATATCATCCATATAATGTATAATCATAAGACTGTTATATTTTTCCCTAGCTGGCCTTAACAACTCTGCCACATATAACTGACACAAGGTTGGGCTATTTGCCATTCCCTGGGGCAAAACCCTAAACTGATATCTCTCGGAAGGTGCCTGGAAGTTAACGCTGGGAACAGAAAAGGCAAACTTCTCTTTATCATTTGGGTGAAGAGGGATACTGTAAAAACAATCCTTAATATCAATCACTATTATCTCCCAATTCCTTGGGATGGCTGCCGGCGTGGGTAGTCCAGGTTGGAGGGCTCCCATTGGTAACATGGCAGTGTTAACTGCTCTGAGGTCAACTAGCATCCTCCATTTTCCATTTTTCTTTTTGATGACAAATACTGGGGAATTAAAGGGACTAAGAGATTTCTCTATTTTCCCCTCTAATAATAAAGTATCTACAATCATCCTAAGCGCTGTGAGCTTCTCTTGGGACAGGGGCCACTGTTCTACCCATATTGGTTTCTTATCAATCCAAGTGATCTGCGGGGAGAAGCTCCCTTCGGCAGTGGCCCCCACTAATTTCCCAGCAGACTGTCTGGAGTGGCCAAAGAAAGATTCAATTGGGAGAGGAGATCACGCCCCCAGAGGGCGTATGGGAGCCCTGGTAGGAGGAGAGGTTTAAACAGTCCTGTCTTGCCTTTCACGGCCCACTTCAGGGCCCTTGCTGCCTTAGGGGCAGTCTGTCTCCCTCCTACCCCCATTACTGGCTGCCCTCCCGCCGACAGTGGCCATTCAGGCTTCCACTGGCCTCCATTTATCACGGAGCAATCCGCCCCAGTATCCATGATTCCCTCTACTGAGCTCCCTTCGACCAACACAATCAGAGTAGGCCGGTCGGGGGTCACTGGTTGTACCCAGTTTATGGTCTGGGCTCTCCCTGAATGAATAAATGGGGAGCCTTGCATTGTGCTTTGAAGTGGCCAAGTTTGCCACACTTGAAGCAAGCTGATCTCTTGCCGGCCCCCATGCTCATTTTCTCTAGGGCGGCCACCAGTGAATTCTCTCTGCTTTCCATGGCCGCCACAAGGGCTTGCATGGAGTCCTCTCCTGGCATATCCATTAGTTTGTCTACCATGTCTTCTAAGGAGGCATCACTAGGTAAAGTGGCCACACCGGCAGCGGGGCGAGGTCGAAGTCCCTCCCTTACAATCTGTTTCACGAGTAGATCAGTGCCGGGCCCTTCACCCATAATGCGTGACACAGTCTCCTTAACTTCATTAACGAAACTTAATGGGTCTTGATTGGCTCGCTGTTTGAGCCCAATTAGTTTTGCCGGAGCCTTCCCTCCTCTCATGCTCCCTATCCTATCCCAAGCTTTCATGTATACTTCCTGTACTGCCTCCAGCTCTAACTGGCCGTATTGGGCCTGTACTCTTGGATCGGTATGCGCCCCTGTGCCACAAAGGAGATCGACAGCTTGATCAACTGGGGTGTATCCCCTAGCTTTTACTAGAATTAGAGCTTCTCGGCGGGCCTGGGCTTTGAAAGCCATATAGCCAGAGGGATCGAAGCAAGCAGAACCGACCTCGTCAAAATCTGACGGAGTCCAAGGATTGGTAGCCATCAAATTCCTTAGCAGCCTTTTTACATAGGGAGAGCTGGCGCCGTACTTGGTCACGGCTTCCTTCAGCTCCTTCAGCATTTTAAATGGCACTGGGGTGTACGGCCGCTGCCCCGTAAGGGGGTCGGCGATCAGCGGATATATTCCCCAGTCATCCCAATCTACCATCTCTCCTTGCTCAAGGGCCTGGGCGGTGCTGGCCGCGAGTAGGCTTGGGGGCCCTGGCCCTGTTCTTCCTTCCTCTTTTTTGAGGGTTGCTAAACTGCCTGGGGGCGGCGCGGCAGGTGTGGTCTCCTCTGGGGGAACGGCTAGCCACACCTCCGGACCACGCGGAGGAGCCCCGTCCCACTTCCTTTTCTCTTCTTGTCTGGGCCACTCCCATTCTTCTATTTCTTCCTGCCTAGGCTCACTCAGAGGAGCTCCACCCCGTTCCTCTTTCTCTTCCTGCCTGAACTCACTCGACACCTCAGGCGCGCCTGCACCACCGTCCTTCCGGTTCGTGTTCCGTGAAGAACGCGGAAATGTCGCGTCGTCGCCATCTTTTCTGTGGCTCTCCTTTCTAGCCCTCCTTAGTTCTTCCCATGGGTACACGGGAGGGGGGCCCTCATCCTCCCCCCCATCCTCCCCTTCATCCTCCTCTTGTGGCCCCACACCGTGACTTTCCTCCTCTTCACCCGACCCTTCTATGAATGCTTGGCAGGTTTTTAGGGGGATTTTATACCCCCTCTTAGCGCACAGCTTATACAGCTGGGCGGCTACAACCCCTTTCTCCTCGGGTCGAAATTCAGGTATGCTATTCAATCCTCCCATCTCGTCCTTCTTATGAGATGAGGCTGTCTGGGGGGAGTCCGTCCAGCGGACTCAGACGGTCCCTACAGATCTCAATCCCTGTTCAGGCTCCACTTGCCGGGGGCCTTATCTAAGGCACCGGCGGCGGGTTGATCTGTAACTATTATATCCCCGTCCTCTCTACTCACCTATCCCCATGGCGAGTCTTCGGTCGTCACCGGCCTCCGAAGAGGAATTAACCCAGACAGAGCACCCGAGGTTTCAGGAGTTGTTTATTCACGGCTAGTCACATCCCGAGAGAGAGATGCTTCCGCGTACAGCATCTTATATACATTAAACCACGCCCTCGCCCCAACTATGGCCCAATAAAACCTATACCTTATATGGAAATCAGCACAGTAAAAGCAAAGTCTATCCCCGCCCCCAACAAGGCTTCTGAGTATTTTTTGTGGGAAGGCTTTGGGATGGTGTTGCCCTCTGTTGTGTTATGGGATATTAACTTCTTTGTTGCTATGATGGATTCAGTTTTCTGGTGTTGGGAATTCTGGTGTCTGAATGAATGTTTTGCTTCTGTCTTATATATGGAGAGTCTGTTACATTTTGCAATTCAGAACTATGTTGGCATATTCATAGTTGCTGTTGGTGCTGTAAATATCATGTTAGCACTACACCAGGGCTAACTCCAGTCATTCTGATCTGTATCTCACCACTGAACCCAGATGACTCCCAAAGAGAAATTGAGGCTGTTGGCTTTGCACAGCCCTCCCTCACTTAAATCCAATTCACTTGCATGTCATGGCATTACCTCCCTGATGTCATGGTCCTCTTCAAAAACAAAGGACAAACAACAGCAACAACAACACACACTTAAGGAACACTTGAAAGGGATCTATAGGGTAAGATAAGAGAGAATTATTATAGTATTTTTTAAAACATTCAGATATTTTAAAAATTTGCTAACTTCTTTCACAAGCAATTAGAAGCAATTAACATTCTTACTGTTATAAATTTCTTCATAATTAGATATTTTTAGAGTAAATTTTTCTGAAGATGGCAACTAAGACTTTCTAAACAGAAATGCAAAATTAAAAAGTACCTACACAGAAAAAAGGCCCTTACAGTTCTTACTGAATACAAACCTATGACACAGGCTTGGTGATGTATCATTTACAATTTAGTTGTGAAGGCTTATACAATAACAATAATAATGATAACAATAGCTATAATGCCGACTTAAATTTCCATAGAGTTTTAAGGGTTCCAAAAGACTTTCTTCACAATAATGCTGTGAAGTAGGTATTACAAATACTATCATTCCTATTTAACAGATAAAGAAACTAGTTTTCTAAGAGGCTAAACAACTTTCCCAGGAGTCACATAGGTAGAACTAGGACTCCAGACATAATCTTCTGATTCTAAGAATTCCTCACCAATCATGAAAATATAATGGTTGACTGGCTTGTCAATAAGAAGGCAACCATGAGGTATAAGGGCTACTACCTGAACTAGAAGGACCAATGACTCAATGAACCTTAGAGAGAGAGTGCAAGAGAGAGATACCTCCCAGCTTACTCTTGCTTTAATTCTCCAGAGGGTCCTCTGTCTCTAAACTGTGAAAGGGTGGACTCAAGTAGGTGAGTTTGCACCTTGACCTTGGTTGTTTTTTTCTGCTTTGTGTTTCCTTGGGCAGCAAGAGAATTCCTTGGCCTGGCTTGCCAAAAGACACAGACTTTAAGGAAGACGGTATATAGCTGAGGTGAAATATAAAATGCTTCATGCTGAAATGAGGTTCAAGTATCAGTATCCCAGCAGACATATTTAAAGCAGAATCCTGCTTTAAATTGTTGTGTCAATGTGTGCGGTGAGTCTTTTGTATGCTTTAGGATTGTGTGTGTGTGTGTGTGTGTGTGTGTGTGTGTGTGTGTGTGTGTAGTAATTAAACATCTGTTCTATACCTCTATTTACAATTCTTTGTACATTTAATATCTTTTTACTACCTCCTTTGGGAAGACATAGACATAAGCCAAAAACTAAGCCTTAAGCAATTTTCTGTAGAGCATCAGGGCAGAGAAAGATATAACTGTGACACCAATGAACCTAATATCTCTCATTAGAGGCAAGGCTTCTCAAGTACTGAACCTCATATGAATTATGCATGTGGGTCCAAAACAGATGGACCCTTTAGTGGAAATGGAAGGGACCCACTGGCCCAGCCCTCAAGTCAAACAGTAGTTCTTTACCTAGGGACACCTCCATCCCCAGAGGCTAAATTAGAAAGTAGAAATGGTACTTAAGAAAATGAAGTTTCAAAGAGTAGCTGAATTAGTTCAAATACACACCAAGGAAATCTGTACAGAAAGCTATATCTTGAAAACATTAAAGGATCATTTAACAAGATATATTAGGGAGAGGAAGATGGCAAAAGAATTGAAAAAGTCACAGACAGTATTAATACTCCAAAAAGAAAGGATATCAGTAACTATTGACATATGTACTTTATATCCTCAATAGGATATTTATTCAGAGACTCCAGATGAAACTATGAGATGAGAATACACATAGTCTTTCACAAATGATTTTCTACTGTGAACTACATGGATGAATAAGTGAAGGAAAAAAGCATTTATTAAACACTCACTGTGGAAAATAAGGTGATCCTTTCTCTTAAAGAATTCGTAGTCTAATACAGGAGACAAAACATATAGGCTTTATATGATAGAAAGGTACCATTGCCTTAGGGAATAGTGGTAAAGCAGATGGTAATGTATCATTTTTAATGACATGTCCATCAATAAAATCACATCAGTTTCTGATGCTGAATCATTTGATAGTACCAAAGATTTTGGTAGTGAGAACTTTATTTTCTGGGTCTTCTATACCTATGGCTGTAACAGCCACAGAAGCAGTTGCCAGACATCATCTTGTTGGGAGTAGTTTCTCAGGATGATGGCTGTGAGGGCTCACCTGGAAGCAGCACTGGTGATCTGGAGATGGGGTGCTGCCACTCCTAGGGTTCTTGGCCAATTGATGGCAATTGGTCAACAGTTGTTATTGACGATGGTGAGGAAGAAGAGACCCCTTTTCTACACTGATTCTCCTCTAATTGGTGGCTACTGGACCCAGGTTGAAAACGAGGCTTATAATATATGGGTCCTCCTATTCCCAAGGCTCTTGGGATCAAGATCTTAATTTGTTACCTTCTGGGAATAGGTGGCAGTGATGGTGGTCTGACTAAACTGGCATGAACTGCCTCCTATCTCTCCCTCAAGGTGAAAGGTATAGAGAACGAAGGACTACACAGTGTTGTTGTTGTTGTTGTTATTTTTATTATTTAAAAAGGCATTTGACTAGGAAGAAAAAAATATAGCCTTCGAGGATTACTCAGAGTAAAGGGAAGTGGGAGAGGAAGGGAACGACACTGGCTACCATACTTCCTCACTGGATCGTCCCACTATGGTGGCAAAGCCCTGGGATCACCACAGGTTTTGTCTTCCAACAAGAAGTCTCAAATTCATATGTTAAGGTCATACAAGATTCCTTGAAAGAAGCAACTTCAGAAATTGCTATTAAAAAACTCTATAATAGGGGCAGCTAGGTGGCGCAGTGAGTAGAGCGTCGGCCCTGGAGTCAGAAGGACCTGAGTTCGGATCCAGCCTCAGACACTTAATGCACACCCAAATGAAAAAACCTAGCCGTGTGACCTTGGGCAAGTTACTTAACCCCAATTGCCCTCCAAAAATTGCAAATAAATAAATAAATAAAACTCCATAATAACCACAAGTGCAGCATGAATCAGAAAAACAAAGTGTGTGCTTAACTGAAGTTGTCCACCATTGTCTTGGAAAGTCTAGAAAAGATCCAAGTAGAAAAGGGATTCTCTACTGATGATGACATACTCCAGATGCTTTTGTTTGTACATGAGAGTATACTAATTGGGGAGGAGGGTGCTGCTAGGTGGCACAGTGGATAGAATGCTGGTCCTGGAGTTAGGAGGACTCATCTTTCTGAGTTCAAATCTGACCTCAAACATTTACTAGCTGGGCAAGTCACCTAACCTTGTTTGCCTCAGTTCTTCATCTATAAAATGAGCTAGAGAAGAAAATTGCAAACCACTCCAATATCTTTGTTAAGAAAACCCAAATAGGGTCAGAGACAGTCAGTCATCACTGAGAAAAAAACTGAACAACAGCAATTGTGCTAATTGCATCAGGTCCCAGAATATCATGAGATTGTTATTTGAAAGAGATTGACCAAAAAATCCATGTATAAAAAACAAATTGGATGAAAAAATTATAATAAAAAAGAAAATGTATATTAAAAAATAAAATATATTGGAGTCTACCATGAATAAAGAATGAATGAGTGAAAACCACCATCATCATTTCTATCACTGCTTCCTTCCTAGAAACAGCCCCTGAGCACAAGAATTCTGAGAATGGCAGCACTTTCCAGGCCTTTAGCAATGTTTCTAAGTTAGCCCCATTCAACTATTGTCCAGGGAAAAACCCCTGTGGAAAAGGGTCTGCCATCCTTAACACTACCAACACCAACTGCCATTGAAATACAGATAAGTCCAAGAGCCCTGGGAAAGGTAGGGTCCCCCAGACCATTGGCCCTGCTTTGAATGTGCACCCACAGCCACTATCCAGGGAAGTAACCCTTGGGGAGAAGCAAATGGCAAATTCCTCTGCAAATGCTGCCTCAAATGCAAATCTTGCCTCAGTAGCCACAATTTTAGAGACTCAGTAAAAGAAAGTTCTAGCTGTCAAAGTGTTTGCACGAAGTCCTTTGCACCTTCTAATGGTCCCTTATTAGGAATGTATTTATCAGTGGAAAAGACATTTAAGAAGATGCATTAACATCTGCTTTGCTGCTGTACTCCAAGGACCATGGAATCTTTCCATCTGACTTGCTGCTGAAATCTCCTATGTGAGTTTTTCTCCCCCATTAAAATGTGAGCTCACTGAGAATAGGGACTGTCCTGTTTTTCTATATTTATCTTCAGCATTTAGTACAATGCTTTAGAAATTACAAGTGCTGAATAAATGCTTTTTCATTCATTCATTCATGGTGGCTACAAGTAGCCTGTGCTACATTTCATTTTAACATAATTTTTTTATTACAAATTTCATGAATATCAAAAAACATGAACATTTTGATAAGGCAACAAAGAACAGAGAAAAGATTGTTTTTTAAAGTGCACATTAAATTTAAGTCAGTAGTAGCAAAACTACCTGGCTTATCTGTGACCCCTTCTGTTCTGCTCTCTTCTGTGTGTTTTGTTTAGCATTTTATTGATGGCTTGGTTTTTTCTCTTCTCTTTTTTTTCTTTTTTTCTTCTCTTTTTTCCTTCCTTCCTTCCTTCCTTCCTTCCTTCCTTCCTTCCTTCCTTCCTTCCTTCCTTCCTTCCTTCCTTCCTTCCTTCCTATAGCAGCAAGCACCCCAACATCCCCAGGGTTGCTGCCAACACAGGTACTTAGATCTGCTTTTCTAAAGGAAAGCAACTCAAAATGGGTTAACAAGCTCACTTTAATCAATCAAACATATATCTATTACCTAGTTCAGAGGAAAAAGGTCAGCACCCCGAACTACAAAGTATACAGATAGAACTTACAAAACAGAAACAAACAGATCAAGCAGACAGGCTTCCAAACTGCCCAACCATTACATCAATACCAAATCACAGTTACCAGAGAGGGAAGCATCAACATCTGGGTTTTCAAAGCCTGGGGGCTCTCAATGGCTGCCCAGAGTCTCATCTGGTCAAATCACACAACACTTCTCAAAGTGAGCCCCAAAACAAAGCCTCACATCAGGGATTATATAGCCTTCTCCTGGCTCAGAGAATGTAACCACCCTCTTGACCCACTGCCCAATCACACAGCATCAAGTTGTAGGCATTCCTGAAAACCAAGCCTCCTGCCACAGGCTCCATGTGACCACATTCAGCCTATTAGGGGACAGAGTATATTTTCAAATCAAGGAAGGTTCTCAGTCTTTTAAGCCTATCAAAGGGCCTAGGGGTAGGGAAGATCTTTAAATTTGCATTTCCATTACACTTCCTTCCTTCCTTCCTTCCTTCCTTCCTTCCTTCCTTCCTTCCTTTCTTTCTTTCTTTCTTTCTTTCTGTTCTGCATAGTCTTCACAATAAATTGCCTCATGGAGAATAGTGGATTAGAGTTGGTATACTCCATTCAATTCAATTAATAGGAGGGGAAATACGAAACCATGTATCATTGGAAATATGTTTGAAATTTGTTTGGGTTTACTCATGCATACTTACACCTAATTCATAAATGCCCTGATTGGGCACTGGTTTGTCATGTTTCCCTTCATTCTCAGAGAATGGTTTTGTGGATTTTATCCTACATTTAGGCTTAGGTCACATTAGTTGTTATTGAGTACACAATTTATAAACTCTTAACCTAACACCCCATTCCCAATAGTATTATGGTGTCTCTAGGTCTCTACTTGCTTTAATTTATCCATGTATTATGCATTCAGTCCAAAATCTAACACTCTTATACTTAGATTGGGATTCTATAATTGCTGGGACTAGGTGTACCTTTCTAGTCTTGAAACAAAGAAAAACTCCAAGTATCAATACTGTTAGACAGCAATCTCCTTAAAGTCTGGGACTGAATATCTTTGTCTCCTGAGGGCCTAGCATAGTGCCTCAAACATAATAAGTATCTAGTAAATATTTGTTGAATTGACTTAAGTATCTTTTCCACTTTCTAAAGATGCTATGTGAGAAATTGCCTAGTGATAAAAGCAGTAATGATCAGTAATAACTATGTAATAACTGTTATTAAATACCAGTATTTTAAAATAATCTCAAGAGGAAGATGGGAAAACCATAAGTTGGGGTGTCTGTTTACAGTGATGAATCAGTAAGCTTTTATTTCATTCTTACTATGTGCCAGACTTTGTGCTAACCCCCGGGGAATACAAACATAACAAAAAAGATACATAGTGCCTACACTCAAGGAGCTTACATTCTAGTGGGAGAAGATACCACATAAAAGGGAGCTGGAAAAGGTAATGAAAGAGTGAACATTGTTGGCCTGGGAGCACTCCTTAAAAAGGAGCTACTAGGAGTAACTGACCAATCAGAGCAACAGGTTATGGGGCAGAATGATCTTCTACGGTTAGAAGGTTGCTGGATCATGGTAGACAAGGAAGTCCAGAGAGTCATGAGCAGAGCAGAAAGAAGGCATGAGTGAAAATCTCTGTTAACATATATTTTCCCTATCTCTAGAGGAAGCAAGGGGGCTCAGTGGGTAGAACACTGGGCCTGGAGTCAGGAAGACTTGAGTTCGAAATCTGACTTTAGACACTTATTGGTTATGTGACCCTGGGTAAGTCACTTAAACTCTCTCTGCCTCAGTTTCCTTAACTATAAAATGAGGATAATGATAGCAATGAACTTCCAAATTAGTTATGAGGATCAAATAAGATAATATTTGTGAAGTTCTTAGAACAGTACCTGGCACATAGTAGGTGCTTACAAAATGCTTGTTTCTTCTCTTCCTCACCCCCAGACATTCTGATTTAAAGAGAAGGAAAAGCTATCTGAACTGTCAGAAGCACTCTTCTACTAGTCCATTCACATTTGTAAAATGTGCGTTCTATAAGGGCTGTATAGGGATTAGGGATTAGGGGTATCCTTGCAAGGGGACTCTGGTCATAACTGCATCATTTCAGTCACTACTAGTTTTCCACATTAATTTATTCAGGATTGATACACTAACTACCTTTTAAAGGATGTGAAGTATAAGTATAACACAAAACATTACAGTTAGAAGTAGGAACAGGGGGTGGAGTCAAGATGGCAGAGTAGAAACAGGACTACTTGGGTCTCTGGCTTTCACCTCCCCCAATTCACGTAAAAGGGGACTCTGAACAAACCTTGGAGCTACAGAGCCCACAGAATGACACAGAGAAGCTAACCTCTCTCTGAGGACAGCCTGGCAGGCTGGCAGGAATCGGCCAGTGCAGTGCTCTGGGAGCCGACCCCAGCCCAGCTAGAGACAAAGGTTTTAGCCGCAGGGCAGGCCTGACCAACCATTGGCTGGAGGGACTTCAGATCACCAGCAGCAGTGGCCATTTCCAGAATTATCAACACACAGATGCTAAGAACAAAGTGACAGATGAGTACAGTGTGGACTTTGGGATCCAGTAGTTGGGAGTGCATCAGCTTTTGCCCCCAGGGCGAGAAACAGCTGAGGCTCCACAGCTCTGCAGCCACAGACACACATGGCTGCTTCAGCTCCTGGCTTGCAGAGTTTAGTGGGACCAAGCGATCAGTATGAGGGGTAATCACTCTTGCTTTAACCTGCTTGCATCTGGATTGCAGTCTAGGGTGGAGGTCCTGGGGTGTGTGACCAGCTTGCCAGAGTGTGTGGAGGCTTCAGAGAGGGCACCCAATTAATAATTCGGCAACTGAGAAAACCCCAGCATTTGGGATGGAAGCTCCCCTGTCTGGTGGCAGAGTCCTATTGTGGCAAAAAGCCCATACGTCAAGTAATTGAGTGGCAACATGAGCAGGCAAAGGAAGCAAAATAAACAGAATACCCCAACTTTACACTCCTATTTTGGGGACAAAAAGGATCAAAGCATGGAACAGGAGGAAGACAGTGAAGTCAGAACTTTTGCACCAAAAGCTTCAAAGAAAAATACAAGCTGGTGACAGACTAACTCAAATGGCAAAAGAGGCTCAAAAAGGCAATGAGGAGAAGAATGCCTTAAAAAGCCGAATTTGCCAGATGGAAAAAGAACCTCAAAAGCTCACTGAGGAGAATCATTCCTTCAGAATTAGATTGGAGCAAATGGAAGTTAGTGACTTTATGAGAAATCAAGATGCTGTTAAACAGAGCCAAACAAATGAAATAGAAGGCAATGTGAAATATCTCATTGGAAAAGCCACTGACCTGGAAAATAGATCCAGGAGAGACCATTTAAAAATTACTGGACTATCTGAAAGCCACAATCAAAGAAAGTATGTAGAAATCATCCTCCAAGAAATTCTCAAGGAAAACTGCCCTGATGTTTTAGAACCAGAGGGCAAAATAGAGGTTGAAAGAATCTACCCATCACCTCCTGAAAAAGATCCCAAAAAGAAAACTCCTAGGAATATTATAGCCAGGCTCCAGAATTCCCAGATCAAGGAGAGAATATTACAAGCAGCCAGGAAGAAACAATTTGAATATTGTGGAAACACAATCAGAATAACACAGGATCTGGCAGCTTCCATGCTGAGGGATCAAAGGGTTTGGAATATGATAGTCTGGAGGTCAAAGGAGCTGTGATTAAAACCAAGAATCACCTACCCAGCAAAACTGAGTATCATGTTTCAGGGGGAAATATGGTCATTCAGTGGAATAGAGGATTTTCAAGTATTCTTGATGAAAAAACCAAAGTTGAATAGAACATTTGACACACAGATACAAGAAGCAAAAGAAGCTTGAGAAGGTAAACAGGGAAAAGAAATCATAAGGAGCTTATCAAAGTTGAACTATTTACATTCCTACATGGAAAAACAATAACTGTAACTGATGAAACTTTTCTCAGTATGAAAATAGTTGAAGGGAAGAGAAATATATACATATATGTGTGTGTATAGGAGGTATATGAGCATATGAATACATATGTGAATGTGTGTATATATGTATACAGGTATACATAGATCGAGGGCACAGGACCAATTGAATAGGAAGGGATGATACTTAAAAGGTGAAATCAAGAGGTGAGAGAGGAATATAATGAGAGGAGATGGGGAGAGACAGAATGGGGGTAAACTATCTCATATAGACGAGGCAAGGGGAAATGGTTACAGTGGAGGGGAAGAACAGGAAGGCAAAAAGGCAAAACCTTATTCTCATTGAATTTGGCTCAGGGAGGAAATGACATACACACTAAATAGGGTATCTCACCCTATAAGAGAGTAGGGGGGACGGGATGAGAGGGGGGGTGATGGAAGGGAGGACAGGCTGGAGGGGAGGGAAGTTGAAAGCACCCACTTTTGAAAAGGGACAGGATCAAAGTAGAGTATAGAACAAGTGGGAGGTGGATAGGAGGGAGGGAAATATAGTCAGCCTTTTACAATACATCTACTATGGTAATGTTTTGCATGACTACACATGTACAACCTATATTGAATTGCTTATCTTCCCAGTAAGGGTGGGTGACAAGGGAGGAAGGGAATGAATCTGGAATTCAAAGTTTTAAAATCAAATGTTTAAAAATATATAAATACTCTTATTAATACTATTTTACATGTAATTAGGAAATAAGATACAGAGGTATTGGGGCATAGAGATCCACCATGCCCTACTGGAAAAGTCGAAGGAGGTATGGAGAAGATATGGGAGAGAGCAGATTGGAGGAGGGGATATCCTGTGGGACCACTGTTTTGGAGTGGTGGGTAGGGAAAAAAACGGGTAAAAAATTTGTAACTCAAAATCTCGCGGAAATGAATGATGTAAACCAGAAGTTAATAAAGCATTTGAAAAAAAAAAGAAGAAGTAGGAACGGAATGTAGACCATCTACCTAAAGGACAAAAGGGTATAGATATTACCAGGAACAGCTTTCTGTAAGTGGGTACTTTATTTGGTTCTGGATTTAAGGCAAATAAAAAAATCCACTGGATCATAAATTTTCATTTTCTAAAAACAAAAGAAAACATGCAATTTTTCCTGTAGTCAAAAAGTTTTCCTTTGAAATAAATTCAAGGAAAGATTTATCTTGTTTGTCTTTGTATGAAGAAAGGCCAATATATTCTACAATGGTTTTGGGAAAGACATAGAAACACTATTTAGACAGTTGATTCTTGTATCAATCCTTCTCATAAGATTAGGAGAATAATATTGAAGCTTAACTCAGTGAAGGAATTTGCAAACTGAAAGAAAATGAGATCACAGTATACATGTTTCTCTTGATAGTATACGTGTTCCTTGAGGGCAGGGATCATTCCATCTTTGTCATGGTACCCCAAGCACCTCCAGCTGTGTCTAGTCAGTAAGAAGACACATAATAAATACTTATTGATAGATCAGATACTTTGCTTTCTGCAGTTTAGAGAATCTAAAGGAATGGATGGCCAATATATCTATTAGACTGACCTTCTCAAATGTCAAATGGCTTAAGCCTAAAGAGGTCGGAGAAAGAGAGACCCAGGAGAGATCTGTTCAGGGGGGAAGTAGGAGAAAGGTCATAGAGTTTCTTAGAATTCTATAACCAGCACAACAGTTGCTATTTGTTTAGAGCAGCCTTTTAGAATTCTCTAGACAGTGTGGCACTTACTGCTCTACATAGAACAGAGGGGCTTTTGGAATGAGGTTAAAACAATTTCTTTAGCACAATGTTCCTTAATCCTTTTTCTATGTTGAGGAAATGGATCCCTGGAGAGATTTACCTTAACCAAGGGGAATGATAAATCCTAAAATGGAATTCTGAAAATAAATTTGGTGACAGTTGAACTGAGAGACACAAGGGAGGGCATTGTAGTTCAGTGGGTCTCAGAGATAGAAAAGTCAATCAGTTTAATAATAATAGCATTTATATAGTGTTGTAAGGTTTGCAAAGTGTTATTGCTATGTTAGACACAGCTAAATAAATATATGTATATATATACATTATATGTGCACACACATATACATATACATACACACGCACATATATATAGATATACAAAATCTTGCTTTTCCCTTACAACCCTATGAGATAAGTGTTATTATCATCCCTATTTAACAGGTGTTGAAACTGAGGCTGAGAGAAAGGTTAAGTGATTTGCTTTGCTGAAGGTCATATCTAATAAGTACTTACTATCTCCCAGAAACTGTACTAGGTGCTGGAGATAGAAAGACAAAAATGCCATTAAGGAGTAAGAAGACTAAAACTTAAGTGAAGTAAAGGTCTAAAGAAAAGACGCAAATTAACAGAGGAAGTCAAAGGGCAGCTATTATGAACACAGCACAGGCTCTTGTGTTTCCTGGTGTAGCTTGACTAAAAGTCCTTGGCTAAAGGAAGCCTGATCAGAGATTAAAGCAAATTTCACAGCTATTGGCTGAGAATGTTGGTTTAAGAGAGCTGCAGGAAAAGGCTTGCTAATCATAGCACCTCCGGTACATGGCAGGATTAAGTTAACAATGATTCCAAAAAGAGCATCTCAACTAAAGACTCTAGCTGAAGCACTGAAGAAGCAGGCTGACAGAGCTGACTGAAGGAGGTTAATTGCCCGAAGCATACCCCCTCCCGCCCCATCACCTCCAGTAAGTGAACTGCAAACACAGTATTCCCATTGGATATTGCTTAGGGATACAAAGTGACCAAACAAATAACTGACGTTAACCTTCCTGGAGTGGGTAGTAATACCTGATGGAGCACAGTATAGAATAAAACCTAGTAAAGAGAAATGAAGAATACCTAATGGTAGAACTGGAAATCATCTCTGGAGGGAAAAGGTTAAGAAGAGATGCCTTAAGAGGACGACTGGCAGGGAACAAGTCCAGAAAAGAGTGACAATGATATCTGGAGAAAGCACTGGCAACTTTGCAGTATTTAAGGTATGAGTTTCCCCACCATATATACATATACATGCTCCCTCTGTGTGCACGCTTGACATAGTTACTCTGGCCACAAGTGTTCCCCATGAGTATATACCCCATGCATGATGCATATGAAGGTCCAAGATTCAGGTATGTGGGAGAATGAACTAATGAACTCAAGGTTTTTTGCCTGTGAAGGAGAATATACATGTTAGAGGTTATGTGTCATATTATTACTTTATTTGTAATGTTATTTAATCAAAATGTCTTATTAATGGTGTGCCATCTGTCTGACCAGTTAAAAAAAAGTAAAACTATTAGTTCATGATCTATAGTTTGGAGAGAACTCCAGAGCTATAGTTTGGAGAGAATTCTGGTCTACAAAATAACTAGAACCTGGGGTAGGTCACTGGACAAGCCATAGCAACTTTTCCAGGTGCACAAACAATTATGTCAAAGTCAGATCTCCTGGGCAAGCTATGTTGGTAAGTCTACAGCAGGTATTGGACAATAGTAAATGAATTCTCCCTGTTGTGCTAACAATCCTTGTCATAGGTTAAAGGGACAGGAGAGAGGGGGTGTGTGCTTTAGATGTGAGGCATAAGATGGGGAGGGCAAATTTATAATATATTCTGAATGTTTCAAAGCAGGCCTGGTATTTTTACTGGGGCAAAAGACTAGCTCTTTTCAGCCTGAGTATGGGCTGTTGAAGTAGCCAGAGGTTAAGCCAATATTGTCATAAGCAAAGAGCCTTACATCTTCTCAAAACTTTTTAGAAATGCTCAGTTTAAACCCCACAATTTTAGGCCACGTGTCAATTTCAAACAGAAAGTATTAGGACCGTCAACAGCCCTCAATATAACATAACAATCAATAATTATAACCCTATCTATTAATTTAATACTTTTTACATTTTTAGTGGGCTCTTACTTCTATTACACTATTTTCATAAAGACCCTGTAAAGTTGATTAGAATAGACATTAGTGAACCCATTTTACATTTGAGAAAACAGAGACACAAAGAAGTTAAATCAATGGTGAGTCAAAGATAAAGCCAGACCAAAACCACATATTTTAACTCTGATTTTAGTATTTCTTCCCCTACCATACTATCTAATTTTTTACTACAAAGGTAAATAGCTTTACTCATTTCAGAAAATCATAGATCTAGAGCTGGAAGCATCTTCAGAGTACATTTAACTCAGCCCTTCATTTTACAGATGAGGAAACTGAGGTCTCATCAATTGGTCTCATTAAGGAAGAAATCAATAAAGATAACATTTGAAACCAGATCCTCTGACTCCAGAATCAGTGCTCTTTACCTTGAACCAAGATGCCTGGTGAAAGGTCATAGTGTGTGTGTAGAATCTTTGACTTAAAACTTTCTCCCAAGGTAACAGGAAAGGAAAGACCATATACTAAAGAAAAGTAGCCTAAATGTTAACAGTAGCCCCTTACATTTCAAGAACCAATCAGTCAATAAATATTTGCTTCCTTTGCACTAGATGCTGTGCTAAGTGCTGGGGTTACAAAGAAAGGTAAAAGATAGTCCCTGCCCTTGATGAACTCACATTCTAATGGGGGAAGGGAAAGGAGGAAAACTCATGCAAACAACTGTACAAATCAGCTAAATACTTAATAAATAGGAACTTTTGAAAGAGGGAAGGGACTAGTATTAAGAAAGATTAGGAAGGACTTTTTTAAAAGGTGGGATTTTATTTGGGACTTGAAGGAAGCCAGTTTAAATCCCAACTTGTATAGGAAGCCTTGCCCAATCCCTTCTAATAACACTTTTAGGTTTACAAAGAGATTTCCTTAAATTCCTTACATACAGTTTCCTCCTATCAGAGATACTACTGGTTCAACAACAATACTGGGAGAAGAATTAATGACCTATTGATGCTGAAGGAATGCCAGGGTAATTGATGCTTGGCCTAAGCAACCATTTTTCAGAAATGATGTCCAGATCCCTCAAATCATTCCCTTTAATCTCAGTTCCTGTTAAATTTATAAAGAAAAAAACAAATACATGCTCTTGCTCAAACAAATTTAAGATAAAAAAATCAGAATGTTTTGTAAAAAATCAAAATATCTAATAAAATTGTAAAAAAAATTGGGGGAGCACTATATTAGAAATCAGGAAACCTAACTTTACCATAGCTAACTCATAGCACCTGGGGCCAGTCGATTTACCTCCACAGGCTTCCATTTCTTCATCTATAATAATAATAATAAGGGGCAGCTAGGTGGCACAGTGAATAGAGCACTAGCCCTGAAGTCAGGAGGACCTGAGTTCAAATCCGGCCTCAAACACTTAACACAAAAACTAGCCATGGGACCTCGGGCAAGTCACTTAACCTCAATTGCCCTCCAAAAAGAAAAAAAAATTTAAGAATTATATAATAATAATAACTATCAATTATATAGAACTTTAAGGTTCACAAAGCCCTTCACACATTTTGTCACCTCCTTTGGCCCTCACAATCCTGTGTGGTAGGTAGGTGTTCTTATTATTCCCATTCTGTAGATGTAGAAACTGAAGTGATAGAAATGAATTGACTTGTCTAAGGACAAAGCTTGTCTAAAGCAGGATTTGAATTCCAGTCTTCCTAACTCCAAGATCATCACCCTATCAACTCTGCCACTGAGTTGCCTCTATAAAATGAAGAGGTTGAATTAGATGACCTCTCAAGTCCTTTGTAGTTCTAAGAGTCTATGATACAATACTCTTCATTGATGTTGGTTACAGAGTAATGTGCATTTCCCCTCCAATGGAGAAAATGACATAAAAGATTTTATTTAATGATTCATTATTCCAACACTTAAAAAAAAGGATACAACCATCACATGAGACTCTATCTATCTATCTATCTATATCTATATCTATATGTCACATAAAAAATCCCAGGTCAAATTCTACATATAGTAGGGGCTTAATAAAGTTTGTGGAGTTGAATTAAGTCAAAAAAAGACTAGGAATTTAAGTACGACTGATAAAACATTCATACCCTATGACCCATAGACGCCATTGTCAAGCACATGTCCCAGGGAGGTCAATATCAAAAAGAAATGTCCTGTATGGACCAAATATAGTAGCACTTTTTGTAATAGCAAGGAACTAGAAAGTGTTTGTTATTGACTAGAAAGTGGATAGATTATGTTACATCAATGTAATGGAATATTATCACATTATAAGAAACAAGTATGAAGAATCCAGAGACGCATGGGAAGGTATCTGAAGTAGTGCAAAGTAAGCAGAACCATGAAAAAAATAATTAAAAGCATGGAAATGAAAAGAAAAATGTCAGTAGTGGCCCAGTGAAGAGGACTGGATCTGGAGTAAAAAGATCTGGATTCAAATGTTGCTTCTGATGCTGACTACCAATATAACTTTGGAGAAGTAGTTTTTTCTGCTCGGGTCTCAGTTTCCTCATCTGTAAAATGAGAGGGTTAGATTAGGTGTCCTCTGAGGTATCTTCATTTCAGGACTAGGAGAACACTAAACACAACTAGGAAAACAACATACACAGTAACAACAATGCAAATAGAAAGAATGCTCTATAATTGTAATCACTGGATATGACCCTGGAAAAGAGTTGAGAGAATGAACCTCTTTTCCCTTCATTAGAGAAAAGATAGCATGGGATAACAAGAGAGGGATTGATGGGTGTTTAGGTAGATAGATAGATAGATAGATAGATAGATAGATAGATAGATAGATAGATGGATGGATGGATGGAGTGAGCATTCGTTGTCTACTATTTGCCAGGAAAAGGCAGCTAGATGGCTCAGTGGGTAGAAGACTGGGCTTGGAGTCAGGAAGACCTAAGTTCAAATTCAACCTCAGACACTTAGCAGTTGTGTGATCCTGGACAAGTCACTTAATATTTGTTTGTCTTAATTCACTGAAGAAGGAAATGGAAAACCACACTAGTAATCTTGTCAGTTTGAGCACCCTCTGGTCCAGGTTACAAAGAGTCAGACATGACTGAACAACAATTTGCCAGCTACTATGCTATGCTCTGGGAATACAAAAACAAGAGAACAAGATTGTTGCCTATTGTCAAGTTTACCTTCTCCAAGAGGAAGGGTAGATGCAGGGAGGACACCAGCAAGAGGGAAAGGTAGTTTGTGTTGAAGGGGAGTATAAAGAAGCCAGGAGGGAAGTCATAAAAGAGACAAAAAAAAGGACTAGGAATTAAAGTATGACTGATAAAACATTCATACCCTTTAACCCACAGACCCCACTGCCAAGCACATGTCCCAGGGAGGTCAATATCAAAAAGAAATGTCCTGTGTGCACCAAATGTAGTAGCACTTTTTGTGGAAATAATCGTATCTCTGGCATCAGAAGCCTTGCCTTTAGGTGCGGTCCCTGAATACGATGCTTGCTACCTGTGTGACACTGAACAAGTCACTTAATCTCCATAGGTCTCATTTTCCTCTTCTGTAAAATAGAGTATTGGCCTAGATGGCTTCTGAGGGCCTTTATAGCTATAGATCAATGAACTTTGGGTATAAAATATTGCATGTACAGTCAAGCACAGCTGATGTGATGTTTTTGCTGAATTGCTTTTTTCCCCTTTCTTTTAAAATTTTTATAGGAAGGAATGGTTGCTGGGTAAGCAATGGGGAGAATAGGAGAGGATATATTCAGAAAAGAATGCATTATAAAAGCAAAAGCCATCAGTTTAAACAGTTTAAATGAAGGCTGGATATAAACAAAAAGGAGAGTCATTTTTCAAAACACTTTGAAAATGAATGTTGTCAACAAAATAAAAATAATTTTTTTAAAAAGAAAATGAAAGTTCTATTCATAGATGGTTGTGTTAAATTGAGGGCAGTTAGAGCTTGAACCTAGTACACTGGATAGAGTGCTGGCCTTGGAGCTGGGAAGAGTTGAAGTCCAATCTGCTTCTGACACTAACAATGTGACCACGGACAAATCACTTGACTGTTCTGAGCCTCAGTTTCCCCAACTGTAAAGTGAGAATAGCAATACTGTAGGTTTTTTTCAAGGGCTTATGAGACTCAAAAGACATAATGTATATAAAGAGATAATGTATCTAAAGCTTTTGAAAACTTAAAAATGTTCTACACATTCCAGCTATTACTATTAAAAGCCAAAATAAATAAGAATAAGGAATTAAATAAAATGGATCAGTCCCATTTTCCAAAATGTGAATATAAAAATGTGTGAATCATCTTATTTTTAATTTTTTTTTTTTTTTGGCCCTGGATGATCATAGTATGTGTTTATATCCTTTACTGTGCCCCTACAACTTTCTATTAGCATGACATGTTGTTATTGGCTATAAGTCAGTACATAAATCCCACTCAGAATCAACTCCATTTTCCTCGCTTCCCCAAACGGTAAACTAAATTTTCAAATCTTCTTTACAGGTTGACAAGCCTCTGAAGAATCTGGATCTCTGAATCATATCTCTCTGGATCTCTGATTCCGAGTTCTCTTTATGGCTGTTGGAATGATCAGAAGAAATCAAAATGGTCTCTTTCCAGGAAGGTTCTATTCCATTGGTCTGATGAAAATTTTTTATCATTTCTGTTATTTCTTCCATTGTCGTCGGATCCTTTCCTGGGGCCTTCCGGACGCCACGTGGCGGGGAGCGCCGAGCAGAACAAAGCACACTTACACAGCAACTCAGGGGGCAACTCCCATCATCTTATTGAAAGAGGTTCCTGTGTACTTATTTTATTTTATTTTGGCCTTTTGGAGGGGGGAAGGCAGGGCAATTGGGGGTAAGTGACTTGCCCAAGGTAACTTACTTGCACATGACTAGTAAGTGTTAAGTGTCTGAGGCCAGGTTTGTGCTCTATTCATTGCACCACCTAGCCAACCTTGTGTACTTTTTTTTTTAAACGAATGCTTTATTAACTTCTGCTTTACATCATTCATTTCGACCAGATTTTGAGTTACAATTTTTTCCCCCGTTTTTCCCCTACCCACCATCCCAGAATAGCAGTCCCACAAGACATCGCCTCCTCCAATCTGCTCTCTCCCATATCCTCTCCCATACCCCTTTCAACTTTTCCATTAGAGCAAGGTGAATCTCTGTGCCCCAATGCCTGTACATCTTATCTCCCAATTACATGCAAAAGAGTATTAATAATAGTATTTATATATATTTGAAACATTTAATTTTAAGGCCTCAAATTTCAGATCCATTTTCTTCCTCCCTTGTCACCCATTCCCTCTGGAAAGATAAGTAATTCAGTATATGTTGTACATCTCTAGCTATGCAAAATATTATCATAGTAGATATATTGTATAAGGCTGCTTATAATTCCTTCCCACCCATTCCACCCCCCACCTGGTCCATTCCCTACTTGATCCAGTCCCTCTTCTATAGTGGGTACTTCCAACCTCCCCTCTCCCCAAGGATGCCCTCCCCCCCATCATCCCTCCTCTCATTCCCCTTCCCCCTATCCTGCTGCAGGTTGAGATATCCCATTTAGTATGTATGTCATTCTCTCCCTGAACCAAATTCAATGAGAATGTGGATTTGCCTTTTTTCCCCTTCCTATTCTCTCCCTCCCTTGCAACCACTTCCCCTTGCTTCTTCTACATGAGATAGTTTACCCTACCCTGTCTTTCCCCATCTCCTCTTGCCACTTTCCTCTCTCACCTCATAATTTCATCCCTGGAGTATTCTCCCTTCCCAACAAATTCAACCTATGCCCTCTATCCATATATACACACATTCACATATGTATTCATATGACCACACACCCTTCTTCCATTATTTTCATAGTGAGAAAGATATCATCACTCACAGTTATTGTTTTTCCATAAAGGAATGTAAATAGTTCAACTTTGATAAGTTCCTTTTGATTTCTTTTCCCTGATTACTGGCAAATTCGACTTTTTAAGGCATTCTTCTCCTCATTGCCCTTTTGGGCCTCCTTTGCCATTTGAGTCAGTCTATTTTTTAAGGTGTTGTTTTCCTCAATCAGGCTGTTGACCCTCATTTCATACTTTTCCTGCATCCTTCTCATTTCTCTTTCCAATTTTTCCTCCACTTCTCTTATTTGATTTTAAAGTCCTTCTTAAGGTCCTCTATGGCCTGCAACCCACTCATGTTTTCCCCTGGGGCTTTTGGAGCAGGACTTCTGACCTCACAGTCCTTTTCCTGCTCTATGCCCCCAAAATAGGAGTCTAGGGTTGCATTTTTCTGTTTCCTTTGCCTTGGCATGTTGCCACTTAATTATCTGACTTTTGGGCTTGTTGCCACACTATGGCTTTAAGGCCAGATAGAGGAATTTTCGTCCCGAACGTGTGGGGGGCAACTTCCGTTTCTGGCAAGCTGTAAACCCACCCACGACTTCCACCCTAGATCCCAATCCAGATCCAGGGAGGTTAAAGCAAGAGCGATTACCCCCCAAGACTGATCGCTGGATCTCCCTACAATTCGCAGGCCAGGAGCTGGAGCTGCCTCTGAAAACTACAAAATGGTATGTCTCCTCAGCGGCTTCTAGCCCCCAGGGGAGGGAGCTGACGCATTCCCCCAAATACAGGTCCCAAAGTCCATAGGACACTAACCTCTTACTTTGTCCTAGGCATGTCTGTGTTGATAATTCTGGAATTTCCACAGCAGCTGGTGTTCTGGGGTCTCTCCAGCCAGCTGCTGGCCCGGCCGCCCTGGGGCTAAAATCGAGGCTCAGGCGGACCTGGGCTCCGCTCTCCTCGGGCTGTGTGCTGCTCTGCCGGCTCCCAGAGCACTGCGCTGGTCCTTCCTGCAGGGCTGCTGGGCTGTCCTCAGCAGGAGGTTAGCTTCTCTGTGCCATTCTGTGGGTGCTGGGGCTTCAGAAGTTGTTCAGAGTCCCCTTTTACATAGTTTGGAGGTGGTCTGGGGGGAGAGTGCTTTGGATGTGCTGTTTCTACTCTGCCATCTTGGCTCTGCCCACCCCCCCTTGTGTACTTTTAAAAATGCTGTTATACTATAGCAAAAAAAAAAACAGCTAAGGTTTTTATGGTCTGGTATAACTATAACTTTTCAATTTGCTTGACTTGTCTTAATTTCTCTGATCATAACAAGTTATTTGTCCCTTTATTTTTTAATACCTTTTTAGTTATTCTGATATGGTATTCCCTTATTTTCCCACCATTCTTCTATACTGTGTACATTAAAATATTTTAATTGTTCCTTCAATGTATATACGTTATAACCTTCATATAGTACCTCTGACTATTTTCTAATTGATCAATAGCTTCCCCCTTATGTATTTCATGAGTAAGAAATAATTTAAACACTGACCAGAAACTATTTACTACTTGCTTCTTTTAAATAAGAGTTGACTAAGAAATTGAGGAGGTGATATTCAAATGCCAAATATTGTAACAGTGATCTGTGTCATGAAAAATCAGTAATAATTCAATTCTGGCAGAAAAACAGAAGTACTTCTAATTCTTTTCTAATTGGTCATATCTGTGCTGACAACTTTTGAATGCCTTTCAAGAACTATTTCTGATCACTTTCTAAATAAAACACTGTTACTGGGGCACCTTATTTTAAGCACACTAGATTCCTTTAACAAGCACTTACAGAATGTCTACTATATACAGGAAACTGATTTGTCGAAAATCAGAATTACACAATAGATAAATTAGGAACTATTTGCTTAATAAATTATTCTTTACTGTATAAATGTATTTACAACCCAATTCTTTATGTAATATGGTGTCAAGAACACTGTATTTGGAGAGAGAGGATTTTGTCCTTACTCTCTATGTAACCTAATCTCTCTGGGCATCAGTTTTTTCATCTGTAAAATGAGACAGTCGGATTAAATGCAGGGGTGGGGAACCTGCGACCTCGAGGCCACATGTGACCTTCTAGGTCCTCAAGTTCGGCCTTTTGAGTCCAAGTTTTATAGAAAAATCCTTTTATTAATGAGATTTGTTCTGTGAAGTTTGGATTCAGTCAAAGGGCCGAACTTGAGGACCTGGAGGGCCACATGTAGCCCTGAGGCCTCCACCCCTGGATTAGATAATATCCTGAATCCTTTCCATTCTAAATTTATGCTTCTATGGCATTCTTTCCAAGGCAAACAGCATAGACTCTTCACATATACGTTGCTTCAATCAAGTTATCATCAATAATAATGCCTTCCCTAATACAGTTTCCCTGCCCCCATCCTACCTTCCACCCATTATTTTGACACTGGATCTTCCTATTTCACCAAGTTAGAAGTTTAGTAGACATTCATGGACCCAATAACAGTGCTGACCGACACAGAAGCTTTCACCTGGCCCTGAAAAGGATGAGAATCCCTGCTTTAAGTATATTTATGGGTTAAGAGAATTAGGAAGTTAAGATCCAAAGAGGTTAAAGACCTTGTTCAAGGTCCAAAGGTTTCTATAGAAACAATTCCCAAATCAATTTCCCCATGGGATACTTTGGAGCTTGATATATATTGACAGACCACATAACTACATTTTGGTAGTATGGACTATTCCAGAGTTAGAGGGGGGCTGAAAAGAATTCAGGGGCAAAACAGAGAAAATTAAGCCAATTTCTATATAAAATTTTCTGCATATAATATTTTTCATAGATACATAATTTTCATATACAGTATTTTATAGGGGAAAATGTTGCTAGCACCAAAATTCCCTTTATGGGACCCCCATCATGTGTAATACAATTAGAGAAATATGACTATTTGTTAGGCCTATGAGACAATGCTATATAAAGAAACAGTGCTGTATTTGGACTCAGGAAACCAGGTTTATATCTTAGCTCTGACACTACCACTCTGACTTTAGCAAAGTCACTTAATCTTCAACTGTAAATTGATGAAGTTGGACCAGAAACTAGATGGTATCTAACATCTGACCTTCCTCTTCTAAGTCTAAGGCCTCCATGTCTTCTCCCTCTAGGTAAGAAAGTCCTGCATGCAAGCAGCACCCCTCTTGGTACATAAATTTGGCTTTATAATATTGGCTTTACTGGACTCACACAACCTGGTGGACCCAGAGAAATGATCTTTTACACTTTGGGGAAAAAATACTCAATGTGGCTCAATAAAATTTTCCATTCTAAATTTTAAAACGAACAGTTTAAAAATAACATTGAAATGAACATTAATTCAATCTGTTTGATTCGTTTCTTGCTTCTATAACTTAACTTGAGTATCCTTCTTTCTCCAAGGCTGAACTCTTCTATTATCAGAGACTTCCAAAATACTAAGTCCTTTCTTTTCTCTTTTATTCTTTTTATTCTACTTAATTTAATCACTTTTATTTCAGTCTATTTAATCACTTATTCTTGTCCTTTGCCCATTCCTACATGACGATAGTTTTTTTTTTTGCTTTCCAGTTTAAAGATATAAACACTAAGGAAAAGGAAGCCCTCTGAAACTGGCACATGAAAATTCTAGAAGTTCTTTAGCTTTTTTCTAGAAAATTTTCATAGAAAGAAAGTTCTGTGGAGGAAAGGAACAAAATTGTCACTGGCTCTGAGACAGGTATCACACTAAGTCCAAAGTTAATAAGGAAGAAATGAGATAGAAAAAGAAAAAAAAATGCAATAGGATCACCTATCTCTGTGTGTCAATGGCACTATATCAAAATTTACTGTACCCATCAATTGGGGAATGACTGAACAAGATGTGGTATATGAATATAATGGAATACTATTGAGCAGTAAGAAATGATGAGCAGGAAGATTTCAGAAAAACCTGGAAAGACTTGTATGAACTGATGCAAAGTGAAATGAACAGAACCAGAAAAGCATTGTACATAGTAACAGCAGTGTTGTATGATGATCTTTGACTTAGTTCTCAGTAATAAAATGATCCAAGATAATTACAAAAGACTCATGATGGAAAATGCTATCCTCTTTCAGATAAAGAACTGGTGGACTCTAAATGCAGATCAAAGCACCCTATTTTCACTTACTTTATTTTTTTGTGTGTTTTTTCTTTTTAGTCTGTTTCTTCTTTCACAACTGTGACCAATATGGAAATACGTTTTACATAAATGCATATATATAACCTATATCAAATTGCCTACCATTTTAGGAAGAGGGGAGGAGAACGAGGGAGGAAGAAAAATTGTGAACTAAAAATCTTAGAAAAATGAATGCTAAAAATTGTCTTATATATAATTAGAAAAATAAAATGCTATAAAAAAGAATTGCTGTAAATACATCTGTTTTTAAATGATATAACAATACTTTTTACCTTCCTTACCATCCAACCATTGATGACAGTAAAAGCAAGACTTGTATAGATTAGAGGCTAACATTTTCTGTTCTGACCTAAAAGATAAAATTAATCTTTCTTCCTTCTCTTTTTCATCTCTTTTTTTTAATGCTTTCCTCTATTTTACATTAGGAAATATTGTAGCTAATCAAAAGAAATTAAATCTTTATATGCTTAGGTTTGTATTGTTTTAGAAGCCCCTTGGTTTCTTAGTCACTTAAGATTTTATTGGCAAATAGAGCCCTGCCTGAGCCCACTTGTTCTCACCCAATAGAATCTGTTCATCCATTTACACACACACCTCTCTTTCTGTCTCTGTCTCTCAGTCTCTCTCTCTGTCTCTCTCTCTGTCTTTCTCTGTCTCTCTCTCTGTCTGTCTCTGTCTCTCTGTCTCTCTCTCTCTCTCTCTCTGTCTCTCTGTCTCTCTCTGTCTCTCTCTGTCTCTCTCTCTCTCTCTCTCTCTCTCTCTCTCTCTCTCTCTCTCTCTCTGTCTCTCTGTCTCTCTCCCAAGGAAGGGAAATGTTACTATAATCCTACTTCAACACTGATGAGTGTAAAGGAGGAAGGGTGTTTGGGGAGAAGGCAGGCAAAAATAGGTAGCCATTCTGGGCCACCTCCTTCCCTAGAGAAGGGGGAATCACAATTAAGGAAAGTTCTACCTTTGCTAATATACAAGTCTGACCATCCCCAGACTAGTGTTTTGTCTGGATTCCCTTTGGAATCAGTTTTCTTTGTACTGGGGGCAGCATCTCACTCTTCGATCAGCTTTGATCTGTTTTCAGTTAAATTCTAAACCCAAATCCTATTATTCAGACCAAGTCAGACAAGTCTTTCTCCTATTCTCCTCTGACGAGCTCAAACACACACAAGAGAGCATTACAAGGTAAGAAATAAATGTAGAAGGATGCTACTGTACACAAATGATATTTTAATTTAATATTTGTGGCTTACTCCTCTCTAAATAGCAAAAACAAAAAACAAAAACAAAACCATCAACAACAAAAACCATTTCAAATACGCTACTTTCTAAGTGCTTCTATACATGTAAATTTACTTTGATTTGTGGTTTAAGACACTTCACTTCAATCCCATTGAATAGAAATTGTTTTAAATGTTCAACCCTGTAACTCAGCATGTCTCTGTTGTCAAAGAGAAAAAAACCCTCACATCTCTTGGCTGCCTTTGGCTCTCCTAGTCCTCAGCGACCTAGGCAACGAAATGAGCAGGGGGGTGGGATTGTGGGTGGGGGAAGGGCAGGGAAATAAGGATGACCATACTTTTGGCATGAGCCCAGGTTTCCAATTTTCTAAGTTCTTCGGCCAGTTTCACTCTCCTCTCCATTGTGTCATGCTAGTTGAAAGACCCAGGAAAAAAAGGGGGGCCATGGGAACACAAAGAAACAAAAGAACACCCACCATGGGGTGAACAGACAGGAAGCTTTGCTAATAGATTTCAAAAGTGTAAAATCCTGGACCAATCCTGTCTTTAAAGATTTACTAGATATAAGCAGAACTCTTATGCCTATTAAAGAGTAAATTAGCATAGTTGGGGGTGAGGGGAAAAAGAAGTTTAAGGAGGAAGAAAACGCCTGTATTAAAGTGATAGTAAAATAAATGTTTATCCTTAACAAGGCCATATCTCTATATTGTAGTTGTTTTTCCATTTGCTCAAGTAACAGTTTTATTGTCTTTTAATTTTTTTTCAATTTACTTCTACATAAACACATGGTTTCACTAATTTGTACATCTTGGAGTTTCTTTGGCACCAGAGTCTATGGTCTCAGGAATCCTGAAAACTATTGCTTGGCTGAACCTCATGGCTTTGTCTGCTCTAAAATTCTGCCTTCCTATCAAGCATTAGTACAGTAAAACACAAAAAATCGTGCCTGAAATCAGAACTATTCTAAAGCTGTAACAGAATTCTAGAATTAGAACTGGAAGAGGAGATTGAGGCCTTGAAAGGGCACATGATGTGATAATAAGGTAAGTTCTTAAGAGAAAGTTCTTGATAGTAGCTTGATAACTTCTGTATTGCCCTTGATCCTAAGGTCTCACAGGTAGTATAAGAGGTAACCTTTGAACCTTACTCCTCTGATCTGAGAGTCATTTTTTTCTCCATTGTACCATACTGCCTAGCTAATACTTGGTATACAGAAAGGCATTTCACACACACCCCCTCCCCTTTCACTTCTGTGTGGGTGCCTCTACCCTGTGAGAGCCTTTAGTATGGAGCAGTCTGGATTTATTGACTTTTTCTTTAAAGGTTGTAATGATAGATTCGTTTAATGGATATGGGTGACCATATGTAAAGTTCCAAGAGACTTCCGATTGCATTGAAGTTACGAACCAAAATTGCTCATCTAATCAGGATTTACTAGGTGGGGGGTATATGGAACAATGCCAGACACCAAGCTGATATGACAGTTTAAAAAAATGAAAAATTAGGGACATAGTATGGTATGATAGAGTAGGGGGCTTGGAGTAAGGAAGTCCTTGGAATGAGACTAAAGCAAGGCTCTGATCCCACCTCAGTCACTGTGACCCTGAGTATCCTTTAACTTTTCTGAGCCTCAGTTTCTTGATCCATAAAAAAGGAGGGTTGGACTTGACCTCTAAGGTCCCTTCCCACTCCAAAGCAGTGACCCTATAATTTATCAGATTTGTCCAATGTAGAGAGTTATTAAGCTTCCTACCCTACTTTTTGTGGGAAATCTTAAGCAGATAACTAGAGGAATTCACAAAATAGATAAGGTAGGGGTGGCCAGGTGTCGAAGTGTAGAGAACACCAGCCCTGGAGTCAGGAGGACCTGAGTTCAATTCTAGCCTCAGACACTTGATGCTCTTAGTAGCCATGTGACTTTGGGCAAGTCACTTAACCCCAATTGCCCTCCAAAAAGCAAAAAAAAAAAAAAAAAAGAAAGAAAAGAAAAGAAAAAAAGATATCCATTTCTGACACTTTGCTAAACATCTGTGAAGCCTAAGAGTGGTGCACTGGGAGTCAGAAGATTTGGGTTTGTATCCTGCCACAGATAACTAGTCACATGATTTTGAGTAAATTACTTTTTCTCATCTGTAAAAGAGGGATTATAATAGCATCTATGTCACAGGGTTGTTATAAGAATAATATATGGGATGGCGGAGTAGAAACAGCATTTCCAATGTGCTCTGCCCCACACAAATTTCAAACAATGTGAAAGGGGACTCCAAACAACTTCTGGAGCCACAGCACCCACAGAACGGCACAGAGAAGCTAACCTCCTGCTGAGGACAGCCCAGCAGCCCTGCAGGGAGCGGCCAGCGCACTGCTCTGAGAGCAGGCAGCCCAGTGTGCTGGGAACCAACAGCACAGTGCGCAGAGCAGAGCCCATGTCCGCGGTTTTAGCCCCAGGGTGGCCAGGCCTTCAGCTGGCTAGAGGGACCCCAGAACACCAGAAATTGTGTCGATTCCAGAATTATCAGCACAGATATGCCTAGGACAAAGTGAGAGGTTAGTGCTCTATGGACTTTGGGACCAGTATTTGGGGAAGGCGTGGCTTCCTCCCCTGGGGGGCAAAAAGCTGCTGAAGAAATGAGTCACAGAAGCCATTTTGCAGCTTCAGTAGTGGCTCTAGTTCCTGGTCTCCGAACTGTAGGGAGATTCAGCAATCAGTCTTGCTTTAAACTGCCTGGATCTGGATTGTGGTCTGGGGGGGAAGTTTGGGGCAGGTATACAATTTGCCAGAGAGGGTGGAGGCTTTACAGAGGCCACCCAACCTCCGGAAGTTGTGAAGACCCCACGTTTGGGCGGAAGCTCCCTTGTCTGGTGGCAGAGTCCTACTGTGGCAACAAGCCCAAAAATCAAGTAATTAAGTGGCAACATGCCTAGGCAAATGAAACAAAATAAACAGAAAAGTTCAACATTGGACTCCTATTTTAGGGGCAAAGAGGCTCAAAGCATGGAGGAGGACTGTGAGGTCAGAACTCCTGCACCAAAAGCCCCAAATGAAAATACAAGCTGGCTACAGGCCATAGAGGACCTTAAGAAGCAGATAAGAGAAGTGGGGGAAAATTTGGGAAGAGAAATGAAAGAGATGCAAGAAAAGTATGAAATGACAGTCAACAGCCTGACTGAGGAAAATAACACCTTAAAAAATAGACTAACTCAAATGGCAAAAGAGGCTCAGAAAGGCAATGAGGAGAAGAATGCCTTAAAAAGTCGAATTTGCCAGATGGAAAAAGAATCTCAAAAGCTCACTGAGGAGATTCATTCCTTCAGAGTTAGACTGGAGCAAATGGAAGCTAGTGACTTTATGAGAAATCAAGATACTATTAAACAGATCCAAACAAATGAAAGAATAGAAGGCAATGTGAAATATCTCATGGGAAAAACCATTGACCTGGAAAATAGATCCAGGAGAGTTAATTTAAAAATTATTGGACTACCTGAAAGCCATGATCAGAGAAAGAACCTAGAAATCATCCTTCAAGAAATTCTCAAGGAAAATTGCCCTGATGTTTTAGACCCAGAGGGGGAAATAGAGGTTGAAAGAATCCACTGATCACCTCCTGAAAAAGATCCCAAAAGGAAAACTCCTAGGAATATTATAGCCAGGCTCCAGAACTCCCAGATCAAGGAGAAAATACTACAAGCAGCCAGGAAGAAACAATTTCAAGATTGTGGAAATACAATCAGAATAGCCCAAGACCTGGCAGCTTCTACACTGAGGGATTGAAGAGCATGGAATATGATATTGCAGAGGGCAAAAGAGCTGGGATTGAAGCCAAGGGTCACCTACCCAGCAAAACTGAACATCTTGTTTCCGGGGAAAATATGGTCATTCAGTGGAATAGAGGACTTTCAAACATTCTTGATGAAAAAACCAGAGTTGAATAGAAAATTTGACATCCAGACACAAGAAGCAAGAGATGCTTGAGAAGGTAATCAAGGAAAAGAAATCAAAAGGAACTTATCAAAGTTGGACTATTTACATTCCTACATGGAAAAACAATAACTGTGTTTGATGAAACCTTTCTCATTATGAAAACAATTGAAGAAGGGTACATGGCATATGTTCACAGTTATATATGGATAGAGGGCACAGGTTGAACTTGATGGGAAGGGATGATTCTTTTTCTTTTTTTTTTTGGAGGGCAGTTGGGGTTGGGTGACTTGCCCAGGTTCACATGGCTAGATTTTTGTTTGTGTGTTGGGTGTCTGGGGCCAGATCCAAGCTCGGGTCCTTCTGGCTCCAGGGCTGGTGCTCTGCTTGCTGCGCCACCTAGCTGCCCCAAGGAAGGGATGATTCTTAAGGGGTGAAATCAAGAGGTGAGAGAGGAAAGTGGCAAGAAGAGATGGAGAGAGACAGGGTAGGGTAAACTATCTCATGTAGAAGAGGCAAGGGGAAGTAGTTGCAGAGGAGGGGAAGAACAGGAAGGCAAAAAGGCAAAAGCATATTCTTATTGAAGTTGGCTCAAGGAGAGAATCACATACATACTAAATGGAATATCTTACCCTCACTCACTCTCCTGAGTAGGGGAAAGGGGGATGAGAGGAGGGATGATGGAGCGGAGGGCATTCTGGGGGGAGGGGAGGTTGGATGTACCCACTATCAAAGAGGGACAGGATCAAAGTAGGGAATGGACCAGGTGGGAGGTGAGACGGGTGGGAGGGAAATATAAGCAGTCTTTTACAATATATCGACTATGGTAATGTTTTGCATAGCTATACATGTACAACACATACTGAATTGCTTATCTTCTCAGAGGGAGTGGGTGACAAGGGAGAAAGGGAATGGATCTGAAAATCGATGTTTTAAAATTAAATGTTTCATAAGATGTCCAGGCATTGGGGCCCAGAGATTCACCTTGCCCTAATGGCAAAGTTGAAGGGGATATGGGAGAAGACATGGGAGAGAGCAGATTGGATGAGGGGATATCTAGTGGGACTGCTATTCTGGGGTGGTGGGTAGGGAAAAAATGGGGCAAAAATGTAACTCATAATCTGGTGGAAATGAATGATGTAAACCAGAAGTTAATAAAGCATTTGTTTAATTAGAAAAAAAAGAATAATATATGTAAAGCACTCTGTAAACTTTAAAGAACTATATGTACTTAGTTATTATTGGAGGTCATTTGCTACACTGAGAAAAAATACTTGGAAAAGACAATTAAATTCCATTATTACACTATTGTTTGGGGTCAGGGAATAGGGTCCTACATTTTAGTACTATTATATGCTTATAACTCAATCTATTTCTTGGGAGATGATTTTATGTAAGGTATATATAATCCATATTTTAGGTAATTTTCTCTAATGGTAGAGTTCTCCTACATACTGTTAAACCTAGTTTCTGAGTTTTTACCATAGAATTGTCTCAGTTAGGATATTTTATTGTGAAGGTGCCACCTTTTGTGTGCCTGAATTCTTCATTTTTCTTCACATAAATTATTTTTGTTCTGGATTAAAAATAATTATAGTTTCTGTTTACAGGTTTAAAGCACTTTCCTCATTAAAAACTTTATTAAGGGGAGGCTAGGTGGCGAAGTGAGTAGAGCGCTGGCCCTGGAGTCAGAAGGACCTGAGTTCGGATCCAGCCTCAGACACTTAACACACACAAACAAAACCCTAGCCGTGTAACCTTGGGCAAGTTACTTAATCCCAATTGCCCTCCAAAAAGCAAAAAAAACAAAAACAAAAACAAAAAAAAAACTTTATTAAGCTGGTGCATGTATTACTATCCTCATTTTATAGAATAGAAAACTGAGTCCGAAAGAAGTTAATTGACTCCCCCTACAGCCAGACAGCAAGCAAGTGTCCAAGAACCTCGGTTGTTTTATAGCATGTCCAGTAGTATTTCTATTACACTCTGCCTCTCTCATCTTCATTCACTTGATCCCCATGGTAAAAATCATTCCCCTTCCACCCATCTCTCTACCAGTTGAAATTCTTCCCTACCTTTATGTCCCAATTCAGGTGCCAACTCCTCCATGAAACCTTGCCTACACACTGAAAGTTACATTTCCCTCCTGAATTTCTTATAGCACTTTGGGTAGGACTCCTGTTTGACCTTATTTTAACCCTCCTTGTGTCCTAGTTATTTGTATACACATTTTCACCCCCATTAGATTGTACATTCCTTGAGAAGAGAATTTCTGTTGTATATTTCTGTATTGCCCTTGTGCCTGGCATAGTGCCTTGTACATAGTAGGCACTGACTTTAATTTACACACACACACAATGGAATATCCTTCCAAGTACAAAACATAACCTCAGGCACCTGAGTTCAACCTTGTAAATACGTTTAAAATTTTTACCAGCTCAAGAAATTTTTAAACAACACTACCCCATGAGGTAGTAAAATGAATGAATCGATCTTTTCTTCTCCATATAAACTGTTATTCACAGTGGGTTACTAGGATATTTCCACAGCTGCCTTTCAACACAATATTCTACAGTAACTATGGCTTGAAATTCTGCTGCTTCATTTATTTGGGGGATATCCTCAAAAAATATATTACTCTTAAGGTGGGCAAAATCTCAAAGGATCTCAAGACATTTTTGGTGGCTCTGTGAAAGTATTGGAAAATATATTCTTACTTGGCACATGGTAAATGTGAACAATTTGGGGGGGAAAGTAGAATTTTAACCATTAAAACTTGGCAGTTCTTAAGTCCCTACTATGTGCTAGGTGCTTGTGATAAAAAGAACAAAATGCAACCTTCCTTGCCTTCAAGGAACTTACAAATTCAAGTGCTCAAGAAATGACTTGCCTGAGCTCACCCAGGAAACAATACAATAAGATACCCTAATTCCCAATTCCCTTCTGTGTATTATGTCTAATGTAAGTGTGGCTGAAAAGAAATAAAAGTAAATGCAGTCTTTTTAATTATCAGAGTATTTAGTTTCAAGTGCTCCATTTTAACACATCTGGTAGATCTTAAATTGTGAGCTCTTAAAGGAAAGGAAGCATTTTTTCAATTTTTTAAACATTTTTATTTAAAGGTTTGAGTTCCAAATTCCATCCTTCCTTCCCCTCCCCCCTCCCTGAGATGGTAAGCAATCAGATATAGAATATATGTATGCAATTACATAAAACATTTCCATATTAGTCATTTTATACAAAAGGACTTGAAAAGAAAAAAATGAAATAAAGTGAAAAATAGCATGCTTCAGTCTGTATTCAATCAATATTAGTTCTTTCTCTGGAGGCAGATAGTATGCTTCATCATAAGTCCTTTGGGACTCTTTTGGATCATTGTATTGTTGAGAATTGCTAAGTTCTTCATTGAATAATACTGTTACTATGTACAATGTTCTCCTGATTCTGTTCACTTCACTATGCATTGGTTCATATAAGTCTTTATAGGTTTTTCTGAAATCATACTGTTTGTCATGTCTTATAGTACATTCATATTCCATTACAATCATATACCACAGCTTATTTAGCAGTTCCCCAACTGATCACCATCCCTTTGATTTCCAATTCTTAGCCATCAGGAAAAGAGCTGCTAAACATATTTTTGTACAAATAGGTCCTTTGCCTCCCACCTTTTTTTGATGTCTTTGGGATATAGACCTAGCAGTGGCATTGCTGGAGAAAAGAAACATTAATCCAGTCTGTATGCCACATCTAGCATAACACATCATATCAATAAATGTCTAAAAAAGGCCTCTGATGATGATGATGATGCCTTACCTTACAACATTTATAACATACTGGGTGCTATCATGGCAAAGCATTTGATAGAGAGAAAAAATGTTCCATACAAAATCTTTTAGCCACTGACTTAATAGGGTGTTAATTAATAAAATTACCTTACATTCATAGATAGTACTTTGCAGTCTTTTAAAATCAGTCTCTAATGGCTAAATTAGGAAGTAGGAATGGTACTTAAGAAAATGAAGTTGGGAAGGTTAGCTGGATCAGTCCAAGTCAACAAAATCTGTGCTGGAGATTGAACAACTTTAAGAGCCTTGAGGGATCATTTAATAAGTTTTATTGGGGAGGGAAAGATGTTAAAAGAATGGACAAAGTTACCACCTCAAAAAAGTGAACAAGAGGGCATCAGTAATTACCCACTCACATTCCTACTTTATCTTCTTTTAACAGTTATGAGAATGAGCAACATTTTTGTCCAGGGTTAAAAACCCATAGTCTTTCATGAATGATTTTCTACAGCAGACCACATAAATGAATAAATGAATTTAGAGCATTTACTAGTTAAGTCAACAATTACTTATTTTTAAATAATATTTTATTGTTCCCCACTTACATGTAAAAACAATTTTTAACATTTTAAAAAAAGTTTTAATGTTCCAAATTCTGTCCCTTCCTCCCTTCCCTTCTTCTCTCCCTGACATGGTAAGCAATCTGATATAGTTTATACATGTGTAATGATGTACAACATATTTCCATATTAGTCATTTTGTGTAAAGAAAGGAAGGAAGGAAGGAATAAAAGAAATGAAAGAGAAAAATACTATGCTTTAGCCTGTATTCAGACACCATCAAGTTCTTTCTCGGGAGGCAAATACCATTTTTCATCATGAGTCTTCTGGGATTGTCTTGGATCATTACCTTGCTGGAAACAGTCATTTACAGTTTTGATAAGCATTTATTAAGCACCTATTATGTACCTAGCATTCTACTAAGGGCTGGGAATACAAAGAAAGGCAAAAAAACAGGCCTTGCTCTCAAGAACATCATAATCTAATTCAAGAGAAAACATGCAAATAGAGGCAGCTGGTGGCTCTGTGCATAGAGCACTGGACCTGGTGTCATGAAGACCTGAGTTCAAATCCAGTCTCAGATACTTCCTAGCTGTGTGACTCTGGACGAGTCACTTAACTTCTGATTGTCTGACAGAACAGTTTTACTAGAGAAGGGAATGACAAACCACTCCACTATCTTTGTCAAGAAAACTCCACATGGAGTCAGGAAGGGTTAGACAGGACTGTACAACAACATGTATAAAACAAGATATGTAAAGGATAAATTGAAGACAATCTCAAAGGGAAGGAAGGCACTAGCATTAAAGGGGATCTGGAATGATTTCTTGCATAAGGTAGGATTTTAGTTTAAACCTGAAAAAAGCCAGGAGACTGAGAAAAGAAAGGAGGCAATTCCTGACATTAAAAATGAGTGGAGTCTAGACACGAGAGGGAGGCTTGTGAAAGAATTAGCAAGGAAGCCAGTGTCACTGGATGTTAGAGTGTGTGGGAGTAAGGTAGGGACTGGAAAGGTAGGAAAGGATCAGGTTCTGAAGAGTTTTCAAAGCCAACAGAATTTTATATTTGATGCTGGAGGTAATAGGGAGCGAACTGAGTTTATTGAATGGGATGGTGACATGGTCAGACCTGTGCTCAAAGAATTGTGCTAAGGACTAGTGATACAAATAGAAAAGACAGTCCCTGCTCTCAAATAACTAAACATTCTACCTGAATAAAACAACACACATAAGAGGTTTTAGCTGCAAGTCAATGGAAAGATACCATTGTTCATAAGAAACAGCAGTAAAGCAGATGATAATGCATCATCTTTAATAACATTTCCACTGATAAAATAATCCAGGGCTCCCTCAGCATTTGATCCATTTACCTGAACCACCTAAAACCCTCATGAGGAATCCAAATACTTTTGAGGGAGGCAATAAATAGGATTTTTAAGGTGTTAAAGGAAATAAGACAGAATGCCCTCTTGATGGCAGCTTGTCAATATGTACTTTGGATTGCACATTCAGTGTAGGACAGTACAAAATGTTAATTTGAGAGTCGAAGGACCAGAATCTGACTCTGCTACTTATTATCTAGGTAACCTTTGGAAAGGGACTTAAAATCTGTAAAATGAAGAGATTTGATCAGATGATGCCTAAAGTCATCTCTGAACCTATGACCCTGTGATCTCTTGGTTACTGATCAGATGAAAGAAATTTGTCTTCAGACATTTTTGAAAGACAGACTTTTGTAGACAAATGGAAACAACTCATAGACTGGGAGAATTAACAATAGCTAGCTGAGAAATTTGGGGTACTTTAAGTATTTTCAAAATGATTTCTGCTTCTCTATCTTATCCTTTGGATGAATGTGAATGTCTTCTCTAAGACAGTGTATAAGAGTGTTCTTCTTGTAGGTATTTTTAAAGGAACTAAATAAAAACGTGTTCTATGGGGATGTTATTATGTTCAGTTTTGTCTTTATGGAGGAGGATACAAATAGTAGAGTCAGTATGGTGCAGTGGCTTTAGAGTCAGAGTACCTCGGCCACTTACTTGGTGACCTTGGGCAAATCACTAATTTTCTCTTAGTCTTGGTTCTCTCATCTGCAAAGAGAGAAAATTGGAGAAAAGGGTCCCTTAAGTCCTTTACAACTCTAAAACGACAAAGTCTTTCTTTTTCTTTTTGCAGGGCAATTGGGGTTAAGTGACTTGCCCAAGGTCACACAGCTAGTTTTTGTTTTAAGTGTCTGAGGCCGAATTTGAACTCAGGTCCACCTGACTCTAAGGCTGGTGCTCCATTCATTGTGCCACCTAGCCACCCCCAGTATGAAGTCTTTATGTCTTAGGACTGTAGGTCCACCCTACTCTATTGTAAGCCAACCAAAGCTGTGCCAGAGAAGATAGTAATAACTGAGATGCATTCCTTTCTTTCTGAATTATGTCATTAGAATTAAAGCTTATCGGGGGGAGGGTTTCCTTGCACAAAGCATTAAGAACAATTTGTTATTATTAAATAAGCCTTAAAGTAAAACTTTCAGATAAACAGTAATCAACTATAAAGAAAATCAGGAAGGCAAAGTTTTCCTTTTCATGTAGATACATTTCCTCATACAAAAGGGATGACAGGAAATAAAGACTGATGTACACCCCCCCCCCCCAAATATACACAACACTAGTTTATCATTTCATCCTCCAAAAAAAAAAAAGTCTGGACTACAGAACATGCATTGGGGGGCAAAGGAGTGGGAAGCTTGAAAGTCATCCGAAACCAAAGATAACATTTGGAGAGACAACCCCCGGCTACTATTACACACGATTTTGAAAAAATGTGCAAACATAAGCTTCTACCCTATGATTATGGGATGCACACACTTGAATATCTCTTCTTTCCACGAAGCTCTAAATCTAATCACCACCAGGCCTGACCACTTTGGGGGCGGGAGCAATCATTTCTAGAAAAAAAAATGCTGCCTTTGAATCTTCCTCTTTTATATAGTTTTCCCCATAGGGTCGCAATTTCTATCTTGGGGACAGTACCCCCCCCACACACACACCTTCTTCATACTGTGTAGAGAGCACAAAGCTCTCAGAAAGAACGCTACACTCAGCACCCTAATACTTTATCGTGTTGTCTTCTCCACCCCTCAAAACACTGAAACGCCAGAAGGACAAGACGCTACTTTTGTCAAACAGGTTTCCATGGTTTTAAGGGTGCAGGGATATGGGGAAATGCTAAAACTGTACTGAAAGGAGTGCTGGAAAACTAAAACAAATACTTTTATCCTCGAAAATTCAACTAACCACAGCACACTCTACCCACTCCTCAATTTCTTTCGGAAAAAAAAATTCTCCAGAAGCCTCACTTCACTCACCCCACTCAGGGAACTCAAATCCTTCTTTTCCCTATCGGGATGTCCACTGATACATTGAAGCACCACCAGCTCCCGAGCCCACCCACTCCTGCCCCCGCCCCCGCGGCGGGCCCAATGACCGTCGCTCTTGGAAGCTAGGCCTCCGGTGATAGGTTTATAGGGCCTGCCGCTCTCAAGATGCGGCCCGCCCTCTTTCTCCGCCCTTCCCCTCCCTTTTTTCTTTCTCTCCCTTCCCCAAGCTGGAGGGGCCGGAGCATCAGGGGGAGTAGCCAAGCCGGGAGAGCAGCCGCGGCGTAGTTGCAGTTGCGCCATCTGTCAGGAGCGGGGCCGGGAGGAGGGGGAGGAGAGGGAGGAGGAGGAGGAAGAGGAGGAGGAGAGGGAGAAGGAGAGGAAGGAGAGGGTGGAGGAGGAGGAGGAAGAGGAGGAGGAGAGGGAGAAGGAGGAAGAGAAGGGGGAGAAAGAGAAGAAGGAGGGGGAAGAGAAGGAGGAGGAAGGATCGCTGTGCAGAGGAGCAGCCCGAGATTCGCCCGCCGCGCGAGGAGAGGGGAAGCCACGGCCCCTTAGAGCCCCCTCCTTCCCTTGCCAGCCGGGGCGGCGCTGCGATTAGCTCCCGACACCCACCCCAGGGTGGTGGGGGTGGTTTGCGGAGCTCCCGCACAAAAGCCGCCGCCTCCCTGAGCTGCCGCTGGTACCCGGAGGGAGCCGGCCGCCCCGGGCTGGGGGGGAGACCCTGGCGCTGTCCTCCTCCTGCTTCTCCTCCTGCTGCGCCCGCCCCCTCGGAAGGGTCCCCTGCCTGCCTCCCCGGGAGCCCGCAGAGGAGGAGCCGGAGCCGAAGCTGCCACCGCCACCACCGCACAGGGAGGGCGGGGTGAAGACCATGTGAATGGGGCTGCGAGCCTCAGGTAAGCGGGGCGGGGGAGGCAGCTGGAGCGAGGTGGGGGTGGGTAGTGGGTGGAGGAGAGGATGCTGCCGCTGCTGCTGCTGCAGCTGCTGGCACCCGAGGTTAGGCTATCCCTCCTCCTCTTCATCTTCCTCTCCTGGACCCTCTGCCTCTCCGGCTGTCGGGGTCGGGCGCTGCGCTGCTGCTCCCGCAGTCTGCGGCTGCTGATCCACTAGCGCGCTCGCGGCAGCTCCCAGCATTATCCTTATCCTGACTCTTATTAATAAGCGCAAACTGCCGCGCGGCATGGGTTTTCCTGCAGCCGCCTTAGCGCGGCAGACAAGTCATTGGGGAAAACGGAGCCGGCAGGGTACCCCCGCCCTCCCCCCTCCCCCAGCTCCTTTCCTTTGCTTCCTTCCCCACCCCGGGAAGGACTGAACTGAAGCTGGGGATGGGCTCCGGAGGGAGAAGTGGGTTCCGCCCCTGCCTTCCTTATGGAGCCCCCCACCCCCACCCCGGGGGACCCTGGCGGTGTGTGTTGCTATAATGACAGGGATGATGTAATCATTTAATAATTGATGATTCCCAGTAAGCTGGGGCTTGGCCCCATACCCCCCCCCTCCCCCTTTAGCCTACTCCTCCACCTCTCCATCCTCTCACAGTCCCTATAGCTGACGATTACCCATTCCCATCCTCCTGCGGATTTCCATCACCTCCCTAAGCTACTTCCCCCATCTTCCCCTCCACTCTTCTTTCCCTTCCCCCAATTTCCCTTTCCTTTCCCCCATATTCCTCCTCTCTTTCTGTTCCCCTCAGGCTTTTTTCTCCTCCCTCCTCTGCCTCACCCTCACACCCTTCTCCACCTTCCCCCTAAGCCCCCTGCGTTTCCTCTCTACTTCCCCAGATCATTTGCTGTTTTTTTTTTTTTGTCTCCTCCTTTCTCTTATCTTTAAGCCCACAGACTGAGGGTAGTGAGCCAGAAAGAGGCAACTAAGACTTCTCACAGGGCGTTCATTTGCTGTGACTAACTGCAAAAAGGAAGAGGGGAAGGCGGGGAGGACATAATAAAAGTATCCTCTCTTTTCTTTCCCTCAAATAAATCTCACAGGCTGTGTGTGTGTGTGTGTGTGTGTGTGTGTGTGTGTGTGTGTGTGTGTGTGTGTGTGTGTGTGTTACACACAAAGGGTCCTTTCAGTTCCTAGAGAAGAGACACACAAAGTACCCAAGGATGGTGGGGTTTCCTGCTTGTTTCTGTTCCCTGGGGCTTCCCTTTCTCTTTCCAGATGAAGCAGTAGATCTTCCCTTACATCCCTTTTCCTGCCACATTTTGGGGAAAGATAAAGGGCACCAAATGCCAATTTGTGGGTGCCAGCATTTAACAATGTCCCAGGAACTGTAGGTGATTTGGAACTGGACCATTTCTCATGGTTGTTGTTGTGTGTGTGTTTAAAGGTTTCAGCAGCTTAGAGAAGTTGCCTTTCAGTATTAGATGGCTTCTTTGCTGACTCCTTCATTTTGTGGGGAGGGTGCCAGGGGCCTGGAGTTAGGGCAATGTTGGTGTGTGAAGCAGGAGTAGTTTACTTATGAATCAGAGAATGAAATTAATGGGTTGATCCATTTCTAAGTGATAGGGGAGGGAACTGAGTGAGAGAGAATTGAGCCTCCAGAAAGACTTCATTTCTTTCCAATCAAGTATAAGCAGAGACTTTTGTTATGGAATCTTTTTTTTTTTTTAATTTTCTCTGTGGATGTTGGTGTAGCTTTGTATTTAAGTACTCAGAACCATTGTGAAAGCAACAAGATGTGTGCCTCTGGAAATACTTCTGGAAACCTTGTCCTTTTCCTGCTTCTGTCTAGCGTTTTTTACTCCCACATCCTTCCTCTTCACTACTTGTGTATTTTCTACTCTTTATGTTCTAACCCTTTCACCCCTAGATCGTGCCCCATGTATCCCCAGTACTTAGGTGAAGATTGTTGGGTTCAGAAACTCTCAGAGGAAGTGGTTTTGTTAAATATCTAAAACTGGGAGGAGATATTAGCAGCAAACTATAGAAGTTTCTATGTAGTCTTCTGTCAGAACTCTAAACCATCTCATGACACCCTCTAGGAAAGGTCTTCTTAATCTATGAACTTTTAAAAAAATACTTTGACAACTATTTCAAAATAATTGATTTTTTTTTTTGTAATCCAGTGGGTTTTATTTGATACATTGAATAACAAAATTCTGAGAAAGAAACCATGGGCAGTTCATGATAGAAAAGGTGAAGAAAAATCTCTGTGTGTGTGTGTGTGTGTGTGTGTTTGAGAAAGAGAGAGACAGAAAGACAGACTCATACATACATATATACATACAGATACAGATACCCCTGCTCTAGGAAGAAATGTTTATGTAAAGTTGGGTGCTCACTTTGTTGTGCATTGTTTGCCAAGTTCATAATGGCTAAACTTGAGTGTTAAGAGCCTGGTACCAAACCAATACAAATGTGGGGCAATGTCTTCCAAGTTCATTCTTAAAGAATACTTTTTTTTTTTATAGAAGCTTTGTTAGAATTGAGATCCTATCCGAGAATATTTGAACTTTAGAAGGCTTTCATTGTGAGAACTTTTTATTTGGAAAAAGTAATGTGGTTAATGGGGTTACTTCTGAAAACAAAGGATGGTTTGTTTCTAGACTCTAGAAGGGCAGTCAGTGCGCTTTAAGCTTAAACTCTGTTGTCTGACCAAAAGTGGCTTCATGGACAAAATTGAATTTGAACAAAATCCCCATACATAGGATTCTAAAGCTGCTCATCATAGCATTTCTGTTACTTTCTTTCAACATTTTTAGGTCCCTGTGGCCTCTTTAAGTGAACTCTTTTTTCACATGTTCAAAATAATTCAATTTTTATTTAATAATAAGCTCGTATAATATAGGAATTTGTTTCCACTTTCTTTTCACAGCAAGGTAATTGGCTTATTTCATTCTTTACTCTTAGCTGAATTTCTCCCAGCATAGTCTTTTGTATTCTGTTAGATCAGGGAAGGGAACCTCAGCGGTCATCTAATCCAACCCCACTCATTTTACAGATGAGGCAACTGAGGTCTTGAGGTGACCCAGCTGAAGTCATACAGCTTTGTTAGAGTTCTGACCAGCACCCAGGGGCCCTTTATATTACATGTTCCCTCCCTTATTTGGCTCTGAATGGCATCAGATTTCAGTTATTTTGTATAGTTTTGAGAAGAGAGCTTCCAGATGGGCTGCTAAGACATATTTCAATGCTTTGAGGTCACAATGCTTTGAAAGCATGTCAGGACCGACAAGCAGATTGAAGTAGGATCAGTCAACATAAGGATAGGGCCTTTATTCAGTTCCTAGTGCCAAATTATATTGGTTGGAGCCCTAGGGTAGTATGCTGTCAGTCTAGCAGCAGACGTGGGGTGGGGAGGAGTACCTCCAATCTTTTTTTAGGCCAAAATTGATGATGAAGTCTATCTACCATCTGGTGAGGGCTGAAGTAAGAAAATATTCTTCTTCCTATTAGGTATATTTTTCTTCTCATTTTGAAGGATCTAAGAGTAATAACTGCCCTTTTTCTACTTCAGTACTATTTTTCTCTAGTACTTAGTGACAACAAGACTGGTGGAGAGTTGTTTTAATAGAGGGAAGACCAAACAAATAGATGCCAGCAGTTTATTTATTATGACCCACAAGATCAAAAATAAATTTTTTTTGTGTACTGTCATGGGTAATTTGGCTAAAATAAAAAACTATTTAAATCCCTAGTCAGGTGGACTTTATTGAATTATATTTCCCACAAAACACATGTCTATGTTGATATAACCTTAATAGCTATTATAACCCAAAGACATAGTTTTCATTTTTAGGAGAGATTTTGTTTTAAGGCAGTGATTTATTTTGCTGCTTTTAGTTGACCTGAAGAAACATCTTTATCTTCATTTAAAAAATCTAATTTGACTCCAGCCTACTCTTTGAGCCTTACTGTATACAACTGTCCCCCACATATTCTGTGTACCCTGTCCAAACTACTATTTGTTGCCTCTAAAACTGCCCCTCCCCCACCCCCTTTCCTGCTTCTGTTTCTTTTGCCAAAATTGGTCCCTGTGTCTGAAATGTCCATCTTCTTCCTCTAGTTCCGAGTATTGGCAGTACATCCAACCTTCAAGGCCCTGTTCAGGTGCTGCCTCCTAAATGAAATCTTCTCTGATTTTCCCTTCTCCCCCATCCTTCCTTATATCTCATCATTTTATAGTAACATCATATATACATCATATTCCAATTTTTATTATAGTTGTCTTTGTATTTGTTTTATCTTCCTCAGCAATATTAGCTGACAGTCCCCACCCCTGACCCCCTGGAGGCTAAGGGCTGTGTTTTATTTACTTTCATATCTCTCCTAGCATGCTACACTGCACACATTAACTGTTAACTGTTTATTAAACAAATTAGTTAATTAATGAATACACCTGTATTTTTACTTATGGAAACTGTCTATTCTACCGTAGATAGGATGGTCTTGTCCTGTGTCTAGACCCCACAAACTATTTGTGCCACTTATGTGGCAAGGCAGAATTGCCTCCACCTTGAAGTAAGAATAATAAAATACTTAACCCATTAAGAATATACAGGCATTGAGTATTAACTAAAGCATAGTAGCACTGGTTCTCACCTGGGAAGTAGGTTGTTTTTTTTTAGCTCTAGTCTAATGTAACTTGACAAGTTTTCATTGCTACCAGTTTAATTTTTAAAAGTTTGGTAAACTTGTACAAAGCACGTTGTTAGTTCTGCCTATTGGATATTTTGAACTGGATGTCATGTAGGCATCTCACATGTACTGGGTCTAAAATAGAGTTCTTTCCAACTTTTCTATTATTCCCAAGGGCATCACCATGGTTTGCAACTTTTAACATCATCCTCAATTCCTCTCTCACCACACCACTAAACTAGTTAGTTGTCCAATCATGTCATTTCTATCTGTACAACATATCTCACATACTTTTCCTTCTGTGCCCACACAACAGCCAGCCTAGTTCAGGTCCAAGTCATTTCTCCTCTAGACTAAAGCAGTGGCCTCCAATCCTACCTTTCTAGCCTTCTTGCGTGCTACTCCCTACCATACACTCTTGCCATACTGGCTTACTTGCTGTTCTTCAAACATAACACTCCATCTCCCATCTCTGCTCCTTTGTACTGGTTGCCTCTCATGCCTGGAATAGTCCCCTTCTTTACCTTACCTAGCATCCTTCAAGACTCAGCTCCCCTTTGGAATGAGGCCTTTCCTTATTGCCCAAGCTGCTAGTGCCCTTCCAAGGTTACCTTGTATCTGTTTTGCCTTCCTTGGCTTTAGAATGTAGACTGAGAATAAAGACATATTTTATCCCCTTGGCCTGGACCATAGTAGACACTTAATAAACTCTTAATTGACTAAGACACAAAAATTAGGCAGGCTTTCATCCTCAAGTAGGTAATTAGTAAATATTCTTGGAGGTTATGAATAACCCTGAATTGTTCTCTACCAGAGTCTTTTTGGCCATGAATAGTATGAGTAGTATATTTAAGGTGGCATATTAATATTATAAATTATCTTCTATAATTTAAAATTTTTTGCCACTTTATAGGTATCACTGGAGAGTTTCTCCTGAGGTTTATGGCCCCCTCTGTAGTAACGATGTACAATCTTTAAGAAGCAACACGAAGAAACTGTGAGGGATTATTAGAAATTGCCCTTTAAGGACCAAAGGTTAGAGAAGAGACGTGAATGATGGAGACAAGTGTGTCACTAAGAGAATTTTCTTTATCTTGTCTGAACAATAGAACTTGGAACACGAGAGGGAGTCCTAGTGAACTGAAGATAATGATCTTTTGTAAAAGGTAGGGAAGTAGTTTCTAAAGTATGGTTGTGAAATTACATTGGTAGGAGTGTAGAGGGGAACTTGGCCTCAGATTTTAAGAAATCCAGGCATCTTGCATTCTTAGAAATGGAAAACATGGGGGGGGGGGGCGGGAGGCAAGAAAAGGGGAAGCAAGTACTTATAAGTAGCTTTAAGAAATAATTATTTTAGTCAGGTGATAATTAGTATTTTGTTTAAATATGGATTGGCTTTGGCTTTTTGAACTCCTTTTCAACATTGGATCATTCTGCAGATATAGTAAAAGTATAAATTGTTCTTCTCTACTTCTTCCTCTCTCCCCCCAAGTACTGCAGGTGGCTCTTAGGCAAGAAGACAATTTGCAGTGTCGTAGTGAACAAGACTGGGGGGGGCGGATCATTAAGTTAGAGGTGCTAGTTTACTAAATCTGATAATTTTTTAACAACCAGAATACTTAACAGTAATTCTATCTAAACAGTCTTGGGTGGTTCATAGTACAAGGAGACCTTTGGGTTAAATGACACTGGACTTGATTAGAACAGAGTAATCCAGGGAAGATATAAATTCAATTGGATTTATGGCCTAATAAAAATGTGGGAAGAAAAGATAATGTCCGCTGCCTCATGAAACTTTAACAATGTTTGTATCTTACTACGTCGTAATCTTTGGATGAGAGCTCTTTCCCATTCGCTTCATTGTCTAAGCTTCAGAGTTAGCTTGCATTTTCATAGCATCATGGATCTTTGAATGGAAGGAACCTTGGAAATCATTTTAGCTTTTCTGTCTCCCTACCCCCAACTTTTATAGATGTGGAAACTTAGACCCAGTGAGGTTAAGCGTTTTGTCCAGGTTGGTTAAGGTTCAGATTTGTCCAAGGTTGCAGAGGTATCAAGTAACCAACCCCAGTTTTGAGCCTAGATCCTCCTGCTTCAAAGCCAATTCCATAATCCTGTCCTGTCTTCTCATTATAGAGTATGGTTTGGTGCCTACTTGGAAGGCTTTTGAAGTAGCAATCAATATGCTATTTACCATGTAACCAGAAACAAAATGGGTGGAAATTATAGTGTTATACCTGACCAGTTATTGTGATCTTTTACACCTAGGGCAGTCCTCAGGGAGGGATAGAAAATGCTAAATGCTAAATGTCAGGGAAGCATTATTGTCTCTGTTCAATACTAGGAGGTGATCATGGATTATTTGTGCTTGAATTTAGGGTCCTGAAGAAAAGGTTGGTGAACATAGGATCATAGATTTAGTGCTAAAAAGAACGCTAGAGAGGTTCAATATAGGGTCACATAGCTAGTAATAGACTTTTAAAGTTTGAATTTTAATAAACGATCTCATTTTATCCTCATAACAACCCTGTGAGGTAGGTGCTATTATTATTCTCATTTTAGGGATAAGGAAATTGAGGCTGGGGGTTGGGAGTGGTGGGGGAAGGGAATGTTAAGTGACTTATCCAGGATCACACAGATAGTAAGGATGTGAGGCAGGATTTTAACTGTGGTCTCCTAGACTCCAAGACAGGGCATTATCCAGTAAGCCACCTGCCTCCACCGCTGGTAGTGGATCCGTTCTTCATAGAAGAGGACTGTGGAGGTTTTACCTGTGCCCTACTAGCCAGCACATTTGTACAGTGCTCTGCCATGCTCTTCTTTGGCTAAACCCAGCATTCCCCCAGGCTAGAAGCCCTTTCTGACCATACCCCAGAACTTGTACCCTTGTTAATGGCAAGAGAATTTGTCATACTAGGACACTCTGGAGTCAGAGTAAAAGAAACCTTCATCCTCCATAAGGCGGATGGAGCCTTAGCATTGTCCACCAAGTCTGCCCAAGATGGAGAAAGGTCGATACTTTGAGTACTCCAAGGGCATTCTTTAGCTTCGATGCCAAAGTTTGCAGCTTTGAGGGGGGGGCCTTCACGTTTGGGCTGTTAAACCTGGTTGTGTGAGCTCTGGACTCAAACAAGCAGGAGGCAACTTTGAAAAGAAATAAAAGGAAACCTAGTGCTTCTAGAACGGCAGCTGTTAACATCAGGTAGTAAAGAGGTGGAGAAACATCAGTCAGCTGTGGGGGGGGGGGGTGGAGAGGGGAAAGAGGGAGAGAGGGGCGGGGGGAGCTAGCAGCCAGCAGCCAGAGGGGAGGCTGAAGAACATAAATCCCTCATAGAAAGACCTCTTAACTTCTGTTTTAAAAGGTTTCTAAGTACCTGCCCCTTTTGAATTTGCTGGTGGGGTTTTATCTGATGAATTCAATCACTTTCATTTTCTTCAGAGCTTCCATCCTTGAAGTAGCCAGAAATAGCAAGCTTTCCATGATGCTGCATAAGGAATCCGTCTGCTTTACTGAAAAATAGGGTTTTGGTGGCAAATAAAAATGAACCAGCTCTCCTTCCCTTACTTCTAAATCAATGGTACATTTCCCAATCCTTTCTTCCTGCAATCATCAGAAAAATTTACTGGATATGTAATCCTATGAATCTTACCCAATTAGAATATAATTGAAAAGGCAAATAAACAATTCACTTTATTCCACTTGGATATAGTATCTATTTTGATGGCAATGTGCTCCTAAAGGACTATAAATTGTTATTGTTTATTTTTAATTTTATTCCCGGAGAATTGGCTGAACAAATTTTTCATTCATTTGATGAACATTATCAGATGTGGAATTATCAGATACCTACTGTAGGCAAGATATTGTGCTAGGAGATGCAAAGATCAATGTCACAGTCCCCATTTTCATGTTTTCTGTTGTCTGAAGGGATGAATAAATGACAAAGCAAAATCTGCTTTTACAATATGCCTGGAATACATTTCCTCCATCTCTGTTGAAATCTTCCTGGTCTTCCATGGCTTAACTTAGATGTCTCCTCCTCTTCCATGAAGCCTTCTTTGATCTCTTCTAGTCAAAAGCAATTACTTCTTCCTCATATCTCTCATCGAACTTTATTCACACTTCTTTGTCTTTGTATTTTATTTATTATGATATAGATGTGGTGTAGTGAAAAACACATTGATTTGGGGCCAGACAGTAAGGATGTAAGTCCCTGCTCAAACACTTAATAGCTCTGACTGTGGGGCAATTTTTCTGAACCTTCATTTCCACATCTGTAAAATATAGATAGTAATATTTGCTAGACCTACCCTCACACAGTTATTCTGAGGAAAGTACACACCTTCAAGTACTACATAGATGACATTATTATTATTATTAAAATGCTTTTTAAAACTCTGTATAAGTATAGACCATCATTATTTTTGTTACGTATTTTTTTCTCCCTTATTAGATTGTAAACTCCTTGAGGTCAGGGTAGTACTTAGCACAGTATCTGTCAGAGGCAGCATGGAAAGAGCATGGGAATCCTCAGACCTTGATCTGAGTTCTGGCCCTGACAGTTAATATGTCTGTGATCACGGGTGACATCCTTAACTTTTGTAAGTTTGTTTCCTCATGTCTAGAATAGGGATCTTCATAATGGCTAGGCCTATATCATAAGACTGTGTAAAAAAAAGTGCTTTGTGAACCATAAAGGCTACCTAAATGTGAACTATTATTATTATAATTACAGCACAAAACAGTCACTTAATGTTGGAGCAAAATTCAAGTCAATTTAATTCAGTGAATATGCCTCGAAGATAGGAGGCATATTATTCTGCATTGCATTCTTGTACTTTGGCTTTCCTCCAATACTCCAGTGAAACTGTGATCTCATCAATTTGGGTATTCCCTCCAGTGGTGCAGATTGCAGCCTATTCGTGCCTGCCTATCTTGTGCAATTTTTGTCCATATAAGTGGGATCCACCCAAACTCTGGGGACCTTCCTCATATTCTTTGCTATTGCAAGGATGTTGGTGGAGTATACAGGCTTAAAATCTGTTATGCTTCCTTCTTTTTTTCTTGTTTTTAGTTTTTGGGGTTTTTTGCAAGGCAGTTGATATTAAATAATGATTTACCCAGGGTCATACAACTAGTAAGTGTCAAGTGTCTGAGGCCAGATTTGAATTCAGGTCCTCCTGACTCCAAGGCTGGTGCTCTATCTACCATGCCACCTAACTGCCCCATCCTTTCTTCTTAAGGCAGTGAAGTACATTGAAAAGAATTCTAGATTTGGAGTTAGGCAGTCTAGCTGAAAATGTTGACTCTTCTGAACTTCCCCATTACTGTCAAAGACAGAAACATTTTCTCAATCTTATAGTCTCTCAGTCTCAGGCTCATAACCTGAATATCCTGAATATCACCATCTATTCCTCTCTACCTCATTTCCCATGTCCAATCTGTTTCCAAGTTCTATTTTACTCTTCATAACAGCTCTTGTATACCACACACACACACACACACACACACACACACACACACACACACACACACACACACACACACACACACTATGACCATCTTGCTGTAGTCTTCATCACTTAATACCTGAACTACCAAAGTAACTTGGTTGACCTCCCTGCCTCAAATCTTTCTCCACCGTAGTCCATCCTCCACTCAAGTTAATCCTCAAAAGCACTGGCCCAACCATGTCCTCTCTCCTTCCCCCCACTCAGTAAACTTCAGGGGCTCCCTATCACTATTAGGATCAAATATAAAATCCTCATCCAAAGTTCTTCATAAACAGACTCCCTCCTACCTCTGCAGGCTTTTTACACTTACTCATCTACATGTCACTGTGACCCTGTGATATTGACCTCTTTGCTGTCCCTCACAGAAGACACCTATGTGCCAGGTTCTTGGCATTTTCACTGGCTGCCTGATGCCTGGAATGCCTGCTCTCTCCTCTCCTCTGGGAGGGAGACTCTCTCCTGCCTCCTCTGATTTTCTTCAAGTCCCAATCCCTAATGCTTGTGCCTTTCCTTTGTGGATTATCTCTAATTTATCCTACACACACACACACACACACACACACACACACACACACACACCCCCCTTGTTCATGCATGTTTACATATTGGTTCCCCCATAGGCTTAGCTTAGATGTCTCCTCCTCTTTCATGAAATATTCCTTTTTAATCTCTTTTAGTCAGAAGCAGTTGCTTCTTTCTCAGACCTCTTCTAGAACTCTGCTCACACTTCTTTGTCCTTTTATTTTATTTATTTATTTATTTTTTAAAGCAATTGGGGTTAAGTAACTTGCTCAAGGTTACATGGCTAGTCATTGTTTATGTGTGGGTGCTCATTATCTGAGGCCGGATTTGATCTCGGGTCATCCCAACTCCGAGGCTGGCGCTCTTACTCACTGGGCCACCAAGCTGCCCCTTTAGGGCAATTGGGATTAAGTAACTTGCCCAAGGTTACACGGCTAGGTTTTTGTTTGTGTGGATTAAGTGTCGGAGGCCGGTTCCCAACTCAGGTCCTTCTGACTCCAGGGCCATCGCTCTATTCACTGTGCCACCTAGCCGCCCCTGTCCTTTTATTTTTACTTATTATGATATAATTATGGTGTGGTGAATACCACATTGATTTGGGGTCAGAAGGTAGGGATATAGCTTTTAGCACAGAGTTTGGCACATAGTAGGCATTCAATAAATGCTTGTTGACTGACTGCTACTTGCTACTTTTGTAACATTGGGCAAGTCACTTAATGTTTATGGGCCTCAGTTTTCCCATTTGTAAAACAGGGCAGAGAGGTTGTGTACTAGGCCCATTTCAGCTCTAAGTCTTTGAGCCTAATTTTTTCCAGTCATACTCTTTTCTGATGATATCCTTCATATTGTCCTCTATCATTTTTCCATTGCCCTTTTGGGTGACACTAAATTTCATTTCTCAGGAGATTGGACTGGACTGTTCCATAACAGATAGCCATATAGCATCATAAAAATACTGGTATTAAGAAAGGTCTTTGTTTTATGGCGAAACTGTGTGTGTGTGTGTGTGTGTGTGTGTGTGTGTGTGTGTAGGCCAAGCCAGAGTTAGGAAGACCTGAGTTCAAATCCTGCCTCAGACACTTAATAGCTGTGTGACCCTGGGCAAGTCACTTAATCCTGTTTGTCTTAGTTTTCTCTGTAAAATGATCTGGAGAAGGAAATGACAAACCACTCCAGTATCTTTATCAAAAAAACCCCAAATGGGGTCATAAAGAGTAGGAAACCACTGAAACAAGTGAACAGCAACAACATGTGCCAGGCACTATACAGGATATAAAAGGAGCCAAAAGGCAGTCCCTGACCTCAAGGAGCTTACAATCTAATGAGGGAAATGACATGTAAACAAATATGTACAAAGCAAGCTATATACAGGATAAACAGGAAATAATTACAAGAACTAGAGCACTGGAATTAAGAGGAGTTAGGGAAGGCTTCCTTTAGAAGGTGGGATTTTAGTTGGGACTTAAAGGAATCCAATTGGGTGATTGTAAAGATTTGGTCTGCTCTGAAATATCACTTGCAAAAGCCTTCCTCTTCTCTGCTAATAGCCTGATCAAGGATACTCTAAACATATACTTAGATTATTCTAATAAATATTTTGTACAGATGGGTAAAGTAATCTGTGAGTTGGCAGTGAATAATTTACACTGTCACCTTTTGGGGGGTATTAATCAGGTCCAAGATTCCCCCGGCTCCAAGCTTCTGATATCTTCCTTAGAGTCAATGTGCTATCTATTAATTAATAAGCATTTATTAACTGCCTACTATGTGCTAAGCACTGTCCTAGATACTGATGATAAAAGCAGAAAAAAAAGACCATCTCTTCTCTCAAGGAGCTTATGTTCTATCAGGGGAGGCATGTAGACATATAAGTATGTGTGTGTGTCTATACACACACATATATACATGTATATAAGCATATATACATATATGTATATAGTCTTGTGTATATACATACATATACATATATGTGTGTATATATGTGTGTGTGTGTGTGTGTATATATATATATATATATATATATATATATATATGTAAAGATACAGAATAAATACAAGGTAATTAAGGAGGAAAGGCTTTAGGCAGAGAATGGCACTTGAGCTGTATGTTAAAGGAAGAGAGAGATTTTTTGAGGTGGAAGTGAGAAACATTCCATGCTCAGGGAACTGCTGTGCAAAGACATGATGATTGGAGATGGAATACTCCATGTAAGGAACAGAAAGAAAACCAGTTTTCCTGCACTGCATATTATGGAGTACTATATAGCAAGGTCAGAAAGATAGATTGGAGCCAGGTTGTGAAGGACTTTAATAGACAATCAGAGGAATTTTTATTTGATCCTCCAGCAGGAAGGAGGCTCTGGAGTCTTTGGAATAGAGAAGAATAACATGATCAGGTCTGTACTTAGATAATCTGTGTAGAAGAGGATTGATTGGAATGGGGAGACTTGAGGAATGGAGATCAATTAAGAAGTCATTTTGGTAGTTTAGGGAAGAAGTGCTCATGAGGGCTTTTGAACAACAGTGGTGGTTGTGTAAATAGAAGGAATCGGATTTGAGCAATGTTGTGAAGGTAGAAATAGAACAATTTGGAAATTTATTGGATGTACAGTGAAAGAGAGTGAAGTATCCAGGATAATTCTGAGGTTATGAACCTGGGAGATAGGAAGTATGATGTTTTCAACAGAAATAGGGAAGATTGCAAAAAGAGAAGGTTTCATGCAAAAGATAATGAGTTCTGTTTTGGACACATTAAGTTTGAGATGTCTCCAGGACAATGTTTGAAATATATGATAGATGGGGTGGCTAGGTGGCGCAGTGAGTAGAGTGTCGGCCCTGGAGTCAGAAGGACCTGAGTTTGGATCCGGCCTCAGACACTTAGTGCACACACAAATAAAAAAACCTAGCCATGTGGCCTTGGGCAAGTTACTTAACCCCAATTGCCCTCCAAAAACCAAAAACAAAACAAAAAAAGGAAATATATGATAGACAATTGGTGATGCTGGACTAAAGCTTGGGAGAAACTAGGACTGGATAGATCTTGGAGTCATTGACATAGAGTTTTTAACTAAAGCCATGGGAAATAATGATGTCGTTGAGCAAGAATTAAGTGAGAAAAGAGCAGGGGGCCCAAGATGGAGAATTGGGGACCACCCACAATTTAGAGAATGTGATATGGATGATGGACCAGAGAAAGGGTGAAGACAGAGATAGAGGATGACTGGGGCAATGATAGGGTCTAATGAAGTTTTTTTTTTTTTTTATGGTGAGGAAGACTTGAGAATGCTTTTAAAAAGTAGAGAAAAAAAGCAATAGATAAAGAGATGTTGAAGAGTGGAGAGGGTAGGGAGATGACTGAGGGGATAGTATGTAGGAGAGGATGGCAAGGGGATGGAATCAAGGGCATATCATATAAAGGGATCTGAAATAAGCCCTCAAATTGACTTGAATTCAAGGTTACTTCACTGTGGTACAGTGGAAGGAGCACAAGCTCTGGAGGCAGGTGACCTCTGTTCAAATCCCACCTCCACCAATGATTACTACTACTAATAATAACTAATATTTGTGTACCAGGCACTGTGCTAAGTGCATAACAGTGATTCCAGTGTCTTTGAAAGTGAAAAAAAAAATGGGGCGGCTAGTTGGCACAGTGAATAGAGCACCGGCCCTGGAGTTAGGAACCTGAGTTCAAATTTGGCCTCAGACTCTTAACACTTAACTAGCCATGTGACTTTGGGCAAGTCACTTAACCCCAATTGCCCCTCCAAAAAGCAAAAAAGAAAAAGTGAAAAAAATTATTATGAAAATTGGTACATACCTTTTTCATTTTTTTGTCTGTTGTCCTCTCAGTTTTATCTGTGAATATCCTTGGGATGACTTTTTACCAAACTTTCTTTAAGCTTATTTTTTTTCACTGTTCTGTTCTATTTTATGAGGTGATATTGTACAAAATTGTCCTCTTTCCTTCTCTGTACAGTTTTAAATGAATTTATGTTATAATCTTGGGTTGTCCTTTCCTGCCACATCCTTCAACTTGGCAAGAATGATAGGATCCTAGATTTATAGCTGAAAGGGACCCGAGAGACCATGTAGTCCTACCCCTTCATTTTACAGATGTGGCTCATTCGAGGAGGTTCAGTGACTTGCTTAGTAGGGTCACCAGTGATAGAGTTAAGTTCCAGTTTTGGATATGGAAGCAATTGCTTCTTTACACATAGCTTCACTTGCACTGGATAAAGAACCTGTGTTAGTACTTCCTGGTTTGCCCTCAACTTAAGATGGGGTGATTAATGCCATCCATCCATTCTGTGGTGACTTTGGTGATGCTCACCAACAGGTTAACTCTTCAAAGGGAAGGCTGTATCAGAAATATGCTTAATGGCATGTCCTTTGAGTTTTGTGGAAAAACAATAAGGCTTTCTAAGGCACCTCTAACAAATGACACACTAGGTTGGGTTTGTCAGTGCCCTTTGCTAAGAATCTACCTAAGCTTCACATTGTGACTCACTTTCTGCTCCTGCTTTGTTCCTGCCCAAGCTCTGCTGTCTCCTGGATACCACACTTAATGTTGTACAATGGGAAGAAGGAAATAAGAACATTTTACCCAGTCCTTCTATGAAGTGCTTATACCAGGGCTTCTTAATGTCGAACCTGTTTTTGGGGATGGTGGTGAACTTAGGTGGAAAAAAAAATTATATCTTTATTACGCTATACTTGCTTTCCTTTGTAATCCTATGCATTTCAGAACATAATTCTGAGAAAGGATCCATAGGCTTCATCAGAATGTCAAAAGGGTCCATGACACAAAAACAGTTAAGAACTCCTGGCTTAGACCATTATTGGAAAGGCAATGGCAATTTCTGCCTGTCAGTCGCATTCTAAAAGGGGGGCAGCTAAGAGGCGTAGTGGGTAGACTTGGAATTAGGAAGACCTGAGTTTGAATACTGTCCCAGATATTTTGTAGCTTGGTGATCCTGGGTAAGTCACTTAACCTCTTTCTGCCTCAGTTTTCTCATCCATAAAATGGGGATAATAGCACCCACTCACAAGATTATTGTGAGGATCAAATAAGTTAACATGTGTAAAGTACTTTGTAGACCTTCAAGTACCATATAAGTACTAGCAATTATTCCTCCTTCTACTCCTCCTTCTTTTGTTATTATTTTTATTATGTTATTATTATTATTACAATGTAATACTTTTGTGCTTAAACCCCTCGTCCCTACTTGCCACCTAGCCAAGGAATATACTTCCTCTTTTTGCTGGTAATGACATTAACATGTGTTTGTACCTGATGTTAACACTTGATATACTTATCTAGCTTGTTTTATTTCAGTAAGAACTTGTTTGATTTGCCTCATATAGTGAAGACGGCACCATGCTCAGATCAGTACTTATTAAATGATTTCTGGGCATGAACCTCCGCTTCCATTCTAAGAAGTTTCCTACCCTGTATTGCCTTTGCCCAAGTGGGATGAGATGCTTTAGGAGGAACCACCCTGTGTTTCTTCGATGTGCTTAGAGCTGGGCCTGTCATTTTTTTTCAAGTTCACTTAGTTATGCCTATTTTGGGGGGGATATGATGCTTTTCATTCTCTTAGTGTGTCTCATCATGGTGCAGAGGTGACCCTGAATTCTCAAAGGCTATGGCAGTGGGGAGCCAGCTCTGACAGGTCCTTCCAAGTTAGAAGGACTTCACACACAGTCCTGGTGATGGATGGTGTGTCTGTGGTCTGAGAACCAGCCTAGCCAAATTTTCAAGAGGCTCATTGCCCAAATTGGCTGCAGGGTAGGAATCATAACAACTCCCGAAGACCTTCTCCCAACTCAGGGAAATTGTAGTCTGCATCAGGGAAGGGAGTATCCACATTGAAGGAATTAAGGATTCTGAAGGTTGTAGTTGAAACTGAATTTTTTTTTATTGCAGAAATAGCCTCTTTGAGGTTAACTGATGATTCTGTGGGGTCATATATGCTAGCAGGGTAGGGCACATTTACAGATTTTTGCCATGCTAAGAGATTTGCTCCCATTCTCCTTGTCGTGTTCTTGGTTATATTGTTAAGAAGTCATAAACAGAGTAATAAATGAAGACAGATTCTTGATTTTAGACTGCTGTGAAATGGAGTTTGTTTTCTTAGTGGCAAAGACAGTTAAATAAAAGGCTGATGGGATACGAATCATAGAAAAAAGCATTCTTTTCTCTATGGAAAAATCCATTTGTGGTTGAACTGGATACCATAAAAAAGGTTTGGGTTCTAAGCTAGTTACTTTTTAAGTTTGAAACAAAGAACTGATTTAATAGCAACCTAAATCATTTGGCAATCTGACTTCAGACCTAAGTGTAATAGTGAGGCTAACCTGGGAGATTATCTATGTCCAATCACAGTGAATCAACAAACATTTATTAAATATTTACTGTATGCACAGTTACTATACTAAGTGTTGAGGATAGAAAAATAAAAATGAAATGCACCTTGATCTCTAGGATCTTACATTCTGGAGAGACTAGACTTCATCAAGTTACAGATTTATCTTGTTGCAAGTGTATGTACCTTTGTCTTCAGTGGGGCTTTTGGGAGCAATCAGCCACACAAAAATAAGGGAAAATCCCTCTTAACACCATTGCCTACAACCCCCTATCATTCCCCGCCACTGCACCTGGAAACATAGATACATAGGCTTCTACTTCTTTCTAGCTTTATTCTCTAAGAGGGAAAATGTATAAAACAGTGTGGATATCTTTATGAACTACTTTTCCAGTAACCATATAAGAGAGTAGTCATTTCATTTGTTAATATACATATATATGTATGTGTATATATATATATGTATATATATATAAACATTTATTGAGCACCTAATATGCAGATAACATTGGGTAAATTAATATTGGGGTGAAGGGTTGGGGTAAAGTGGAGGTGGAGGGAGAGGGACAAAGATAACTGACATTTTCCTGTCTGTTAAGGGACTTATGATATAGTGCAATGGATCCAGAATGACAGGGTGGATTTCAGGAGATGAAGAGATGTCTGTTTAGATAAGATGTGAAGCATATTCTGGGATCACGAGCTGACTATGTGCATTTGTACTTTCTGACTCAGTAGTCAGGACAGAGTAGTCCCAGGGTGGTGGTTCTAAAACTGAGTGGATTAAGGTACCGAGGCCAGAAAATGGTCTCAGCAGGTCTAGTGGTCCCTAGGGGGCAGAAGCAGGACAGATGGCAAGGAAATTGGGGAGTAGATGTGAACTGTTGGGTGAAACACACTATTTTAAGAGTGCTTTAGGTTTGCAAAGTACACAGCTAGTAAGAACAGGGAGGATTCAAACCTGTATCTTTCTCTTTTTTTTTTTTTTTTTGAGGGGAGAAGGCAGGGCAATTGGGGTTAAGTGACATGCCCAAGGTTACACGGCTAGTAAGTGTTATGTGTTTGAGGCCAAATTTGAACTCAGGTCTTCCTGACTCCAGGGCTCGTACTCTATTCATTGTGTCACCTAGCCACCCCCAAACCTGTATCTTTCTTGATTCCAAATCTGATAGCCTGTTACAATAATCACAGAGGTTTATATAGCAATTTTAGGTTTGTAGTTTAAGAGAAAAGATTACTTTTCCTCAAAATCTATAGACACCAAAAAAGCAACGAACTATATAAGCAGGGAGGGCCATGGCCTTATATAGTATCACCACACCCAGTACCTTCTCTTTCTCTGTTCCAGGTCACTATTTCCTATGCATTCCATAGGCACACTGGATGGTGGCAAAAGATAAGGAAGTAGCTTTGTAACTGGAAAAATTAGTGAATGAAAACTCCTTTAGAAGCGGTAACATTTTTGTTTTGTCTTTGAATTCATAGCATTTAGCACAGTGAGTTACACATAGAAGAAGGTACTTAATAAAAATTTGCTAAATTAATTGAATTAAGGAGGTTGCTTAAGGGTTAAAGTGATCTCAGTTGTACAGTACTAAATTAGAGGTGCCAAGTGAAACTCTTGGCATAAATGTCCAGTATAATAATTGGAGGTAAGGGGCTGGGCTGAGAGGGAAGTTGAGATCTTAAAAAAGAAGACCTGGAATCCTTTAAATGAGAAAGTTGAATCTAGGAGAATGAGTAAGATCACCAAGGAAAAGTATAACTAAGGATGTAAGGAGGTAGAAATGGGTAAAGAAATCAGCAATGGAGATAAAAGGAATGAGCAAAGAAATGAGAACCAGGACATTACTATGCAACAAACCAGTGGATTAGAATCTTTCAGGGGTATGGTAGTCAATGATGCATTGCATCAATATTGCATGCAGGTCAAGAGAATGAGGACTGAGATAAGGCCAGCTTAGGTTATTAAGAAGTCAGAGGTTACCTGATGAGAGCAGTTTTAGTTAAGAGGTGAAGCCAGATGCACAGGGTTAAACAGTGAATTGGTGGTTAAAAAAATAGGAATGACAAATGTAGACACCTTTCTTTTGATATGTTTGGTGAAGATGAAAGATCTAGTATGTTAATGAAGGTTACAGGGTTAGAAGAAAGTTTTTATTGCTGAGATTTGAGCATGTTTATAGGCACATTTGCAAGTCAAAAAGATATGAGTCAAAAGATTGATGAGTAGCCATGGGGCTCCAGTTAGATGGGGTTTTATGACTTTTTTTTTTAACAGCATATAACCATCTGGGAGTGTGGAAAGCAGATGATGGGGATTACCCAGGGTTTGGGGTTGGCATGACTAGAACAGCAGAAATTTGTGTGGGCAACAAAGTTTTCTAGGGCGCTAAAGAAGGCAGCATTAAAATGGTTGACATTAGGAAGCAAGAAAAATCAGAAGAAAAGGGATAAAGAGACCAGAGGACTTGATGACTGGAGTAAGCAAGTATATAGTAGGTATAAGGGTATATTTGATGTTGAAAGTAAGGTGTTTTATGTTCAGACATTTTGAACTAAAAGGTCAACAGCCTCGAGTGATGAGAAGGTAAAACAGCAAATTATGAGTGCCCATAAATAGCTTAAGCAAAGTAAAAATGAAGATTTGCTGTACTGAGGAATTGCATATGAGGAAATGGTTTATCATAGTTACAGTAAGAAAGTCCAGATCTACTTTGGTGATAAATTAATTTCATCTCTCCACTAATCTTTGAGCTCCTTTGCTTTTTTTGGACTATGTTATTCCATTCCCTTCTGTTGTTTCAAGTGGAAGTAGAATAGTCTTGTATTATTTGAATAGCCTTTCCTTTATAATTGAGGGTCTTTCTCCTGGCTGCTACAGAATTTGTTGTCATTGGAGTTGTGAAATTTAATCACTACCTGTCTTGGAGGCTGAAGCATAATTTTTGTTTGTTTGTTTTTCCTGGAGATAATCTTTGGATTCTTTTGATTGGTACTTTGCTTTGTGTATTGAGAAGACCTGAGAAGTCTTCTTACACTATTTTATGCATTATGGTGTTTAGGTTTTTTGACTTCTTGTGTTCTTCTGGAAGGACTATGATCTTTATATTGTAGTTATGCATCTTGTTTTTGAGATCCATGAGTTTTGCTTTTTAATAGGTCATGTGTTCTTTTAACATTATTGATTTTTGTTTTTCTTCTTCCAGATTGTCCTTCACCCTAGGATATTTGAACTCCCAATCTGTTGCTATTTCATTTCCTTCTTTGGAGAGGCTTATCACTGTGGATTCAAGTTTTTCTCTTCTGCTAATAATTAATTATTTCTTTTGTGTACGCCATATATGCTTCCATATCTTGAATTATTCTGGAACATCTTGCTGTGGTTCTAAGCTCTCTTAGGAATACAAAGGGTTCTGTGTTTCATCAGGTGTTTTTAACATTTTCATTGTCTAAAATTTAATATTAATTTAGTGACATTTGCAATCTTTTAGATGTACTGTTTGTTACTCATTTTCCCTTCTGAGGTTAGTATCTTCCCTCTTGATCTCTCTGGTTGAACTCTAAGTTTATACTGAGTTTTCTTCTTTCTGGTATCTTTGGTGGTTTTAGTCTTTTTTCCCCTCCATCTTCTATTACTCACTTTCTGACTCTTTCTTTCATGGTGGATTTATCTCTAGGGCTAGACCTCAAAGCTTTCTCAGCCTGCTACCACTTTGGGAAATTCACTTTCCATTGGCCTCAGTCCCTGCCCAAGCAATTTCTGAGTGAAAAGGATTGGCCCTACCTGAATTCAAGTCCCTTTTCCTTTTGGCTTGGTGTAGCCTCACATACTGCCTCCTGCTGTATTTCTCCCCATTATTTCATTCTCTGGCTGTGTGCTGAGGAATTTTTGTAGGCGCAGAGGATATTGGGGTGGGTGTTCTGGGCAGAATGTTTGCCATCTTGACATTCCCTAATCTGGGGGATACCATATACATAGCAAGATCTTGCCCTCTTTTGCCTCCCCATTTCCCCACACTTGGCTAGGCTAGGTGGAGTTGTAGTCCAGTGAATGCTAGATAAGAGAAGCAGCTGTGTCGTGTCAAGAGAGAATGCAGCCACAGCAAAATTCCTGAGTGGGTCTCAGATCATAGGCTTATGGATAAGTGGATGCCCCCTGGATGGATGATGAGGCTGATGGGGGAGGAATTCTGAGTGATAATGTTAGGCACTAGTATTCTCCACTGTTAATTCATTCAAGTTAATAAAGCTTTGTTGGGCTTCTTGATTTCTTGTCCTGTGGAGACAGCTGTAATTGCTATACATTTGGTGCATAATATATCTTCTTTAGTGTTGTTTTTTTAGGGGAGTTAGTGAAGGAGGAGAAAATATCTAGCCTTTCTTCTTGTTGGTCTTGTGACCCTGCTATTCAAGAATTCATTGCTATAGGCAAAAGTCTTGATTTCTTCCTACAATGAAATGCTGGCAGTTCTTTGGTTAAAGTCTTGGGAGTATATATATATTTTAGTTTAGATTTACTTGAGTAATATTTTATCTTTTGACTATTCTTAGTTGTAACAACAGTATCTGCAATACCTCAGATGAGGAAGACATAGAGAAAAAGCATGAAGATTTTCAGACTTTCTTAAGCCAAAACTCAACTGGCATGCCAGAGATTGGAACTGAATTTTCATTTTTAATGTACCTTTCAGGGATCTAGGATGAACATAAGAAATTAGAGTCTCTCAATATAAAAGAAAACTCTCTTCATCTTTATTCAGTTCCCTTGTACTAAATAAAGCATCTATTTATGAAAGGATTAATTTCCAAGTATAATTTGGAAGTAGTTGCCAGAACATTCAAATGAAAGGAGGGTAGGGTGAGGATGTGCATATAGGGAGTAGGGGTAGCTCTTTTTTTGGCCCCTTTACATGTGGTATTTCTGACAGTCAGAAAAAGATTATGCATTTAAAAAGATATTTCAAAAGTATACTGTTTTTTTATGAAAAATAGAGTCATGGTTTATCTCAAGGATGACTGTTGTTAGATATTCCCATTTCTATATTTTCCCAATGGAAGACTACAGAGATGTTTAGATTATATGTAGGATCATAGATTTAAAGCTGGAAAAGACCCCAGAGGCCATTAAATCCAGACTTTCATTTTACAGGTGAGAAAATTGAGGCACAGGGATAAAGTGATTAGGCTCATAGAGCTAGTAAGAATCTAAGGGTGGGATTCGAACACAGGTCTTTTTGTCTCCCAGTTCATCACTCTATCCACTGCTCAAGAAGACTAGTAAGCCTAGACATGGAGGGGATAGAGAGATATTCTAGTCCCCTGAGACCTAGGTCAGGGGTGACAGGAGTAGACTCTGTCTCAGGTACATGCCTTAGATCAACAGGAAGGGAGAATTTATACTCCTGTGATACCATTGCACTGGGAGAGGGATATATCTGTGTCTGTAGCTTCTTAGTCTTTAAGTTAGGAAGGGACTGTACAGAAAAGAAGTAGAAATGCTTCAAGAAAGCCTAAAGCATCTGTATCCAAATTGGTTTCCCCCAGACCATTTTTCTAACCCTGGCTACTAAGCCTTGTATAAATCTCAGTCCTACCCAAGGCTGGGACATCTCCTGGCTATAGAGTGAAGGGAATAGAAGGAACCTAGTTCAAATCTGGGCTCCGCTGCTTATTCCTTATGTGACCTCAGGCTCGCCATTCACATTCCCTGGACCTTGACTTCAGGATAAAATTGAAAGGGTTCTCCCTGGAAGCTATATAGAAACACAACTGAGCCTCCAAAAGCCTGAATCGTAGTTAGTCCTTCACTAACATCTTCATCCATGATCTTGGGATGAGTTATATTGGTTTTGTTTGTCTCAGTTGCCCCATTGTAAGATCCTGCAAATTGGGGCTTTCTATGCACAAGGTGACTTCTAAGCTCTTTTTCAGCTCCAAGTCTGTGATCTGGTTGTCTAATGTTATTTCTGCTTCTGGTAATGAAGTTTCTGATAGTGAAGTTAAACCCTAGATTGCACCTTCATTAACCAAGGTATTAGTATATACAGAAACCATTCTCTTTTCTCTTTCTTTGCCTTTCACTTTAAGCCCTGATTATTTGTTTTAGGTAGGATTTTTCTTACCTGATGGTGGGGAGTATGAAACATGCAGCTACCCAAAGTCATAGGATTGTTGGATTGTGGATTTAAAGCTGGGAGGAAATTTAGAGGTCATCTAATTTAACCCCCTCATTTTGCAGAATAAGGAACTGAGACCTGAGAAAGGTTAAATTACTTGCCCAAGGTCATACAGCCAGTGGCTATGACATGGAGATGGCCAGGAAGTGATAGGGGATTTTATCCTAAAGCTGAGCAAGATATGGGTGAATGTTCACAAATCAGAGCCCAGGGTCACAAGGGTTGTAGATATCCTGTGGAAATATGGAGGAGCATATACACACAAAATCAATATAACTTGTCCCAAGGTCATAGATGAAAGTATTAGTGAAGGAATAATTACAGTTTGGAATTTGGAGACGCAGTTGTGTTTCTGTCTGGTTCCACAAAACCGCTTTTCCTCTTTAGATGTTCTCCCTTTCAATTTTATCCTGAATGCTTTCCCAAGGACAGTAAATGGTTTTATCCAGTGTGATACTGTTTCCATGGTGACTAATGTATTTCAAAGAGGGTAGGCTGTGATGGAGGGAGTCTAAAAAAGGACAAACACAGAAGTGTCATAGCATAAAACATAGGACAATGCACAGAAGAGTTAAGTTGGAGCTTTTTGTGTCCTAATGGCGACATATTTGATGGAAACCTGCATAACTTGCTCCTAAACGTGAGACCATAAAATCGTTACTGCGGCCCACACTGTCCCATATTTAGCTGACACCATTCCTTTGGTTAGTGCTTGGTTTGTTGTGTTTGTTTAACTCAACCTCAGGTTTATTCATTTTGTTTCTTCAGGAGCTTAACATACATCAGCATCACTAGGAGAGGGGATCTAAGATAGTTCTACCAATTGAGTCCCATTCATGACAGTTTGTGTATGTAATAGAGTTTGAAAAATGAAGCCATATATGATTACATCCTTTCAAGTCTCAGACTATTTTGTGAGATGATAATAAAAACCACTTTGATCTCCTCAAATGAACCCCAAGGGGAGTGTGGATAATCATCATAATAGCTCCCATTTCTATAGTACTTTAAGGTTTACAAAATGCTCTGCTAACAACAGTCCTATGCGGTTGTGAGGATAGGTATCATTTCCATTGTACAGATAAAGGGACTGAGGCTCAGAAGTTAAGTGATTTGCCAAGGTTTGCTTAGATAGAAAGTATCAGGAACTGGGCTTTAGCCTAGATGTTCTGACATCCAAACCCATACTTTAAAAAAAATAAAATACTGCCAGAGTAGGATACTGGAGTCATGACCTAAGACAAGTCACCTAGCAATTAAGTCTGTGGCAGTGTTAGGGAAAGAATTCTAAGAGGGAATTCTTACCTCTCTCAGGCCAAAGTTCTGTGCTGAGGTGATGAATTCACAAACTGATGAGATCTGCTTTTGGGTATAATATTAAATTTTACTCTAGTGGTTGAAAATAGACTCTGAAATTGTTTTATTGGAAAAACTGCTCATGTTTTTAGTGATTTTTTCCCCTTCTTGTTTGCCATTCAGATGTTCTATCATTAGTTTGAACAGTAAAAAGTAAGCTTATGGGAAGGGTATGGAAGAAATCGCTATCATCTACAATGCTAGGCTCTCTGCTCTCCCCTTCCAGATTTTCTCCCTTTTCCAGAATCTTTACCTTTTTCTTTCTTGCTATATTTCTGTAAAGAGACTATCCAAATCCACAACCAGGAAGTTTGGCACTATAGGAAAGCAACATTAAAAAAAAAAAAATGGGACGGCTAGGTGCTGCAGTGAATAACACACCGGTCCTGGAGTCAGGAGTACCTGAGTTCAAATCCGGCCTCAGACACTTGACATACTTACTAGCCGTGTGACTTTGGGCAAGTCACTTAACCCCAGTTGCCCTCCAAAAATAAAGAAGAAAAGTTGAAAAAAAAAAAAAAACCCTTGAAATGCGCTTTTTAAGATAAACTTGGTCATGGGCCAGGGGAGGGAAGACCTTAGGACACAAGGATCCTTGAAGGGAGGATAGACTCTGAGACATCAGGAGGTTCCTATAGGGCAAGTCACCTCTGAGGGAAAGAAACAAGGTAGAGCCAGGCTGGGGAAGAACTTACCTAAAGTGCATTTATGGAGAGTAGGAAGCATGCCATCTGTGAACTTTCTCTTTTTTTAACTAATTATTCTTGCTAACTAGTTGCTAAGCTTATTTGTTTCTGTCTACTAAAGGAATGCAAGTCCCATTTTTGTTGTTCAGTCATGTCTGACTTTTCATGATCCCGTGGGCCATACTGTCACAGGGTTTTCTTGGCAAAAATATTGTACTGGTTTGCTATTTCTCTCTCTCTAGTGGGTTAAGGCAAACACAGGTAAAATGACTTGCCCAGGATCATACAGCTAGTAAGAGTCTGAAGCTAGATTTGAATTCAGGTCTTCCTGACTACAGATCTAGTGCACTATACATTGAGCCATCTAGCCGCTACAAGTCTCATTAAGATCCTCAGAAGTTCAGTGCTCTCGGACAAAGCCCCAGTAGTCTTGTTCCAGTTACACCTTTGGAGTTGACTGGGTTAAAGAGGATCATAGATATTGAGCTGGAAAGGGACCTTGGAGGACATTTAAGTCTGATTGTCTCTTTATAGATGAGAAAACTGAGGTCCAGTGAACTTGAGTTTACCAGGGTCACATAGGTAGCAGAGGTGAAATGTGAACTTTGGTCTTCCTCTCATTCCTGATAGTTCCTTTGACTATGCTACATACATTGCCATTCTTGTCTCCCACATATTAAAGTGAAGGATAGGTAAAAGGACTGTATATTGATTCCAAAAACATTTATTAAGTGATAGCTATGTATATGGCACTATGCTAGATGCTAGTGGTGCAAAAATTAAAAGTGATATTACCCATACCCAGAAGGAATTTGCATTTTACTAGGAGGTATATGATATATAAGCAGATAAGGATAATGCCAGGCAAAGAGTGCTGGGGGGAGAGAAAAGATCCAGAATTAAGTATTCTATAAAAACTTTAAGCAAGAATGCTATGCCAGAAAGAATTGTCACAACTATAGCTGTTGTGACTGCCTTCTCCATTGCCCCTAAAACACCAGTAGGGTTTGGCATAAGATAACAGAAAAGGATACAAGTAACTCTGGCATAAAACTCTGTGAATGGATAAGAGCTATGGATGTGTCCCAAGGAGGCTGAATAACATTAGGTGCAGAGCTAATGTAGGTTCACTATTAGCTAAGGTAGCTTCATTCATTCCTTAACTTACTTTCTGAAGTCCTGAAGAAAGCATTGAGTAAAGTATGCCATCAGGGCGATAGCAGCTCCTTGGTATTTTGGGGAGCTAGGGAAAGGTTCTCTGCTTGTCTGTACAGCACCCCCTCCCAGCTGCTGGACACACAGGATGCTTCAGAGACACTGGATATATAGGGGAGGCCACAATGCTTTGTTTATCCAGCAGCTGCAGCCGCCGCCATTGAAGAGCCCTCTATGAAACTATGCGTCTGCCCCAGTCTTTGGGCAGGAAGCCCTTGCCTGCCCTATTTTGAAGAAAGCACTGAGGAGTTACTATGTTTGCTATGCAATCATCCTTCCCCTCCCCCCTCCATCTATTTTACCCATCCCATCTTCACCCCTTATTCTGAATTATAGCAGACTCTGGCCACAGCTGCTTTTTTTGTCTGTTTCCTGTGACCTAAGTAGGAATGACTGAAGTCACAATGTCCTGTTGGAATGTTCAGTAAGATAATGTATGACAAGTCATATTAGCCCAATGGCTGGTCTATTCACAGACATCATTTACATTACAGTGTGTTGAATTCTATAATTCTCCCTGTAGTAGTGAATGAATAGAGCTAAGAGAATTGGAGTAAGAAAGAGGCCATTCAGAGTATGTGAAGACGTGCCTGGCGTAATGAAGGCTTTTCTGACTAGTCTATAAATATATTAGATCTTTTGAAGGGAATAAAATGAGTTCAAATGGCAATAGAGAAGTTACATTGATTAGTGAAAGTATGCCTCATTGGCTAGCTCTTCTCCCTGTCAACCCCTCCATCTCCTCTGCCCCTCCCCCCCGAAAAATCCTGGATTATGTTTTTGTTTCTTCTTATGTGTACCTGAGGTCTCTGTTTTATTTACATAGAAGAAACAATGAACACTTGGGGTTTGTGAGTCCTGATCTCTCGTGTATTTTACATCAAAAAGAGAAAGCTTGAATAGTGATTTGCCCTTCACTAAATGGCTAGATCGATATATTGTCATTTGCTAATAGCTAAATAAATATACATAAATTTAAAGGGGAAGGTTTATTTATGGTTTTGCAGTTTTAAATAACACTAAGACTTTTGGGACACTCCATGTATATGTGTGTATATATATATATATATCAATCCATTTGCCAGATTTGTTCAAATATGGGCCACACATCCTCTCAAGTCTGGCTTATATAAAACCTTATTAGGGCTAAAGATTGAATTTGTGACATAAGTGGTATAGGGAGTTGCTGGGAGAGAAAGCTCACTGACTCCTTGAGGCAGCTAGGTAGTTTAATAGATAGAGCACTGTGCCAGGAGTCAAGAAAACTTGAGTTTAAATGTGACCTTAGACACTTAGTAGATGTGTGACCCTGGGTAAGTCAGTTAACCTCTATTTGCCTCAGTTTCCTCAGTTGTAAAATGAGGAACTACCTATCTGGGTTATTTTGAGGATCAAATGAGATATTTGTAAAGCTTGGCATGTAGTATGTGTTATGTAAATACTCCTTTCCCCCTCCCCCATTCCAATGCAGGTAGGTACCTTCTCTGCAACTTATACCCTTACAAAATTACCTAGAGCACTGAGATGTGAAGTGACTTTCCAGGGGTCCCACAACCAGTATGTGTCAGTAGTGGGACTTGAAGTCAAATCTTCATGTCTTTGAGGCCAGCTCTCTATCTATTACCCCACATTGTCTCTCTAAAACCACATTATATGGTTTCTAAATGTAAATTTTTTGTGCATACTCATACTTTCAGAGAGATGACATTTTAGTTGTGTGGTCTGTATTCAGGGATAGTTTATATTCAGATTACTATACTATACTATAATCTATACACATATATGTGTGTGTATCCTAAAATATATTAAGGATTCCTAATAAATATTAAGGATTTCTATTAGTTCTGTCAGTTGATGAACCCTTCTTGACCTTAGTTTTTATTTAGTCTTTATAAGTTCTTGTGGCCAAAAAGATGCATCACTTGGTAGACAATCCTTTGGGCTTCTGGCAGGAAGCTCCTAATTGCCCATCAAAGGCTGATGAGCAAGTTAGCATCATCTCTTCAGAAAAGGCAGGAGGAATGCTATAATTAAATGCCTCATCGAGTGAGCCCCCAACAAGGTGAACAGGTATAACCAACCGGCAATTCTACCACAGCATCATCTTGCCATAAATGACAAAGGACTAAGGAAATAATTTCCATACAAGTAGGGAGGTCAAGGGGAATTTTGCTGTGACCTGCATAAATCTTTTTAGTGTGTGTATCTTTCAGCTATGGCCAAGTAAATATTTTCTACTCATGGGTTGCTTCCTTTCTTAGAAGGAGAGGTTAAAAAGGGATTGGAGGAATGTCATTCCACTCTCCAAAGTATCAGGAAAAATGAAGTGCCCCTTGAAAAAGGGAAGAAGAAGAAGAAGAAGAAGGTTTAAAAAAAAAAGAAGAGTGAAAGCATTCTGTCAAGGCAGAAAGGGATCATGACTTGTGTTTGGAGGTTGGAGGACTGAAAAATGTGGTACCGTAAAATAGGAGAAGAAAGATCACTGAACGTTTGGAACTAAGTAATAGTTAAGCAGCTCTTCTCATGGAGAGGGAAACTAGACCCTATAAGTAATGTCAGCAGCTGCTTGATCCCCAAGAAATGATGCTATGGATCCATAGATAACTCTAAGGAAGTGATAATCCAGTAAGAGGCTGAGGAAGAAGAGACCTAGTTGTGGTTTTTGGTAACTACCCATTAAGGTAGCTATTTGTCTAGGGGACTTGACTACTAGAGGAGTCTAGAACCTCCTACAACTTGTCAGATTTGATGACCTTTACCCCCATTTTGTGTTTTGTTTTTTAATTTTAAAAGCAATTGGGGTTAAGTAACTTGCTCAAGGTTACACAGACAGTCATTATTCATGTGTGGGTGCTCATTTTCTGAGGCCAGATCCAATCCCAGGTCATCCCAACACCAGGGCCGGCGCTCTTACTCACTGTGCCACCTAGCCGCCCCCATTTTTGTGTTTTATGTTGGTACAATAGAGAAAGTTCTGAATTTAGAATAAGAAATTCTGTTGTTTTTTTTTACCACTCAGTGAGTAAATCACATAACCTCTTTGGACTTCAGTTTTCTCATCTGTAAAATGAAGTCAAATTACATGGACTCTAGTGTCTCTTTCAGCTCTAAATCTATGATTTCTGTGATAGTGACAGAACCTAGGAAACACTGCTGGGAATTATAAAGGTTTGGCCAAGATAATGAAAATTTTAGAGGTGCCAGTATTTTTTGTTCACTCTTGCTGATTGAAGGCACAGCAGTTGAAAGATAAAAGGCTAACTTGAGAAGTGAACAGCTGCTTAAGAAGATCTTATATAAGAATATGATTTAGATTTACAAAGCACAGCTAAATCACTGGAGTGAACAGCTCTTGACCAGAGATGTTGTTTCCCTAAAAAGGACTGGCCAAACCATTTGCCTATAGACTTACATATCTGATTAAAGGGGAGGGATGAAATTGCTTGTATATATGCCTTAAGTTAGATGTAATGAACCATGACAGCTACAATAGAACAAGAAGAGTAATAGAGTTACCTAAGAGATAGAGTACAAGAAAGGACTCACTAACAAAACCCATGGTTCAGCTGTCTATACACAAATATACAAAGTATGGGTGATAAGAAAGGTGGACTAGAGATTCTAGTGCAAGAACAATTTGATCTCATGGTTATCATTGAGATTTAGTGGAATAGGCACTATGATTTCCGTATGACTCTGGTAGAACATACCTTCTTGAAAAGAAACAGGATAAAAAAGGACTGAAAAGATATATCTTTGAGGAAATCCCAGGAACCAAAGAGGGGAAGTATGGTGTTGACATGGAAGAGAAGATTAAATAATTGGTAAAAAGAAACCATATTATCATATATGTATACTGTAGACAATCTGGATTGGAGCAGGAAATAATAGGGAATTTGAAAAAAAAGATAGCAAACCTGGGGTAGATACAAGATAGTGATATGAAATTCCAATTATCTAGAATCCTGTTGGAGCCACATCTCTGTAGCAGAATGGGTCATAAATTCATAAAGGTAGAGAGATACCATTGAAAGGATCTGGGCCTAATTCTGACCAATGAGGAAGAACTGGTTGTTCAAGTAGAGATGATGGTAATTTATGGGAGAAGTGACTTTATCTGAATATCTTTAATAGAAGAGGAAACAAAAATCTGACATGGACCCCAGATTTTTGGAGAGATTTCAAAGAGTTCAGAGAAAGGATAGCTAAGATTCCACAGTCTAAAAAGTCAGCATAAGAGGGAGGGGAAGTTCTCAAGAATGAAATTTTGAAGAAAAAAAGCAGAAATTCTTCTTACACACACACACACACACACACACACACATATACATATATATGTATATATATATACATATATATATACACAAACACACAAATATATATACAGAGTGAGAGATATGGATGGATGTGGATACACAGGGAACTCATGTACCAAATTTGATTTTTTTCAGATATATAGAAGGTAGAAGCAGGACCCAGTGATGCAAGGTGATTATAATAGAGGCCTGTACAGTCCTGTCAGCACAGGTCTGGAGCATAAAAATCTGGAATGAGTAACAGGAACAACAAATAGGATTTTTGTGGCTATATTGAGGAAACTGAAGCAAATCAAAGAAGGACCAGAACTGCTGCTTAGCATGGATAGGAAAATAAAGATGGATAATGGAATGGGAAAAACTAATCAACTTTTATTTTATTTTATTTTTTTGCTATCGGGAAAAAAACATTTTGGACTTTAAAGGACAAAATAAAATGGTTAATAGGGAGTTGAAACCCAAGTATATAATGAGAAAATTAGAACTTCTCATTGTCTTCAGTGAGTTTAGAGTACCAAGAATCAGACAAATACATCCCAGGGTACTGGAATGATGCAACGAATGTGATTTCTATGCCACTGTAAGTGATTTCTATGCCACTGTAAATGATTGTTGAAAGATGGTGAAGAGTGGGAGAGGTGCCACTGAACTTGAGATATGTAAATGTTATTCTGATTAAAAAACAAATAAACAAACTAAAAAGGAAGTGGGTGAAATCTGCAAACTATAGTCCAGGGTGCTTGACTTCACAGAATATAGAATATATTAAAGGGGTGGTTAATGGGCCTCAAGAAAAACAATAGGTAACGAATAGCCAGTGTTTCTTCATCAAGGAAAGGTCATACTAGATTCATCTCATTTCCTTGTATGACAGGATTAGAAGGCAGTGAGGTCAGGACAGTGCTATGTTTGAAGTAAGAGGATGCTATATTTGAGGTACCAACAAACACTTCTCCATAATAAATGACTTTTTCTGAAGAAAGAATAAGTTTTATCTCACCTAAGCAGTCTTTATATATGGAGATGTATGTGTGTGTACACATAGAGATATATCTCTATATATACACACATATGTATTCTGTTTGTATGTGCATATATGTGTGTGCATGCACATACATATGAATACATGGTACACATATATATGTTGTGGCTTATCTAAGCAGTCTCTATACTTGGATGAAAGAAGGGGGTTGGGGGAGAAGGAGAAGAGAGGATGGCTATTCACTTTATAAAAGTATTCTTTGCACATCTTCTCATAGGAGTCCTTTCAATACAGGGTGCCCCTAATTGACTTAAAAATAGAATTCTATTGAAAAAAGAAAAGTGATATACATACAACTTTTCAGGAACATATCCATTGAATAAAGAAAGATACTCCTTCCTTTGGTTTTATAACAAACATTACTACTCTTCCATTCTTAACAGGGACTGACATATGTATTTTAATTAGGGCAATTCTATTTTCATCCATCCTTATCCTTTCTGCAATAATGGAGCTGATGACTAAAAATATCACAAGCCTTGTGTGTCTGCCATGTCTTTGAAGTTAAAGCTGTGGCATCCCTCTTTGGGTTTGATCTGCACATTGTGGGTACAATGTGATGCACAGATGCATTGTCTTTGCTAATTAACTCCATCTGTTGAGGAAGACTGAAAAAGAAATTGAATTGAGGGTGTGTGTGTGTGTGTGTGTGTGTGTGTGTGTGTGTGTGTGTGTGTGTGTGTAACGTATGTATGAGACACCTTGTGAAATAGTGAGGTGGCCTTTCCAAACATGTTTTCTTCCTTTTTGTTGGTACAAATTATTAGAGTACCCTTGAACAGAGAATCATTACTTTGGATACCTTCATAAAATGGGCATCCCATGTCCTTGAAGTTCTATACACAAGGCAAGTCCAGATTATCTGTTTCAAGAGGAACACAGTCTGAAGTTTCTCTGAAAAAAGAACAGTGAAGGACTCTCTCTTCACCATCCCTAATTGTGAATCCCATATTGTGACCTTTAAATCTATGTGATCTAGTATGGTTCTTTTCTCTGGTGAAAATTGTCCCAGAGATTGGATTTTTCTTTGCTAAGATTTAAAATTTACAAGAAAGGGAAATCTGTTTCATTAACACTTACTAAAAAATAGACCCCAGTCTGTTGGCCAGAAAGGGGAAAATACATACATACACACACATACATACATACATGCTACACATATACATACATACACACACGCTTATAGAAAGACACTAGATTTGCAAAATCTTAGATCTCTGGCGTCAAATCCAATACTCTTCTTTAGTCTCTCCTTGGGTTTGGTCAGCATTTCTCAGAGGAATAGGTCACCAGAAAATGTGTTCCTTGCTTTTTAAATGTTTGTTCAATTAATAAGTATTTATTAAGCACCTGCAATTTAATGGACACTAATGCTATGTGTTGGGAATATGAAAATAAAAATCAAATAGCCCCTGCCCTCAAGAAGGTCATGTCTGATTGAAGGAAGACGACATTTCCATACATAAGTATATACAAAATAAATTAAGATGGTTTGGTTTTTTTGGAGGGGGTAGGGTGGGAAAAGGACTAGCAACTGGGAGAGGTTAGGAGTTGACCAGTTTGTTTAGTTGATAAAATATGCCAAATTAAACTTAATTTAATTTGCTAAGACTAGGGTTATGTAGAATAATTTGCTATTGATGACTTAGCCATTGGTCCACATTCCCAGGTTGTATTATATTTGGGGATTATTTTCCTGTGGGTATTTATACCTGTAAAGGTATAAATCATGGGCAGGTGGGAAGGGTGCTAGAAAGACCATATTAAAAAAAAAGTTTGTCAACCATTAGTTGGGGGTTGTTCAATAGCTTTTCTCTGCCTTAGTTTCCTTAGGCTTAAATTTTCACTTGGAATACTATCAGTTTAAATCACAACTTCAGTGTGGTGTTGAAACCAGAGGGAAACTTGGAGATCATCTAATCCAATTTATTTATGACTAAAGATACTGAGGCCCTGAGGACTGAAGTAACCTGTGCCTGAGGTCACATGGCCATTAGGAAAGGGGCGGAGTCAAAGCTAGGGCCCAGGCTTCCTGACTCCTAGGTTATCGTTCTTGATACCAGTCATATACTCAAAATAGCTTTGGCCAAGAACACCCTGCTTACATCATGGCAGTGAGTCCCTGGAGCTTATTGCCTTGGGTGTGTTGGCTTTTCCTTTGTTTTTGAATTTCTAAACACAGCCCTTGCTTGCTGCTATGACAGGTGAGCTAGGGATGGCATGCCAAGTCAATAGCTGTTAAATTATCCAAGCACACATTAAGTGTATGCAGATTTATAATTTTTCATTTTCTTAAAGTGACTGGGTAGCCCAGATTGTTAAAGGGACCTTGAGGTGACTTAGGTCATTTTGTTGCCCTTAAATGAGTCTATATCATGATGCATAACAAATAAAAAAATCTTAGAAAGATTTACTGTGCTTGCCTTTTCTTCCAGGTACAGTTGTAAAAGGCTAGCAATTCTTATAGTTTTTTTTAAATTTATTGATGTCTTTTGTTTTTATATCATCTTCATTTTCCAAGTATATTCTTCTCTCCTTCTCTACCCAAAGAGCCATCCTTTATAACCAAGAATGAAGAAGAAAGGGAGATGGGAAGGGTGGGGTGGATGGGAAGTCAGGTCAGAAATACAAACATAACACCTGAATCTGATAGTACATGCACTGTTCCATGTCCATAGCCACTGTCTAGCCAAGTACCCCAAAAAAGAGAAGAAAGTAAGTTTTCTTTCCTCTTTTTGGGGGCAATTCTTGGTAATTATGATGAATAGTATTCAGTTTAATTCTTTTTGTTTACAATGTTTATATTTGTAAACCTACATTGTTGACTATACATATATACATACGTATATATGTGTGTGTGTGTGTGTGTGTGTGTGTGTATGTATATATATTTATGGAGAGAGAGAGAGTTAGTTTTCCTGATTCTGCCTAAATCCCTTTACATCAGTTCATAGAAGTCTTCCTATGTTCCCCTGGGCATAGTCTTTATAGTTGTCATTTTCATGGTACTGTCACATTCCATTAAATAGTCATGTAGCTATTCCCTACTCAATTCTCCTTTGTTTAACCCAAGTCTTTTAGGTGTGTCATATCCTTAGTGGAACAAAGAATGATAAAATTGGTATAGTACAAGGGGAAACTAATGAAGGATGGTTGGTGAAGTACGTGAAGTGAATGTGAATATTTTAAAAATTGAAGAAGGTTATTTTGTTTCTCAAAATGACTTTTCTTTTCTATCAGAAACCTTTCCCCCAGTTGATCAGGGTTGGGCTGGGGCTCTTAATATTATTTTTTGTGTGTGTCATAGCCCCCTTGGGAAATTTGGTGAAGCCTGAGGACCCCTTCTCAGAATGATGTTTTTAAATGCATAACATGTAATATGTAGGAGTACAAAGGAAACCAATTATATTGAAATAGAGTTTTCAAAATATTTTGTAAAAATTTCTAAATTTGATAATTTTGTGAAATCCTGCTTTCTTGTCAAATGCCAGCAGCTCAGTGGGATTTCACAGTTCCTTGGTTCAGGGAAAGAGTCTGGATCATGAATAAATTTAGATTCCAGGTCTCCAAGTAAAATTTTGTTAAAGGGACCTCCCTCTAGCTCTCCAGCTCCAGGAACAGAGTCTCACCACCTACTCTGGAGGGTTGAATACCACACCCCATTCTTTTGTGGGCTCCCAGACTCCTCAGGGGCTATTGAGAAGTCTCTGTGATGCCTGTGGTTCTGGGCCCATGCCAGGAGGAGGAAGGTGGGTGTACGGGTAACAGCATGCTGGCAGAAGCATCTTTTAACAAATTTTTTTTTTTGCTACTGGCTTTGGCCCCAGAGGCTTTGATGCTTTTGATGAGATTTTTGTCTTCCCTGTAGCTTCAGTGTTGGCCGCCTTGCTGGTATTTGTCACCAATGCATTTCATCAATTTAAACTTATTCTTGAGTGTTGGTGCCTCCTTGTTAATACAACCTTCTCGTACTTAGAATGAAAGTACTTAGAATGTGTGTATGTGTGTGTGTGTGTGTGTGTGTGTGTGTGTGTGTGTGTGTGAGTGTGTGTGAGATGGGCCTTAAAGATTTTATGATCTAGTCCAACCCCTTTCTTTGATGCCTGAGGAAACTGAGGCTCAGACAAGTTAAATATCTTGTTCAAGGTCAATAGAAACTTACCGGCAAAGCTGTGATTCACACACAGTACTCTTAATTCCAGCATAATGTTCTTTTCATTTTTTCACACTCCCCCAGTCTTCTCTTCCCTAGGCTAAATAACCTTTTTAAAAATTATTATTTGACCATTTTTGTGGCTGTCTTCTGATGCTGTTACAGCCAAGTCTATTTTTTAAATGGCCAGAGTCTTATCTTCCCTAGGCTAAATTACCTTAATTTTTTTCCCTTGACCTTTTTCGATGCTCTTTTCTGACAGTATTAATCAATCAGTAAACATTTACTAAGTGCCTACTATGTCACAGACATTGTGCTGACCACAGTTGGAAATGATGAATGAGGTAGTGACGTGAACTCTTTCATCATGTGTTGGTGGTAGGTAGCCAGAGTATACCAGCCGGATGGAACATTGCCATCTACAGCCTAGCACTTTAAAAATTAACTAGTAATTAGGCATGTGTACCAGCAGAAACAGCATTCCCGGCCTTGCCAGGCACTTGGCAGGGAGTTTGAAATCCACCCTCACCCTAGTGTTCTATGGACAAGTGTCTGTGGATGATAAGTAACATCAGTTCAGAGATGCCCATGTATTTGGCTCTGTAGTAAGATGTCATTGTAGGACTGGATGTTGGGAGAATGAACACTCCCAGGATCTGATCTCTGCCTTGATGTGACAGGGACCATTGTAAAGAATGGCATCATACATTGGTGCTATAGACTCCTCCTTCCTAAGGGTTCAGACTCCAGAAAATAGGATCCAAAACACTGACTTACTTTGCTCAGTTTTTGGCTGGGACCAAGTCCTTCTAAGTAGGTTGCAGGCAGGTGCTTGTGGCAAGAGTGGCTCAGTGAAAATTGTGTGAACAGTGATAAATTTGTGGGCAAATCAAGTGTGTCTCTATCAAATGGAAATTCTGTGGGTGTTATTTTGTGGGTGGCTTGCAGGCACTGAATGCTCATTTCTTTGGTGTTGTATGAGTGTGTGACTCTCTCTCTCTCTCTCTCTCTCTCTTTTTTCTCACCATTTCTTCTTCATTTTCTTCTTGCAGGTCTTTGAAGAAGCAGGATGTTCATCTAGACGTGGAAAAAGTAAGTTGACTAATTTCATACCAAGAACATGTGACTTATGAATTAGAGACAGGATTTCCTACTGTGACCAAAGAAGAAAACCATTTTTTCCCCTTCCCTAACTGTATATGGAGGGACTTAAGAATTTAAAGTTTGTATGGATCTTTCTGATTTTTAAAGTGAATTCTGTTTTCACTACATTTTTTTTTCTATTTTTTGCTTTTCTAATCCCAAAGATAGCACAAGGTATTGGAGTTATAACGGTAGATAAAGTCCTATTCTTAACTGTATTTTTTTAGGGAATTCTTGATGAGGAATGAAATAGTTCTTCAACTTAGAGGCTTAGAGCAGGGCTTCTTAATTTTTTTTTGTATCATAGGCCCTTTTGGTAATCTGGTAAAGTCCTTATCAGAGTAATATTTTTAAATGAACAAAATAAAATTATATAGGATTACAAAGAAAACTTCTTATATTGAAATAAAGATGTGATTTTTTTCCCTACAGAAGTTCATGGACCCCCTGAAATCTACCCAAATACCTCTTGGGGGATGTCAAGTTAAGAACCCCTGTCAGAGAGAATTGTCTGGGGCACTGGGAAAGTTGAGTGACATGCCTAAGCTCATGTAGCCAGAGTCAGGACTTGAATATAGGTATTCCTGATGTCGAGACCTGATTGCTATTCACTACTCATGTTACCTCTCCCCCTTTTTCTGTCCCCCCTCCTTTTTGTAAGAAATAACCAGTTGTTTCATGTATAACTTAGTATTTGGCTCATATACAGACTCTGTGTCCTGGTAACTAGAGAAGCAGTGAGCAGTATTCCAACATACATCATACTCCACTGTATGTTTACCATTAGTAAAACAAGCTATTGTGTAGAAATGAAGAGAAATAAGAAATAAGTCTCTCTATTGGAAGGTGGCAATTACAGGAGCTTTTAGTCTTGACAGAACAAAATTTCATTAACATTCATGAGACCTTTCACCTCTGGATCTCAAAGCTCACAGATCACAGATTTTAAAGTATGAAGAAGACTCAGAGTCCAACCCTTTGATCCTACAGATGAGGAAACTGAGACCAAATGGGGCTTAGTGACTTTCTCAAGGTCAACTAGGTAGTAAGTAGCAGAGCCAGGATTTGACCCAGGGTCCTCTAACTCCAAATGGTTCATAGACAATGTTCTAGGGAAGAAACCGAGCCATTTAGAAAGTAAATGGCCTTCCCAAGTACTGGCTGTTGTATTTGTCATCCCTATGAGGTGACTTCAGACTTTGTTGCTAGGAAAGATAGTAGGTAACTAAAAACCTACTTTTAAAATTGAGAATTTTGAGCCTACTTTCTTTGCATTAGCAGTCTTTGTTTTTCACTTCCTTTCTCTCCCACACAAAGAACTGTATTTTCTGCATCCCTTTATTTCAGATCCTAAGATACTAATTTTTGATTCTTTGAAGTTGATTTCTGACCTCTTCCAAAATGAAGTAGAAAGACCCTGTACTTTGTTTTCAGTTATGTCTCAAATCCCGTAAGAGTGATTATAGAGAAAATTTGAAATACTAAGTATTTATTTCTGCATTTATTTTTGAGGCAAGACTATTTTATTAAATTCAGTTGCTTTCATTACATATTAAATAATGAAGAAAAATCAGTAATATACTTCAGTAATTTTAATAGGAATAAAGTTACTTTAAGTAATATCTGACTACTAAATTGTGTGTAACCCTAATTTTTGCATTGATACAGTATAATTTGAGAGAGTTTTGATCTTAATTTCTTATTAATCTTTCATTGGAAGTTACTTATCTCATCTCAACAAGTACATTTTAAATCCCTATCATATGAATGACATATTAATGATGCTGTACTAAAAAAGCTGTGGGGAAAACAAAGGTAGGAATGGACTGCCCTCAAGATGCTTACAATCTTCAGCAAAACAGGCTATTTGGGATACAACCCTTGCACCCTTTCTTCTTTCAAGGGAATGAGTCCTCTTAGCCAAATTTCTCTGATAACTGATGGTTGGCCATTTAATTACTAGAATATTCTCATGCTCTACAAAATATTTGTTTTAGAATGTATGTCATAAAGCCTTTAGTCCACCCATCTTCCTTTTAAGCATGAACCCCATCTATCATGTGTCCTACTGGTCATTCATCTTCCTTTTGGAGACTTTTACCAAAGGAGAAGTTGCTTTCTCCTGAAGTAGCCCGTTCCATTTTTTGGATGACTGTTAGGGAACTCATCCTACACAGAGATGAAATTTATCCCCATATGACTTCCACCTACTAAATTCCAGTTCTTCTTTCTGTCTCCAAGCAAAATAAATCTAATTCATTTCTCAAATGACAACTTTTCAAAATGTTTGAAGTAAATAACATCTCAATTCAATTCAATAAAACATGTGTTAAGTAGCCTACTATGTGCAAGGAACTTGGGATATGAAGACAAAATGAAAAATAGATCTTTCTCTCAAGGATTTCCTCACTATCTCTCCAGGCTAAACATCTCTAGTTTCTTCAAACTTGTTTATTTATTTATTCATTTATTTATTCATCTATCTATCTATCTATCTATCTATCTATTTATTTATTTGGAGGGGGGAAGGCAAGGCAATTGAGGGTAAGTGACTTGCCCAAGGTCAAACAGCTAGTTAAGTGTCAGGTGTCTGAGGCTGCATTTGAACTCAGGCCCTCCTCACTCCAGGATGGGTGTTCTATTTACTGTGCCACCTAGCTGCCCCTTTGAACTTTTTTAATGGAAGTCTTTTTTTTTTTTTAATGTGCTATGTACTTCCCTGCCTTCTTATACAGAGTAAAATGAACATAAATAAATCTTCTCTTGATGATTTAAGATCTTCATTATGACTATTAGTTATTGCAGGGTGGAATCAGTCAGCAACTAATTATTGAGCTCCTTCTCTGTGCCTTTAAAGAATTGTGGTTGATATAGAAATAATGAAGATATAGTCCCTGATTTCATGAAGCTCACAGGTTAGCAAGGAGGTTATGACGCATACATAAATATACAGTAACTATCCCGTAAGAAGCAGCGTGGCATAGTGGGGAGACAGCCAGCTTCAGAGCCAAGGAAATTTGGGTTCAAGCCTGACCACTAATATATACTGGTTGTGTGACTCTGGAAAACTCAATTCCTTGGTACCCAAGGCAACCCTCTATAACAATATATGTTGAAGAGAAGGCACAGAGCTCAAACAGTCTAGTATCAAACATTTCTTAATTGTGATTCTCATATTACTTGCCTTCATAAAACCCTGTGTACTGACTGAATTGGACTAATTCTTCCTTAAACTCAACATTCCATCTCCTGTCTCCATCTATTTTCATAAGCTAGTCTCGAATGCACTTTCAAAATCCTTATCTCCACAGCCCAGAATACTTCTCTTCCTTCAGGGCTCAAGTGAGGGACCATCTCCTCAGTGAAACCTTCCCTGATCTTTCCAATCATGTGTGCTCTTCCTCGACTTGGTTTTCCTTGTACTGTACTTATTTCTGTATATGTTGGATTCTGGCCTCTACTCCACATACTCCCAAATGCTATAATGTAATCTCTTTGAAGTGCTTTGTGTCTTTGAATTCCCAGCTCCTTGTACATAGTAGGTACTTAAATACTTTTGAATTGGAAATGAATTCTCAAACAGGATTTTTTTTTCTTTTTTTGCCTTTTTGGAGGGCAATTGGGGTTAAGTAACTTACCCAAGGTCACATGGCTAGGTTTTTGTTTGTGTGTGAGTTAAGTGTCTGAGGCTGGATCTGAACTCAGGTCCTTCTGACTCCAGGGCTGACACTCTACTCACTGTGCCACCTAGCCGCCCCAGTTTTTAACCTCAGAAATAACATGCATGTTAACAACATCATAGAGAAATGAGAGATAACAGATCCTGTCAATAGTCTGGTTTCTCTCCAGGAGGACATGTTGTCAAGAAGTCAAACAAATATAGAGGTGTGTTGGTCAAGGAGGTAAAACAGATAAATTAAAAGGAAGCAAAATATAAAGGGAGGCAGTAGAAATAAAAGAAAATTGTGGACAAAACATTCTAGAACTCTTGAGGGAGGAGTGTGTAGTGTCTGTAACTCATTGCTTTAAAATGGTATCATGGGTGCATTCTAAAAATGAAACCTAGCCTCCTCACAGTTAGGGAGAAGATAAAAAAAATATATAGCTCATTTAGAGCCCCCAGAGGCAGGGACTGTTTTTTTTTTTTTGCTTTACTTGGGATCTCTATCACTTAGAACAGTACCTGGTACATAGTAGGTGCTTAATAAATGCTTCTTAACTATAAGCTTTTGTAGTATGGAAAGTTGCTTGATCAAAAGCAGTCATCTTGACTTATTTAAATCATGCTCTAAATTGATGAGATTTAAATGTCCATGATTATAACTACTCAGGGGGAACCAGTTAATGAATCTTTTATGTCTGACCTGAACCCTGAAGTAGAGGAGGAACTTGTAACTATCCAAAGAATTGTGTAGACAATACATAAAGCAATTCAGGGGTTTAGTCCTGAGAACCCTCTCAGTATTTTGGATCATCCTAGTGGGAAATGAAAAATATTTCCAGCAATATACATAATGGCAGCAGAGTTGCCATTCCCGATGACTATTCTTCCAACACTCTCTCTCTCTCTCTCTCTCTCTCTCTCTCTCTCTCTCTCTCCCTCTCCCCCTCCCCCCTTCCCTCTTCCCACTTCCCCCTCCACTTCTTGGAATTTCTGGCTTTCTTCAGCTCATTGCAGATACCACCCGCTATAGGAGGCCTTTCCAAGCTCCCCCACCTGTTCCTGCTTTCCCCCTTTAAAGTTACCTTCAGTTCACTTTCTATATATCTTGTTATATACCTTTGTATGGACATCCTGTCTTCCTTATTAGAAAGTAAGCTCCTTGAGGGCAGGGCCTTTTCTCTTCCTTTCTGTCTGTATCTTCAGCTCTTAGCATAGTGCCTGACACATAGTAAACACTTAATGACTATTGATTGATTCCTAATAGAACAAGAAACTAGATTCAGGCCTCAAAAAATAGTTTTATCTGTGCTGCCCAAATTTCTCATTGTATGGATTCATTTTCCCAGAAGTCTCCCAATCAACGAAACTATCATTAAAAAAAAAAAACTGGAGAAATTAAGGAGGGAAAAAAAATCTTACATCGTATTATCTTCCTGTTTGATAGAGTAAGGGAAGTATATATTTCCAAGATTTTGTTGGCTTGTAAAAATGTAGGATGTTCACAGAAACTGCTACATTCTTCGATGTCTGTTGCTCTAAAGAGTCTCAAGGGAAAAGATAAAAATATCCACAGTTCTTACTGTGGGGTTAATAAAGGCTTGTGAAAAGCATTTTATGTCCCTGAACAAATGAAGCCTCAAAATACATAGGCTCCATATGGAGGAACCATTAAGGCTCTTCCTGCCTATAGGAACCTAACATCATAAGCCTTACAGCTGAAGGGAACTTTAAGTACGATCTAGGCCAGCCTCCTTATTTTACACATTAGAGGCCTAGAAAACAGAAATGACTTGACCAAGGTGAAAGGCTTTTTTGTCTGAGCTCGTGGTTTTATTGGTCAAGGGTTCTCTGCGTTGAGGAAATTTCATCCATTAATGCATCTCTGTTCTGCAACTAATAGCCATAGAAAGCTGCCCAAGACACTGAGAAGTTACATGATCTCACCTGGGTCACACAGCCATTATGTATCAGACAGAATTTGACTCTGAGACTGGCTCTCTTTATTCCCTCTCTAAGATCAAAAGTAGTAATATAAATAAAGTGGCAAATTTTAGGAAAATTTCCTAATGATTAGAATTATTCAGAAGTGGAATGGGCTACTTTGAGAGGCAGTGGGTTACCTCTCTCCATGGAGGTCTTTCAGCAGAGGCTGGATGACCATTTGTTGGGTGTATTATAGTGGAGATTCCTTTTGTGATGGATTGAATTAGATGGTTGATGGGAACCCTTCCAGCTCTGAAATACTGTGATTTGAATCCAGATCCTTTGACTTCAAATCTCTTCTGCCTCCAAGACAACTGAATGAAAAAGGGACAATCAGGCTTTTATGGGGATAGGGATAGACTGGAAAAGGGAGGAACAAGGGAAAATGGTGGGTTGAGTATGGGAGGACTAAGTGCTAAGCTTGCTGGTTATTTGGAGAGCTGGTGGCTGTGGTTGGGATAAGAAGTATTTTATGTTAGCATCCGTCCCCACCTATAGAAGCTGCTGCTGGCCCACAACATTCCTGAGCCTGGTCTGAACCAGACTAAAGTGTAGTTGGAAACATTTAACAAAATCAATAAAAATGGAATAAGACATAGATAATATTACATTTTAAAAGGAAGTTAGTATGAGTCTTACAAGGATCCTTATGTATGAAATAGTGTCCCCTGTTTCTCTTTCATTTTGACACCAGTCGTTTGGAATACGGAGACAGAAGAATTTGTCAACTCTTACCCCTTGGTTGAGAAGAGATGGGAAAACTGGACTTGGCTACCAGTCCAGGTGCCAAAAGATAATCAGCTCGTGCACTTTCTTTGATAGATTTACCTGGGGTTACATTCTCTCTGGCCTGTTTGTTACCAGGCATTTTCATCCTGATGAACTGACTTGGTCCCTTGGTGATCTTGAACCTGAGTAGACAGTCCAACTACTGTTACTGAGTGAAGGATGAAGTATTCCAGACCCAAGTTCATACTCATTTTCCATTGTTTATCTTGCAACTCATCCATTCCAACTTGCAAAGGAAGTAGCTGCTTCTAAAGAATGTTGCTAGAATTGTTTGTAAATTTTGCTAAAGGGTAGGGAGCCAGGCCAGCCTGTAATTTTCTGGGACTTTGGACAAGGATAAATTGGGGGGGCTCACCTCGAATCGATGAAAGCAGGAGGACAGTGGAAATGACAGCTTGTAGGAGGCAGAAATCAGGCCCCTCTCTTAGCTACTGAGGCTAGGTAGGAGGAAACAGCTTTGTATTGGTGCTTCGTTTGTGTTGAGGGGAGGTAGAGGTTTAATGTTTGCAGCTGAAGAGCAAACTTTTTTTTTTTAAACCTTTGACTGGAAATAATTATTACTCATCACCCCTGGTAGCTTGTTAACTTCACTTCTGTTCTATATACAACCCTGGATCATGAGGCTGGGTCTTTGTTTGAACACCCTCCTCCGTTGTCTAAGAAGGAAAAGGTGACCTTTGCTAATTAGAATTCCCAAGTTAATAAAAGCTAACCCTTTCTGGACTTCAGCAGCCAGACGTTGGGTAGCATTTTGAAGAGCTGCAGATGGGCAACATTTATGTTGTATTTTAGGTCTTTATGAAGTGTTGGAGCAGGAAGGGGACCTTTGGGATCAGTTAGATTGTTGCTTCCCCAATGACCTACCAGTTTGGGCAGTTTTTTAGTAATTCATAAGCTTTTACTCCTGGTCCTGAACCCCTTGGACTGCAAAGACCAACTGCTGCAGAACAGAGGGTAGGGAGTAGGCAATTTGGAATTTCAGTTAGAAAGCACTTAGTGCATCCCCTTCCTTTTGCTGAAGTCCAGGGCATTGAGTCCTAACCATGGTCCCACTCTTTCAATTCATTGTGGCATCAAGGTGACCTTGAGTCCCCAAAAGCTTTGCCAGTAGAGTATAAGCTCTGGGAAAGCCTACCAAGCTGGAAAAGACTTCAATTTTGGACCTTTGACAAATGTTTTAATTACAGAAATCCTCAAAACCTTTTCTGCTAAAGCATAGAAGGGTTCTAATCTGTGTCAGTAAAATCATAGCTCATTGGAAGAAGGAAACTGAATTCCAGAGAAGTTCAGGGATTTACCCAAGAGCAAAGAGATGGTTGGTAGTAAAACTGGGGTATGAACCCAGATCCTTTCACTTCAGTCTAGTGTTCTTTGGTTACAAGGCCTTATTTCTGAGATGACCTAACCTAGCCATTCCAAACAAAGCCCAAAGTCAGTAAGTGTTTTCTATGGGACAGACTCTATGCTTAGCTCTAAAAGATACAAATAAGAAAAAGCAAAACAGCCCCTGCCCTCAAGGAGTTTACAATTCAATAGGGGAAGACAGTGCATAAAAGGAACCAGAAAAAGGATGAGGAGTTGCCTATACCTGCCAGGGGGCACGATGTTGGTGAGTTAAAATCAGACAGAGGAACTGCTAATGAGCAATGAACTGGAAATGAAGAGTTGGCTGGAAAGGGAGGCTTCTTTTGCTTCATCCCTCCAGTCAGAGAGGAGAAGCATCTGATAAACTGAAGCAACCTCCACAATGATGAGATTTCTGGTAATGAGTTTATCCCCCGAAAAGCATGATATTCAGGAGCAGTCAAGAGAAGGAAGGTGATTCATCCAAGGCCAACAGGGATTTAAACCCATGTCCTTTGAATTCCAAGCCCATCTCACTTTCCTACTGTACCATCAATCAATAATTTATTAATATTAATAATTATATCAACAACATTAATTTTATTTATAATTAATTACATTATATGTGTATTATAATTAATAATTGTTATTTAAAATAATGTTAATAATTATTATTAATCAATAATTTATTAAGAATCAACTAGGTGGCTCGGGGAAAAGCACTGGTTCTGGAGTCAGGAAGACTTGAGTTCAAATCCAACCCCAGACCTTGGGCTTATCCCCCTCTGTCTGCCTTAGTTCTATCATCTATAAAATGGGGGGTAATAATAGCATCTACCTCCCAGAGTTGTGAGGATCAAATAAAATAACAATTGTAAGATGCTATATAAATGCTAGCTATTATTATTATTTATTACATTGCAAGGTTGTTATTGTGAAGATTAATGAGATAATATTCATAAGACTATTTGTAAATCTTAAAGGACTATATAAATTCCAGCTTTTATTATTGTTGTGATGATGATAATGATGGTGATGGTGGTGGTGATGATGATGTTGATGATGATGACATCATGATATGCCTGCTATGGGCCAGCCGCTGTGTTATATGATAGAGGAAAAAAGCAAAAATAAAAATAGTTCCTGCCTCAAGGAGCTTATATTCTATCCTAGTGAATCTATAATTAAGGTCACATATCAGTGCCTAGCTGTTCTGCTTGGTTTCCGCTCCCTGAATATCTGCTTTTCTGGGGATAAACTCATCATGGAGGTTCAGCTTATACCTAAGTACTCTAAGATGCTTCTCCTGGTCACACATAATGGGGGAGCTAGGGTTTGACCCAGTATTTCTAGACTCCCATTTTCTTTCTGCTATCCTAGGCAGGGGAAAAATCTTTGAAACTCAACTCTTTTTTCAGCCCCAAGCATTGGTGTGTGTAGAGCACCTGCAGGTTGTGCCTGCACATCTGCCCTTGCTCTGTACACAGAGGCCAGTCAGGGTGTATCTGAACACCTGGCCTGTTGACTCTGCACAAGACCCAGTGAGAATGCGCCCTCAAGTTGTGGTCCAGACTCTGAGGCACCTCTGTGGTCCGAGGGTAGTTGAACTTGGCCACAGAGAGTTTCATGACAGCAGGTTCATGTACTGAAAAATACAAAGCAAAGGACAAACTGCTGAACTTGCTGCAAGTTTACAGATGTCAGCCTCACGTAATTTAGTCAGTAATCTCTAAACTATGTATTTTAAATTTTCCTTTCTCTGTATTTGGCAAGTCCTTCACCACAGCTTGGGACTCTCAAAACATTAACATGGGTCTTACCTCTGTGGGAGGAATTTTTTTTTCCTTTGGTTTTAAAGGAATAGCTTCTAAAAACCTTTCCCTCTTTCTGCTTGGCGGGACCCCTTCCTCCTTGAATGGTGTGATTGATTTCCCCTAGTGGCATTCTAAGGGGTGAGGGAGCAAGAGGACTTGATGCTCAGGCCCATTCCATTGCTCATTCCGAGTCTTGGGAATTGTTTTATTGAATTTACCTAACAGTAGGATTTGTCATCTGGACAGGATGGAAGTTGTTTGTTACCATGAACCTTCTTCTGTGGGTGGTGAGAAACACTGCCCGCAGGACAATAGGGAGTGAGGAACAGCTTCCACTTTTTTAAAAGAATCTTTTCACTCAGGGGCAATTGGGTAACATTTATTTTTACACAGGGGTTTTCTGCGGTAGCAGTAAGCAGTTGCATAATTGGTTTCGCTGCAACAATGCCTGCTGTGTGGATGTGGTAATCCTTTCTCTTGTCCACCTTGGACAGACTTATTGTCGGCTGAAATGGCATTCGAAGGAGAGATTATTTAATAAAAGATCTATGGACAATGGCTCAAAATTTGCTAGTGTCATCGTCTCTGAAAAATGCCCTTAAGAGCAGAGATAAACAAGACTTGCATTAAAGTTAATGCAGAATTGCCCCGAGAGTATTTCCATGTTCTTTCCTTTAAGACTTTCACCACTGTCTACCCTTGGTCCTTAACAAAACTGATTATAATTTTTTTTTATAATTTTACATATATATGCCTAACAATAGCTATCTCTATGGCAGAGTTGGGGGGAGGGAAGAAAAAAAAGAAATTTATATGATAACTTTATTATATATTTAAAAGGGATAGCAAGTTGTACACAATGGATTGGCCATTTCATGTATGATAATCTTTTTTTAAATTATACAATGTTATAGAAATGCTTGTTTATTCCATAAATTTAAAATAAAATAAATCAATGTGGAAAAACAGTGAATTCAGGAAGAAAATCTTGTATGGGAGACAGACTTTTTCTTTTTCCCTGGTAGAACCATAATCTTTTTCATCTGTGGCTTCAGTTCACTTCTGTATTTGTGAGAGATGCATTGTTGGGGGTACTCTTAAGTCCTCAGAGCAGGAGGGGGGAATATGTGAATTCACTCTTACATGTATCCCTTTGGGATTGGTCAGAACAGATGAGGGAATCATTAAATTATAGGCTTCTGGAAGTTGGAGGGCAGTCCCCAAAATCAGAGCATCCAGCCTCTGGATGTGTGAAAGAGTTCCCTCTGTGACATCCAGTTTCTGCTTAAACATATCTAGTCACAAGAACATGTTCACTGATTTTTAAGGCATCCCCTTATTTTGTCTGACAGCTCTAATTGCTAGGAAAACTCTTCCTCTTATTGAACTGAAAGTCTGACTCTCTGTAACTACTATTCATTGGTCCTAGGAGCTAATGGCTGTAAAGTGCTTAGTGCACATAGCAGGGGTTTAATAAATGCTTATTCCTTCTCTCTCCCCTACAGCTACTGTTCTCTAGAGCTCTGTTGTGTTAAGGACGACTTTTATATTTTCCCTTCTAGCCATCTCTATTATAGGCTAAATATTCACCCACCCCACATCCTATCCTTATGTGACAGTTCTCAGTCCTCAACATCCTGAATACTGTCCTCTGGGGCTGCTTACACATTTTCAATGTTCCTTTTAATAACAGGACATGGTACTCTAGAGGTGATTTGATCAGCATAGACTGTAGCAAATGATCTGGACAGGTACCTCTTACACATTATCCTATTACAGTAGATTGAACTTGCAGTAGTTATTTTAATAGCCTCAAGACACCAGTGTTTCATATTGAGTCCTCCCTTCCCCTTACCTCTTGTACCTCCCCCCAAGTCCTTCTTATATGACCTGCTCTTTGCACATCTACCTAGCACAATGGTTGAGTAGATAGAGAATTGGCCTTGAAGTTAGAAAGATTTGGGTTCAGTTCCTGCCTTAGACATTTATTACCTATATAACTTTGAAAAAGTTACTTACCTAACTTATAACTTGAAAACTGTGCCTCATTTTAATCATCTGTAAATAAGGGGACTAGAACCAATGGTTTCTAAGATCTCTTGCAACTTTTTTTTTAAATTTTTGCTTATTGGAGGGGGGAGAGTAGGGCAATTAGAATTAAGTGACTTGCCCAAGGTCATATGGCTAGTTTTGTGTTAAGTGTCTGAGGCTGGTTTTGAACTCAGGTCCTCCTGATTCCAGAGCCGGTGCTCTATTCATTGCATCACCTAGCTGACCCTCTTAGAGCTTTTGATTTATGATCCTATGAATTTTTTGTTCCCTGTGCTGTACTCTTGAAATTTGACTTTTAGAAATGTGAATTAACTATCTCTTCCAGATTTTGTCTTACGCAAATTTGATAAACATTCCTCTATAACTTCTTCTGTTAACTAATAAAAAAATATTGACCACACAAAGCTAAGTACAGAGCTCTGTGGTCTGTCATCTATCACCCAAAACCTTTCCCTAGGTTGATCTCAGTTCAGTAAATCAGTACTTTTTGAGGCCCAATTCTTCAGGAGCTATGAATCTATCATTTAGCCTTAAGGGGATGCCTTAATCTATGAGGATATCACGAATGACTGCCAAACACCTGGCTAAAATACATACATATACATATATATATATATATGTATGTGCATATATATGCACAGGGAGCAGGTGTATATATAAATATAAATATAATGTGTGTGTATGTGGTATTTCCCTGACTTAGCAACCTAGTAAGCATTTTTTTTAAAAAAGGGAAATGAGATTAGAAAGGGAGGTGATTTGTTTCTCTTCTCTGTTTTGATTGCCAGTAGAAAGGATGATCATTTTCATTTATGTTTGTAGCCAAATTTTCCATTTGTCAAGTACAATACATCTATCAATCAGCCAGTGAATGATTTGTCAGGAGTTATGATACTTTATCTGTGGAAATTTATAATATTTTCTTTGTTTTCAACTGTGTTTTAGACAAACTCTCCCTTTTCCTGATCAGAAAAAATTCCTATAAACTGGTTATATAGAGTATATGATCTTCAGCACTATAACTTCAACCTTAAAGTGAATAATAATGACAATAATACTCAATTATTTAAATTTGTATAGTGCTTTATAATAGTACCCAGAAGGGACAGCCAAGATAGCAGGCAATTGACAACATGTGGCTAGAGTTCATAAGGGAGATGATAGCTAGATATATAGATCTGAGAGTCATTGATGATGATACTTGAACGTATGGGAGCTGAGGAGGTCTTTCAGAGTGCTTGGAGAAAGAGAAAAGAAGAGAGAAAAGAAAGCCCAAGGGAGCACTTGTGCTAAAGGGACAGGAGAGGGATGATGGTCCAACAGAGGAGTGGTCAGATAAGAGAAGACCCCAAAAAAGAATAGTGTCATGAAAGCTGAGGGAGGAAAGACCAAAGGTTGATTAATGGTTTAAAAAACTTTTGAGAGACATCAAAGTAGAGGAAGACTGAAAAAAAAAAGGTGAGGTTACCTTGGAGAGAGGAGTTTCAATTGAGTGATAGGGTTGGAAGCCAGATCTCAAAGGACTGAATAGTGAGTGAGTAGTAAGGAAGAAGGGTAGCAAGTGTAGGCCCTTCTTTCTAGGAGTTTGGCATTGAAACGTAATAGAGGTAAAGGACAATAGTTTGAGGGCATGGGATAATCAAGGAGAATCTTTTTATTTTTGTTTGTTGGATTTGTTTGGATGAACAGATATGAAGGCATCAGAGCAAAGAGTCAATAGACAGATTGAAGGTAAGTGAGGGATAGATTATATGAGTAAAGTAGGTTGTCTGGCCTTAAGCAAGGAGTTGGGCTTGCTCTGTCTCAGAAACAAGGAGAAAAGTAAAGCAGATGAGTGAAAATGTGGAGGGGCTTTTAAGATACAGGGTGGGGAGAAAAGTGAGCCTGCCCATGGCAGATGGTGTCTGTTTTTTTTTGTAAAACAAGAGGCAAAGACATCTGTTTTTGGAGGGTGGGGATGAGCATGGGGGGCAGGGGGGGTTGCAGATGAGATACTAAGGGCCTGAGGAGAGAAGGTTTAGAACAGCCGTCCAGGAGGGTAAGATAGAAAATCAACCCAAGAACAAAAGTTCTGCCTTACAAGAGTGATTGAAAAAATCCATGCATATCTGCTTACCGATATCCCAGGAAAAAGACATTTGGTTAGGCGACTATTTGTAATTCCAAGAATTACTGCTCCTAGATCTTGGGAAAGAATTATCAGAGCAAATGACACTTTGCCATATTTGGTACTTGGATACCAAATTGCAAATAATCACTTGACCAAATGTTGTCTTTTTGATGGGATTCCTGAAATGAGCTGAAAGATGTTCATGCTAATGGAGTAAAACTAAATTATGTAAAGAATTTTCAATATCACATAGCCACAGAAAATGAAGCAATTTTTTAACCAGTCTTGAAGAGGCAGTGTGGTAAACTAAAAATAAAAATATTAATAACAATAATAATTAGCACTTATATAGTGTTTCATGGTTTGTAAAGCTCTATAAATATCACCTCATTGTCTACTAACAACAGGTAATTGGTATTATTATTATAATTCCCAGTTTTACATATAAAGGAGCCAAGGCAGGCAAATTGACTTACCCAGGGTCTAATAGCTAGTAAGCATCTGAAGCAAGATTTGAACTCTCTTGGGTTATTACATTGCTATCATGTAAGGAAGTTAGTTGGCTCAGTGGATAGAGTAGAGGGCCTGGAATCAGGAAGACCTGAGTAGCCTCAGACACTTATTAGCTATGTGACCTTGGGCTGACAATCACTTAACCTCTGTTTGCCTTAATCCACTGGAAAGGGAAATGACATGTCACTCCAGTATCTTTGTCAAGAAAACCCTATGACCAGTGTTGGCATGCTGTGCTCCATGGGGACATGGAGAGTCAGACATGACTGAGCAACAATCTGAAGAAAGACTTGAACTCAGGTTTTTCTGACTTCTCTATCCACTGGACCAGAGTACTTTGGCTATGGAGCGAGAGGACTGAGTTTAAATCTTACCTTTTATACCTACTCACGTGACAGGGAACAGGACAGTTGAACTTCCCTGGATCTGTTTCATGGTCAATAAAATGACTAAATAGTTTCCAAGATCCCTTCCAACTTTAGACCTATGGCTTTGTTAAGACCTTTGGAGGCTGATCAAGATTCAAATATGATTCTTAGTAGAACATGGAGGGTAAGGATGTTGGAATTATGTTAGAAGATTCATTGGTTTGTCCTCTGAGCTGGTTGAGCCAATTAAACCCAGTAAGCCCAAAGTTCTGACAGCACCCACGGATGGCATTTGCTATAGTTTCTAATTTGTGGCATACATAAAATATTAGCTACTGAAAGAGTAGCATATCATTGGACCACTTCTGTGGACCTAGATGAAAATATAATTAGATTTTTATGTTTTTCCATGGAAGATTTTAAGAAGAAATTAATTTGGATGGGAAGGGGTTGTCAGGGAGAGAAGGGAGGCTTTGGATGTAGTAGTCTTACCAAGTTCAGGAAAAACAATTCTCATAACTGGAATATTGATTTACTTCTCAGGATATATTTAATGAAAGGTGGAGTAGAGGGAAGCTAGGTGGTACAGTGGATAGAGTGCCAGCCTTGAAGTCAGAAAGACTTATCTTCCTAAGTTCACATCTGGCTTCAGACACTTACTAGCTGTGTGACCCTGAACAAGTCTTAACCCTGTCTGCTTCAGGTTTTCTCATCTGTAAAATGAACTAGAAAAAGAAATGGCAAATCACTCCAGTATCTTTGCCAAGAAAACCCCAAATAGGCTTACAGAAAAGTCAGACACGACTGAACATAGTAGAATATAACAAATCATTATATGTGTATGGCCAGTTTACACATAAATCATTTATTTTTAATTGTAATTTTAGACAATAAATAATATTAATAATCCACAGAGCATTTTAAAGTTTGTAAATCATCTTTTGTAAATCATTTTAGGTAAGCCTTGTAACAGCACTTTGAGGTAGGTGCTAAAGGTATTGTCCTAGTTTTATAGATGGGAAACATTGAGACTCAAAGAAGTTGTCACTTGCCTTATAGTTAGTAAGTGTCTGAAATAGAATTTTAATTCTCATCTTTCCTTGAATTCAACTCTAAATAAGTCTCTACAGCATATAAGGTACTGTGCTTGGCACTGGCAATACAAAGACAAAAATGAAGCAATCCCCATCTTCAAGAAGTTTGCATTCTAATGGAGACAAGAGTAATATAAAATGGCTAGAAAGATTAGAAGGAAACGCATTATTCATTAAATGCCTGTTATGTGCCAGGGACTACATGAAGTACAAATATTATCTCATTTGAGTCTCAGTATTTTCCCCATTTTACAGTTAAGGAAGCTGAGGTAAATGGGTTAAGTGACTTGCCTAGGGTCACACAACTAATAACTGAGACTAGTAAATCCAGTGCTCTATTTACTGCTAAAAGGAGCTATCACTGTAAGTAAGTTGGATGGAAGGCCTCAAGTACCAGGTTTAGGTAGTCCTTTGGATTAACCACCTTCCTTGGTCTTCTTCCATTGGCATTAAACTGTCATCCTGGATGGATGGATGGATGGATGAATAAATAAATGTATGTATGTATGTATGGAATGGATGGATGGATGATGAAAAAACATATATTAAGCACTTGCTAGGTACCAAGTACTGAGAATTCCAACTTAAAAACAAAGACAATTTCTGCCTTCAAGGAGCTTATGTTCTGAAGGGGAAAAGAAAGGCAACACACAAAAGGAGTGTTCTCCAGAGAGGGACCCTTTTGACCTGAAAGTTACAGTGACAGTAAGTAGGACCATAAGAAGAAAAATTGACACATCTAATTCAAGAACAATGACAGAGTTGACTTGATAGTCATGATTCCTGACTTCTTTTTTTTTAATCATGGTTCCAGAACTGGTGTGCATGGGTGTGTGGTGGGTTTTTTTTTTTTTTGAAATTCAATCTAATTCTAAGTTTTCTCTATTTCACGTATTTTCTCCACTATACATCAGCAGTATTGTATCTTGAAAACAGGTGCTACCAAAAAGTCTTGCATTTTAAAATAATTCCAATCCCATGTTAGTTCTGATGGTATTATGGATTTCATAAAGTCTTTGAAGTAATTCCTTCAAAGAGTGACATAAATATTTTGGAGAGGAATTTCTTTTTTCCCCTAAAACACAAAGCTCCTCCTTGGTAAGCCTCTAAGGGTCATACATCACTGGCTCGTGTGTGTGTGTGTGTGTGTGTGTGTGTGTGTGTGTGTGTGTGTGTGTGTGTGTATGTAACTCCACTTCCTTATTTAATGAGGACTTGTATTTTTTTTTATATAGTTACTCATGTGTAGAAAATAAAATAGGTCAGCATTTTTATAGGCATTTTGAGATTTTAAAAATACTGACCACCTTTCTGCAACAGAGATTATGAGAATTCTTTCTTTTTAGCATATGCTAACAATTTCCCAAAAGGCCTTTTCAAACCCCTCATTTTACAGATGAAGAAAGCTATGTTTTGGGGAGAGGATTTCTTTTGATGACATTCCTAAGAAACTGAAATTAAAGCATTGATAAACCATTAAAAAGTATATGTACTTTGGCTTCTCAGAAGTAGAATTTTTTTAACCTGTTATTTTGGGTTAGCATTCATTAATAGTCTCTACTAGGTTCATCCTATTCCAAGTTCATCCTCTTCCAGAGAGGCTGATTGGTGCCTGCTGGTTGTCGTTACTTTAAAAGAAAAAGTTATTTTTATTGAAGTGTCATGAGCTGATTAATTAGAACCTTCTGACAGTGAAGGGCACTATTCTGAACTTGGTGATGTCAGAACTTGGCCAAACACACTGCAAGCATACCTGTAACTTTGAGGATAGGATCCATTTAGTTTCTGTTTTATCTGGTTGTGTCCAAGATGTGATCATGGACTATATTTGTTTCCTCTCTGAATGACTAGCAGTTTGGGGCATGAAGACTGGTGGTTATTTTAGAACAGCAACTGATGGTAAAAAAAAAATGAAGACATGAACTTCCTAATAAGCTTTTAAATTTCAGCTCCATATAGGCATTTATCTGAATAGCAGAATTATACTTACTAATTTCAGAACTTGGGGCGGTAACAGATTGCTGTTGTTTTCGTCCTCCATTCTTGAAGAGGACCAATGACATCATAAAGATGATGTCTTGACTTGTGCATGAATTGGATTTGCTGCTCAAATTCACCAGTCTCACTCTCTCCTCCATAGTCATCTGAGTCCAGTGGCAAGACAAAAGTGAAGAAAACATAATGGCCTGGGATGCGGTGGGTCACCTTGGCCTTTCTAAATTAGACTTTTTACTAAGTCTCAGTTTATCTGAAGCAATGCCCCTTCAGTGACTAAGGACTAGCTAAGAATTGAGACAAAAGATGTCCTGGTATATCATCACAAAAGTATCAATCAGGGAAGGGAAGACCTTCAGGATTTCTGGTTGGAACAAAAAACAATTGCTATTTGCACTCATTCAGCCATCAAAACTAACAATGAGCAACAAGGGCTTGGGCTGGAGCCCATTATTGGTTATTCAATGAAAGCCAGAGTAATTTGGGTTTAAAGGCATAGTCAAATAGTTCCATTTGAATCACAATAGATTTGTTTAAAGCCTGTTTTTTCAGAGCTATATTTCAAGAAATCATAAATGAAAAACTGCTTGTCCTAGGTTTAAAAAAAAAAAGTAGAAAAATAAAAAAAATCTAGCCTCCAAACCTCAAGATGCCTTATAAAATGTAAGTGACCCAAAGTTATACTCCTTTAGACACAGCACTCAAATGTAACAATATGATGCCCCAGGTAGAGAGAGGGACCAGATGTGGTGATCTTTCCTCAGTAGGCTGATGATTCACATAGACTTCCTAAATCTATTCAACAAATTGGGTGCTTACTATGTAGTAGGGACAGCTAATTCATCTTCCTGAGTTCAAATCTGGTCTCAAACACTTACTAGCTGTATGACCCTAGGTAAGTCACTTAACCCTGTTTACCTCAGTTTCATTATCTGTAAAATGATCTGGAGGAGGAAATGGCAAACCAGTTGCCCAAATAACCCTAAATGGGGTCACGTAGAGTCAGACGTGACTGAAATGACTGAACAACAACACTGTTCCTATCTTTATGAAGCTTCTAGGTCAGTAGGGGAAATCAGGCATACACAAATAACTATAGTATATATGGAAGTGTGATACAGTGTACAAAAATGCTATGGTATGCACACAGAGAGAGATTACTTCTGGCTTAGAGAATTAGCGAAGCTGGGACAGTGGTTCCTGTAAAAAAGACTTGAACATGTTAGTGGGATGTTAGCTTGTTATGAGTCAGTAGTAAAAAGTGGATTCCAGAATGGCCCATGTTGACTTAGGCTGACATCATAAAAGTATAGTATCCAGAATAAGAAATGATAGTTCAGGGAACCACACTTTAAGAGGGGCATCAATTAGTAATAGTAATAATAATGCACTCGTATAGTACTTTAAAAAAAATTTACAAAGCGACTTTTCTTCCAACAATCTGATCAGGTAGATAGCACAAATATTTTAGCTACTTAAGATCAAATAGATACTCTTGTAATTTGGGGTGCTGGAAACCCTGAAATGCAAGGATATGTGGGGGGGTGTAGGCCAGATGCAGACAATGAAAGGAGTTAAGTGGGTTGGACTGGGTCAGAGAGCCACAGTGAAAGGATAGTTAAAAGGATTATTGGGTATCTAGGTAGGCTAGGATGGGCTAGATACCTGGGGGTGAAGGTATCAGTGATCTGGGCTACTGAAATGTATGGGAAAATTCATGGTTCAGGTCCTATCACCCCATCAGCACAAGTATTCCCCATTTTACAAAGGAGGAAGCCAAGCCTAAACCAGGTTTCGATACTTCTCCAAGATTCCACAGCTAAGGGGTGGAGCTTAACTTGGACCCCTGTCTTCTAGTTCCCAGACTGGAGCTCTCTCTACTCTACTTAGAAACCGGAGCACCTTCAGAACCGAGTGACCAGGATGATGAGGTAACTTGAAATGATGTCACAGGAAGAGGTATTGAAGGAATTCCTTAGAAGAGAAAATTTACATAGGTAGGAAGAAAGGTCTTTGTGAACATGATAGTTGTCTTCAAATATTTGAATACCAGAGCTAAAAAGAGATTAATTTGATTATATGAACATAAGTAACTTTTACACAACAAAAAAATAAATGCATCTGTCATAAAAGGGGAAAAATATCTCACTGGTCATGTTCTCCCTTCTAAACTACTTTATATTTGACTACTTTGTGTCTGTATTTATTTAATTCATATTAATGTCATTTGTATTTGTATATGTACTTATCTTTCCCATTTGAATGTAAGCTCATTGTAAATAGGGTTGTTTAATTTTTTTTATTTATATCTTCAATGCTTAGCATATAGTAGGTGACTTTTAAGTAATTATTGATTGGACTGATTATTCCAAATTTTTTGTTATTGTTGTTGAATCATTTCAGTTCACTTTGTGAACCTCATTTAGCGTTTTCTTGGTAAAAGTATTGACGTGGATTTTACAAATGGGAAAACTGAGGCAAAAGGGGTTAAATGATTTACCCAGGGTCACATAGCTAGTAAGTGTCTGAGGCCAGATTTGAACTCAGGAAGACCTGACTCAAGGCCTCAGGCTCTATCCACTACATCAGTACTGATTCCTAGCCCAGTGCTCTATCCACTATGCCACCTAGCTGCCCAATGGTTTCAAATAGGAACTGACAAATCTCAAAGATTAAGATACAATCTCTAGTGGCTAAGTGTTCAGAGGGCATGAGCAGCAAACACTTCTCAAAAGAAGAAGCAGAAGTTATCAACACTGAATGAAAAATGTTCAAAGTACCTGATAATCAGAGAATGCACATTAAAAGAACACTTAGGTAATTCTACCAGACTCTTAGCAAATTGGCAAAGATAGTAAAGGATGACACAATTTGTTGTTGGTGTGCTTATAGGAAAAAAGGTACCTGTTATCCTGTTGAAGGAGTTATGACTTGGCTCAGCCTTTTTGGAAAACAATGAGAATTACAAAAATACACAAGCCTTTTTGACCAAGTGATCATTGGCACAGTACACCCAGGATTTTTTTTTTCTTTTTGGCAATATTAAGTCTATCTGAAGACATTCTTGTCAGCACTCTTTGTATTAGCAGAAAACAAATTGGGTTTCCAATGATTGGGGAATGGCTATACACATTATGGTATATGTTCAATATTATGACATAAGAAATGACAAATATGAGAAATTAAAATGGGATTCATGTGAAACGATATAGAGTGAAGAAAGTAAAACCTAGAGAAGACAATGACTTTAACTGTGGAGTTAAAGATAGCATTAGCAGCAAACCCTTCTCCCTTACCCCCATAAAAAACAAAGCTGTTGAAGGAAAGGGTTTTTTCTTTGTTTTTTTAAATCACAGAAACAAAAGTCTTGTGTGTGTGTGTGTGTGTGTGTGTGTGTGTGTGTGTGTGTGTATTATTGTGTTAAAGTCAATACATACATCTTTTAGTTTGGGCATTTAAGAACCAGAATAATCACAATCACAGTAATAATAATAACATTGGCAAACATTTATATAGCACTTACTATGTACTAGGCACTGTGCTAAGTGCTATACATTTATCTTATTTGATCCTAACAACAGCCCATTTTACAGATGAGGAAACTGAGGTAAACAGCTTAAGTGACTTAATCACTTGTGGGGCTTGTAAATATCTACAGATAGATTTGAATTCAGGTTTTCCTGACTGTAACTTAATGGAAGTTTATAGACATGCATGTACACTCATTATTGATTATGTTTTGGAGTTTCATTTTGTATATTTTTCTTCTTTTCTTGTGTTCTTATTTCTGTATTCAAATACCTGCATTTGTCAACGGAAGTTAAAAATTAAAATTTATACAAACAAGAAGACAAGTTATTTGAAGGGTTGTCATGTGAAAGAGGGATTAGACTTCTGTGTTATTCCAGAGTAATAGAATTTACTAGAACTAAGTAGAATTTATTAGAGCTAAGACCTCTGGTTAGAATTTGTAAGAGACAAGATTTAGTTCATAACTCCAGCTTCCCGCTTCATTGTTTTACCCTTAATCTCAAAACTATCTAGTATTTATTTATCTATTATTCTCTCTCTTTATCTCTCTGCATATATATATATATATATATATATACACACACACACACACACACATATATACGTGTGTGTGTGTGTGTGTGTGTGTGTGTGTGTGTGTGTGTGTGTGTGTGTGTGTGTGTGTATGGACTGCATCATGAACTAGTGAGTTCATGTCACTGAAAGTGTTCAAGCCAGGACGTGATAATCACTTACTATGGATACTTGCAAGGGGATTCATGCCTTGAATAAGTTTTGAACTATATGAGCTTTAATGGCCTATAGCGCCCATGCAATATTTACAGCGCCCATGATTATGATCAAGACCATGACTATAAACGTCACATAATGTTTGATCTCAAAACATACCACAATCTCCAGGTAGAGGACAGAACTGAAACATTTATTTAGACTCTAGAAAACCAAGTCCCAAAACCAGGAAGCTGATTCCATCATAGTACCAAAGATATTAAGAAGCCATAATAACACTGAGAGCTATAACATCCTTCAGCCCTCCCACAAACCAATACAAGATCAATATTTACTCACAAACCTCTCTCTCTCCTTGCCTGAGTACCTCTTTCTCCCACTATCTCTCTGGCTCTGACTCCCAGGTTCCTATGGGCTCTGCTCTACCCTTCAGCAAATTCCCTCTATCACAGGCTCCATATGATCACATTTAGCCTACTAGGAGACAGAGTTTACTTTCAAAGCAAGAGAGATCTTCAAACTCCCACCTAGGTCTGCTAAGGGGCAGGGAAGATCTTCAAATTCCCATTCCCATTACATGGTCCTGATTCCTCTGGGAGTATTTGAGACCTGGCTCTGCTACTAAATATAATTGCAGCCTTGAATAATTGACTTGACTTCTCTGGGCCTCAGTTTCCTCATGTGTAACATGTTGGGGTTGAACTAAAAGAATTGTAAGGCTCCTTCCTGTCCTGAAAGTTCTACAATCCTATGATTCCCCTTAAGGTTTTGTTTAAGGGAGTAGCAGCTTTAGAGATGCAAGTAATCAAGGTTAGAAATTTTATGGGAAAGCCACACAATGCTATCACCAGACTTTCTGTGATTCCTTTTTTTTTTTTTTAAAGCTACATCTACACTTCCTTCCAGAGGATCTTCTTACCTGGACAAGAAACTATTTAAGACCTTTAAAGGCTGTAGGTCTTTTGAAAAATGAAAATTCTTACATCATGAAAGGGAGAAGAAGGGAATAGGGTAGGGAGCCTATGGAAATTTTATAATAATTGCTGACTAGTAAGGCAACTCCTCCCTACCCCCCACTCCCAGAATTCCTCCTAGGGAATTAATTTAGTGCTTTGTGTGCTATGTATGACTTCCATGGAAAAAAGTTCTTTCAGCCAGTGTAATTGTTCTTCATCCTCAGTGACAAGAATTATGTTGTTAATTCACATTCAACAAGTCAGCAACACTCCTAGAGCCATTTCATAATTTACCTAACACTCCAAGCTCTGCCTCTGCCTTCCCAGCATCAACACTCAGGAGGTGTGGGGTGACATGGAGGGCTGGATTAATAATGCTGGCTATGGCAAATCTATTCTGGAAGTTGTGATCCCTCTACCCCCACCGCCATTTCCTCTTCTACTTTTCTCTAGGGCTCGATGAAGTATTTAGCCCTTCAGAAATCTGTAGAATCTGTGTAATTAATTTTGACATACTCAAGCCTTTTTAATGTCTTTCTTTTCCAAAGCATCATAAAATATGACTGTAGAAATACGAGTTGACAAAAAAGAAAAAGAAATACAAAGTTGACATAAAAATGAAGAAGGGTTCCTAGGAAAATGATTTGCATAGTGGACACAATAATATAAAGGAAGACAATATTAAAAGGTATTGGAACTCAAATCAATCCAGTGACCTATTGAGTCTGTAAGGAATTGACAGGCATACTTCTGCCTCTTGGCATAAAGGTGGTAGAGTTTAGGTGTGAAATGAGATAGACATGCCAAGGTATTGATTTTTTTTGTTGTTGGCTTAAATGTATTTGTTACAAATGAAACCTTGCTTTGTGTTGAGAGAGAGAGAGAGAGAGAGAGAGAGAGAGAGAGAGAGAGAGAGAGCACTTTAGTATAGAGTTGTAGTTCAGTCTTGGGCTGGAGTAAGATAGATGCCTTTGGAAGACAGTAAGGCTGATGACTGTTCTGCATCACTTAAATCTTATTCATGCACAAGTCAAGACATCACCTGGTGATGTCATTGATCCTCTTTGACAAGGAAGGATGAACATCAACAACAATTTGTCCAGAGGTTCCCCTTTGTCTTTCCCTCCCTAGTGTGATCCACTCATATATAGCAAACACTCATTCAAAACAATAAAAATTAGCTTATCTTTAACCCATTTAAAAAGTATAGACAGGGGCAGCTAGGTGGAGCAGTGAATTGAGCACTTAACACAAAAACTAGCCGAGTGACCTTGGGCAAGTCACTTAACCCCAATTGCCCTCCAAAAAGCAAAAAAAAAAAAAGTATAGACAGCAAATAAATAAAAGGTAAGGATGAAAGATGGCAGTTCACCAGGCATTGGAGAAGGGGTCCCATTGAGGTAGCAAATGCTGTTTGCTTCTTCTTCTTCTTTTTTTTTGGAGGGCAATTGGGGTTAAGTAACTTACCCAAGGTCACATGGCTAGGTTTTTGTTTGTGTGTGTTAAGCGTTTGAGGCCAGATCCTAACTCAGGTCCTTCTGACTCTAGGGCTGGCGCTCTACTCACTGCACCACCTAGCCGCCCCTTTTTTTTTGCTTCTTAAGTGATCCAGTGAGCCAGACAAAGCTCCAACTTCTCATGCTTGTATTCAGTTTAGGGTAGCAATGTCTTTCCCTTGCAGCTGGCTAGCTGATAGTCCTGGCATGTGTCTGCACATTTCTTCAGCCCATCCTCTCAGGGATGCTTCCAGACTGGCATTTTTTATACCTTTGGCCCCTCCCTCTACCCTGCCATAGTCTTTCAGACTCACATTATAAATGAGAAAAGCCAAACTTCCCCTTAGCCCCTTGTCCAATAAGGGATCACACAATGAAGAGTTCTGTTGTTGGGTGAGAATGAAGAGATAGATTGTGAAGCCATATCAGTTTTTTTAAGAGCATCAATAAAACATTTATATATTTTCCTTAAATTGAAGGATTCTCCCTATCTACCATCATTTTCTGGATTCAGCCAAGAGTTCTTAGAGGTATTGCTTTAGATAAAGAATAATTAAAAGTTTTTGAATATGTACAGTGTTTATTTATAGTAACGCAGGGAGACTATGAATTTAGATTGTTACTGAGCAGTTTGACTTGATAACATCAATTTCTTCAATAAAAGGATTATGGATAGTTAAAAGTAGCTCTTGTAATTCTTTTTGACAGGGCTTTCAGATTTTAACCATGACTCTGAACAGACCTGGACTCCTATGCACTGAAAAAGGACCTTTCATATTAAAAGCTTTTAGAATTGCACATGAAAGGTTTATAAATATGATTTTGAGGTTCTTAAATTTAAAAGGTTTAAGATGAATGAGCTTGTCAAAATTGTTAATCTTTAGAGTACTTTTATCGTGCCAGTTTGACAAGATAATTGGGCAGCAACCCTTCTGTGGGATTTATCTATAAGCAGTTTATTTATGACTTTAAGTTTTTTTATTTTTAATGGGCTTTTGGTCTACCTGATTTGACCAGCTGACCAGGTACAGCTGTTCTGTCAAGCAGATACCTGCATACCAAAGGGATGAAAGAGGTTCAGTGCAAGAAGGTGTAGTAGATCCTTTGGAGACTCAATAGAGAGCAACACTTCTTGCTCAGGAAACCAGTGAGTAATATTTAGGTTTCAAATACAGGTCAGAACTAAAGCCATCTAGTCCCATTGGGGTAGCAAATGCTGTTGTTTCTTAAGTGATCCAGTGAGCCAGACAAGGTTCTGACTTTTCATGCTTATATTCAGTTCGGGGTAGCAATGTCTTTCCCTTGCAGCTGGCTAGCTGATAGTCCTGGCATGTGTCTGCACATTTCTTCCTTACCTCTACACCCCTTCATCCCCTCCTCTCAATAGATGTGAGAATGAGGAAATGGAAATTCCTACAGTGAACTTGGTGCTTCTGAAAAAAATGTTTGGAGGCAGATTAACCTTGCCAAACTGAATCTTCTTAGCTAGAACCTTACAGGCTTGAGCCTCCAACCTAGATAGTGCTAAACCAGCTGACTTCAGGGGAAGAATCTAGGAACAGGTTTTCTTAAACTTTTTGTGTATGAATGTTATAGACTCCTTGGGCAGTCCAGTAAAGCCTATATACCCCTTCTCAGAATAATGTTTTTAAATTTAAGGAAATCTTAAGTTTCAATTAGAGGTTAGTAAAGATTAATTTTTTTCCCATCCAAGTTCATGGACTCCCTGAAATCTATTTAGGGATGGGGGAAGAATAAATAAATTCAATTAAAGAAATACTTATTAAGTGTTACTATGTGCTGGGCACACTGTGCTAAGCATTGGAGATAAAAATAAGAAAAAAAAACAATCCCTACCTTCAAAGAACTTTAACAGTCTAATGGGGGAAGACAACACATAAGTTGGAAAGATAGGGACACCAGTACAACAACATTATATTCCTTGGAGTTCAAATCAAGCACAGCTGCAAATGGGAAGCAGAGAGTTATCTAAAAAGTTTAGGCCCAGCCCTCTTATAAAGGAAAGCTTTGAGAGTCATTTAGTGCCCTACCCTCCAGCCCTGTAATCTGATGAAAGTGGAGGCCTAGGAAGTTGGGAAGGTGTTGAGTTTCCAAAGCTGAGTTAAATAGCATGATGCTGAGACTTTTGGTCATCATCTTATTGTGAGAAGGGCATACTGGTAATTCCTTTACTGACTAAGGCAGACTAAGATGCACTGATCAAAGTTCTATAACTTTGTAATTCTCTCTTTTGCATATTATCTTAAAACCTGTAGTAATTAGTAGTTTAAAAAACACATCTTTAATTTTTATTTCAGGGAACATAGTAGAGGAAATAAAGAAAAGCCAAAGCCTTTCCCATAGGCAAAGTTGTGAGGCAAAGAATCTAAGTCCTAAAGGGAAGGGTAGTAGAGTCAGACATTTCGGTTGGGGAAGCTATCAAGCTAAATCCTGGGGTAGGAGACATATGAGGCTCATGGGGTTGGAAAAAGCTCAGAGATACAGAATCACAGAATTTCAGAGTTGGAAGGAACTTCAGAGGCCATTTAGTCTAGCTGATATCCAAACAAGCCTCTCTTTTACATACCTGATAAGTGCTCATGCAACTTTTGCCTGAAGACTCCTACTGATGGGTAGTGCATTCCATTTTGAGATAGTTCGAAATGTAAGAAGGTTTTCCCTTACATCACGCCTAAATCTAATCCCTTCACAGTTTACTTCCTCTTTTGGGGCTAAACAAAACAAGACATAAACCACATCTCTAATCTATTGCCAAAACCTATTCCCACAATGCTTTCTGATCTCTCCCCTTTGGACCTCATCTTCTCCATCTTTCCTCCCACAGGCTTGTTTATCTCTATCAGGACTGCTGAAATCCTTTTAGTGAACTATTTATTTCTACTATACCACTCCTCAGCTAGTCCTCAGAGCACCTGTTAAATTGTCTTCTTTGCCCACTGCCTTCTGTCTCTTTCTCTTATTTTCCCCTATTTTTCCCCAATATAACACATCACAGGGACTCAGTAGATGGAGTGACACTATAGAATAAGTTCAGAATCCCCATTTATTGCTTGCTTTGGTGTGTCATCCAGCTTTTGTTTTGATACCTCCCTTTAACCATCCATCCCTCAAACATTCCTGAAATTCCACCTCTTCCTTAAAGCCTTAGGAAGCTGATTCACTCACTAGAACAGAAACATTTATTGGGCCTCTCCTACAGGTGGACTATTAGTTGAGATTTTAATTTGGGGTTGTGAAGGGAAGGGGGTAGAATTAAAAGGAAGAGAATAATTATATAAAAGAAACAAAGTGAAGTGTGTCTTTGTGAGGTTAGTAGCAACAAAAGAAAGAATCATAGTTCTAGAACTGGAAGGGTCACCAAGTCCCACCTCCTCCTTTTATAGTCAGTCAGTTTTTCAGATAGGCTTTATTAAGAGCCTACTATGTACTATACTGTGCTAAGTGCTGAGGAAACAAAGAAAGACAAATAGTTCCTACTCTCAGGGATCTCATAGTCTAATGGCAGACAACATGCAAACAACTGTATACACACAATATATTCAGGATAAATTAGAGTCTCAGAAGGAAGGCACTAACATAAAGGAAGACTGGAAAAGACTTCTTGCAGGATGTGGGATTTATCTGAAACTTACAGGAAACTAGGGGAGGAGATAAGGAGGGAGAGTATTCCAGGCATTGGGGGACAGTGAAAATTCTCTGTTTAGAGAGATGGAGTGTTGAGTGTAAAGGATAGCAAGGAAACCACTGTCACTAGATTGCAGGGTATATAGGGTGAGTAAAGTGTAAGAAGACTAGAATGGTAGGAGAGGGCCTGATTATTTTCAGAGGGCTAAAATCCAAACATGATCTTATGTGTGTGTGTGATATGACTAGATCTGCATTTTAGGAGATGAATTTGACAGCTGAGTGGAGGATGGATTGGAGTGGGGAGAGAGTTGAGGAAGGGAGACCAGCCAATTGGCAATAATGCAGGTATGAGATGATGTGGTCCTACACCAGAGTAGTGGCAGTATAGACAGATGATACTACGAAAGTAGAAATGATAGGACTTAACCATTCATTGGAGATTGGGAGGGAAAGAGAGAGAAATCAAGAATGACACATAAGTTATAAGCCTGGGTCACTAAGCGGGTGTTGTTCACTATAGTGATAGAGAAGTTAGGAATCAGGGAGGGTTTGAGAGGAAAAACAAAGGGTTTCGTTTTGGAGATGTTGAGATTAAGATATCTATAGGACCAGTGAGGAAACTGAGGCCCAGAGAGGTTAAAGGGGTTTACTGAAAATCTATAACTATAATTGAGGCAGAATAGAAACTAAAACCTCATTTCTCCTGGTTTTAGGTAATAATATTAAGCTTGACCTAAATTGGAAATCAGATTTCAAGCTCCGTGATTCTTATTTTTATTTCTATGAAATTAAAAGAATAAGGTTTTTATTCTTGTTTCAATAGCTTTCCATTTTGTGTTGCCTTCATTTTCAAGGATCACCTTTTCCCCTTCCTAATTTAGGGAAGCATCCTTTATTCTCAAGAATAAGCGAAAACCAAGATTGGTTATTCAACAAAACTAACCTAATCTTCAACCAAGTCTGACAACATGTGAACTATTCTATACCCAGAGCTTTCCCCACTCCCTACAAAACCTGGGAGTTGCATCTTTTTTTCCTCAGTTTCTTTTTGATGTTATTGTTGATCATTTTTGTTGTTGTCTTTGTGTATGCTTTTTTCCCCCTGGTTCCGCTTACTTCATTCTCTGTCATTTCAGGCTTTTCTTAGGTTTTATTTTGTTTTTGTTTTTGTTTTTGTTTTTTGGGTTTTTTTTGCTGTATTTTTATCAATGGGCCAAGTTGTTTGGATGGGGGAAGGGAACTGGGAAGCCAGAAGATTAAATTGAGTAACAGGGTCCTAAAATCAGAAAAAAATGTCTAGAGAATTTTATCCTTTTCCAGCATTATTTAAACATTCTTTGGTCTGGTGTGTGTGTGTGTGTGTGTGTGTGTGTGTGTGTGTGTGTGTGTGTGTGTGTGTGTGTGTGTTTTGTGTGTTGTATGTGTATTTGATAAGACTATGTAATCTTGAGATTTTTATCCTGTGAAATATAGTATACTGCTTCTGTTTTTATGATATACATAGAACCTCTGGTGGGAGCTATTTCTTTTTTTTTTGCTTTTTTGCTTTTTTGGAGGGCAATTGGAGTTAAGTAACTTGCCCAAGGTCACACGGCTAGGTTTTTGTTCGTGTGTGTTAAGTGTCTGAGGCTGGATCCGAACTCAGGTCCTTCTGACTCCAGGGCCAGCGCTCTACTCACTGTGCCACCTAGCCACCCCCTGATGGGGAGCTATTTCTAAAACACACACACACACACACACACACACACACACACACACACACACACACATATACACACACCTACGTATATATGTATATATAGAAATATATATAATTTTAATTTGGGGTTACTTCTGTTATTTCACTTAATTCCCTGGTAAATCCTCCTTTTCCTAAGCTTCCATAATCAGAGAATGTCTTTTCATGTGAAGGGTTTGTGGCTGAATCAGTATCAGAGTCCGAGGGGCATGGCAGCAGGGGTTGGAGAGAGAGGAAGAAATGACTGCCGGATTTCCTTCAGTTCTAAGTAACCAACAAACAAGTATTTCCAGGATGTTGGTCTTATGTTGTTCCTTCATAAGGCTTCCACCAAGAGGGTGGGGTTAGTTATTCAGAGAAAGGAAGTTAGGAAAAGGGAGGACCCCTTAACATAGTGTACAGGGAAACCTGCTGAAGGAATTTTAAAGCTCAGAGCTGCTTGCCGTGGTTTTGGCAGGGACAAAGATGAAAGGTTCTGGACTGATTCAAACTGTCGTCTTCATTTAAGATACAGAAAAAGAAAAAGAATCCTGGCTTATTAAAAGGAAATTGGTAAGACAACTCCAAAAGACTCATGATGGAAGGAGATGTCTGCATTCAGAGAAAGAACTAGAAAGAACAGAGTTTGAATGCATATTGAAGCAAATTACCTGCTCTCTTTCTTTTTCTTGTTTGGTTTCCTCTTTTCCATTGTTCATTCCATTGGTTACAGTCCTTCTTTACAACCTGACTAATGTCTAATGTGAAAGTATTTGCAGATCCTATACTTGATTGTTTGCTGCCAAGGAGGGGGTAGTGAGAGAGAAAATTTGAAATTCAAGGGATTGTGGAACTGAATCTTATAAACTAGAAATAAGCACACAAATTAATAAAGACCCCCCCCCAAAAAAAAAAAGGAAATTGGATAAAACTTTAAGAGTAGGGAAGTCTCACTGGATTTTAAGACTTAGTATTTTCCTGTTCCTGGAAAAGGAGACATTCTTCCCTATTAAGAATATAAATCTGTTCCTCCTCCATCTTGGACCTTAATTTCCTTACCTGTAAAATGAGGGAGCTGGACTAGTTGGCCTCTGAAAACTCCTTCCAGGTCTAGATTGATGAGCCTATGACTCTATAATCCCCTACATGGCCTCTGAAGACCTTTACAGGTCTAGATTGATGAGCCTATGATTCTGTAGTCCCCAGTGTAGTTCTTTGACATTTGAAGGATAATTTTAAATGCTTTCACTAGTTAAGAATTTGAATTGAATTAAGTTCTCTTTTAGAGGAGGTAAGGATTAATTTGGTAGAGCAAAGAAAGAATAATCAGCAACTCTCTGCCTCTGAAATTTCTCTCAATTTCTGTTCTGAGTATTTCTCATCCCCAGCCCTTCTTTAAAACTCACTTGGATGATCCTGGTAACTGATGTTATGAGAGAAACCAATGGCCTGGTGCAATGGATAATAGGTTGGACATCGCAAATGTTCTTAATTCAGTAGGGAGAATGACTTGTTCCTCAGCCCAGCATAGAAATCAGATGCCACCTCCTACATGAAGCATTTCTTAATTTCCTTGGTTACTTGCACCCTTCTGCACCACACAGAAGGTGTTCATTTTGTATATACTCTGTATACAGTGTACTTATTTATGTATATGTTGTCTCTGCTGGTAGACTATAAACTCCTTATGAGCAAGTACTGTTTCACTTTTGTCTTTGTAACCCCAGCAAATAGCATAGTGCCTAGCACATAGTAGGTCCACAACAAATGCTTCTTTCTTGAAAGCCTTTATAAAATAAGTAACATAAAGAAGAATCTGTGTTTGTAAGCATCCATCAGACTCTTCTTTTTTTTGTTGTTGTTGCTTTTTTGGACAGGGAAGATAGGTTAAGTGATGTACCCAAGGTCACACAGCTAGTTTTGTGTGTGTGAGTTAAATGTCTGAGGTCAGATTTGAACTCAGGTCCTCCTGACTCCAGGGCTGGTGCTCTATTCACTGTACCACCTAGCTGTCCCACAGACTCTGTTTCTTAAGACCTTGACTGGGTAATGCCATCCTCTTACTGATATGGGTGGGGAGAGACTGGTGAAAGGCTGAGGTCTAAACATACTTTGAAACTATCTAAATGCCTCTTAACTTCCGTGACTGCAAAACAGAGATAATGATACCTCCTGTTGTGCTAGGAGAGTTTTTTGTGCTCTCTGAGATCCTTAGTTGAGAGGCACCACAGATGCACATGCTTTGATTAATAGGAGAGACTTCCCTTTCAGGGGGTAAATGTGCTAACTCATTCTCTCTGACTTCCAGGGCTTTACAAAATGTGCTGAGATTTGGTCTCCCTCATTGACTGGCTATCATTCAATAAAGCTACCATATTTTCCATAGAAATTCTTGTGAAATGCTTCATAATTTATTTTTGAGGGCAGGACCGAAGAAAATGGGCTTATCGGCTAGTAGGTAGGATATGAGTAAGACATAAAGAAGAGTTTATTTTATTTAGAATGACAAATAATACTGGAAGAGTTATGTGATATTGGTGTGCTGTGAATTACGGTATTATCACTCCTACTCCTATGTTTTTTTTCTGCTGGAGGAACTAAAGCACAGAGACATTAAATAATTTGACAAAGTCATACACTAGTGAATCAACATAGGAATAATATCCTGACTTTCAGGACATTAGACACCCTCCCTCTCCAAATAAAGCCCTCGAAGATCTCCTCAGTGAGACAGTCTTTACTCTTTTTTTTAATTCCTTTTTTCTTGTGTCATCTCTGAACTGTAAGATCCTCTGTTATTGCAGAAAATCCAGAGTTGTCAAATGATGGAGCATAGTCCCTAATATTGATTCCAGAGGTAAATCTCTTCCAACCATAGATGGAGAAAGAGGTAAATGATCTTCTGATCCCTGCCTGTGCTTATGGAACAGAACCTTCATTTTATTTAGAAGCAGAGGTAGATTCACCTCTGATGGGCACACCTAAACATTATATCCTATTAAAGATTCCCCTTTGAGCCCTAAAGAGAACCCTCAGTGAGCGTGATAATGAGACATCAGAGAAGATTGTGGTCATTTTTAAGTGTGGTTTGCTGTGCTAATAGATGCATCTTTGCATCTGAAATTCATATAAATGGAAGCCTAAGTAAACTTTTAGATATGCTTGGGTATTACAGAGCTTCCAGGTCCATTCCATATGACACTTTGATGCAGTGGAGAAAGTGCTGGATTTGGAATGAGAAAAACTTGAGAGCAGATTCATGACTGGGGAAAACATGAATTTTATGATGGCACTGGCAGCTATGAGTGGGGCAGAAAGAGCACCAGGTTTGAGGTCAAAGTATCTGCGGTCCAATCTTACTTCTCTCATTTGGAGTGGCAGAAGGTGCCACTTCCTCTCTAGGCCTCAGTTTCTTCACCTACAAACTGAGGAGATTGGCTTAGATAGTCTCTAAACTTGCTTCTGAGTAGAATAGTCTGTGAATTTGTGATTTGGTCTTCGTGGTGAGAACATATTTGCAAACAACAAATACTCATCTTGAGTGGGGTTAGTGTGATGAAAGAGATGAGAAAAGGATGGAATTCAGTTGTAATTTTATTACAGCTTAAGGGAAAAAAAAGGAATGAATGAATGAAAAAAGTCATTTTTTAAGTGCTTACTATGTGCCAAACACTGTTAAACACTGGAGATACAAATAAAGAAAGCAAGATAGTTCCTAATCTCAAAGTGTCCACATTCTAGTTGGGGGAGAGAACACAGATAAGAGAGTTCAGCTGTAGGGTGGGTGAAATGGCCCGTCTTCAAGGCACAGTAGTAGGGTGGACAGTAAGGTGCAGGGGTCCCTAGAGAACAGCAAAAGAAATGGCAGTTCCCAGGGATCTGAAGGGAATAACTTTGGATACAATGGCAGGGCATATGGTAAGACCTAGTGATCCTCCCATCCACTAGAAGTCTATTGTAGTTGGTGACTCCCAGGTTATCTAAATAGAATAAGCAGCCATGTTGCTTTCCTTTTCTCACCTCCATCCCAGACTACACCCTAGGTGGAATTTGGGAACCCTGAGCAAAAGTGAGTGATAAAGAGGAACCAGCACAAGACCAAAGGAAGCAAAGTGGGGAGGGTTAATAAAAACCAAGAATTAGGAAGTCAAGAACAAAAAAGAGAAGATATTCTATAGATAGAAAAGGAGAAGTAGAAATAAGTGAAAAAGGCTTATATAAGAAACACCTCATAATGAAAACCCATACCTATTCCCATTTCTTATTTCTTAGCTTTGTCCGGCACTGATTGTGAATTATGACAGGTTAATTACAAATATACAGATGGCTCTCACAAATGCCTTCTTAACCTCACTTGCCAGCTGAGATTATAAGGGGGGAAATCAGAATGTGAGAGTAGAAGAGTGAACACTCATTGTCACGAAGAGTGCCCCTTTCCAGATGAAGAAGAGAAAAATGTGAAATGAGCCTATGATGGGTTCTGTAGTAATGGCCCATCATGCTTTTATGAGTCATTCTAAAAATACTCTTCATCTTGAAACAGATTTAAATAGAAAGTATCAAAAGAAAACTTGCAGCATAATGTTTTTCCCCCATTTGGGGAAGTAATAGTAATATTTAATTCAATTCAGGAAGTGTTTATTAAGTGCTTACTAATATGTTAGTAAGACGATATGTTAGACACTGGCGTTACAAAGGCAAAAACAAAACTGTTCCTGTCCTCAAGGAAATTACATTCTATTCGAATGACACAATATGTACTCGGATATATGAAGCATGTATAAAATAATTTCAAAAGGTAAAGACACTAACAGTGGGGTGGACTGGGGGAGGGGGTGGGAGGTTACGAATAGAAAAGGCCTTATGTGTAGGAGGTGATCCCTTAGCCCTGCTTTACAGGAAGCTAAGGACTCTAAGGAGCTGTGCATTTCAGATTTGAGAAGCCACCAGCAAAAAGGTATTGTTGGAGGTGAGAGATGAAGTGTAAGACCTGTTTTTCTTGAGTAGTGAATGGGTGAAGAGAAGTAATAATAACTTGGCTACCTTATGTCTGTTTGGTGCCTTGTGCTTGGTATATTATCTCAAGGAGTGTGGGGTTGATTAAAAAAATTTCACTTAACTCAGTACTGTTGGCCATCAAGAGTTAATACCATAGGTTATCCTTGTACCTGTACCTAGAGATGTGCTATGATCAGATGATTAAAAATAGAATTATAATGACATTTTTGAGTGTCATTTTTATTTTGTTTTATTTTAGAGTGTAGTTATACAAATGAAGAACTTCTGCAGAAGTTTTGATGAACTGAAAATGGACTTTGGTGTATTTATATTTTCATTGAGAATCTTGTTGTCCTTTAACGTGCTTCTAAAATGTCTTAGTTAATTTGTGCCTCCTACCCAAACACATATTTTGACACTTGTAACAGTTAGCTGAGGTCTGTTATATTAACGTGGCACTAAAAATACAGATTAAATATTTGCCAACAGAATCAGTATGTGTATAGGACATCAAGGGGAGGCAAATATATTTTCTATTTCAAATATTTTTAGCTGTCTAAAAATAGAAGGAAGGGAGAACTTCATTTACTTTTAATATTTTCCTTAGTTTTGGGGCCTCCCATGAACTCAGTGACAAATTTTATCATTTGAATTCAGTTCTAAGCATTCTAATCTTTTTTAGTCATGCCCAAATTGAAATTAATTGTCTACTTAAGTACTATTCTAAAATCTCCATTGGTACCTGGGTGTAACCTTGGGTTCTTGAAGGCTAATTCAATGAGGCAGGATCTGAAAGGGCTTTGATCAGAGTCAGAGAGAAAAACTATGCATTGGTCATCTAAAAACCATTGTAGTAGGTGTGGCTAGGTGGAGCAGCGAATAGAGCACTGACCCTGGATTCAGGAGGACCTGAGTTCAAATCCAGCCTCAGACACTTAACACTTACTAGCCATGTGACCTTGGGCAAGTCACTTAACCCCAATTGCCCTGCCTTCCCCCCTCCAAAAAGCAAAACAAATAAAAACCATCCTAGCTCATCACCAAAAGATAATGGATTTATTTTTGACCCTGGCAATTCATGAAGACAACCTACTGAGGAAAAAGATCTATATATACAAAAATATTCAGAGCAACTCTTTTCATGGTGACAAAGAACTAGAAGTAAGGGCAGACAGTGCTCCTCAATTGGTGAATAGTATAGGAAATTAATGGAATATTATTGTGCTATAAGAAACAATGAAAAGGGATAGTTTGAGAGAAACCTGGAAAGGTTTGTATGAACTGATGCAAGATAAAGTGAGCAAACCAGAACAATTTCTAGTTGATTAGTTGGCTGTCCTTTGTGCTCAGAGAGGACCAAAATGACATCACTATGTTGGGGTTAAGGTACAGTGTATCTGTCTCTTGGCTGATCAGACCAATATGAGCTCCAAAGGCTCTATCACAGGTCAGGCACAAGTAGTCCATATGAACATGTGGAATGACAATGTCTCCAAAATTGTATATCTCATGTTTCTTTTAATCTATTACAGTATGTAACAGAATGGCTCTTTTGAACTTTTGTAGTATACAAGAATAGCTGTTGAGTTATTTACCATAACTACAAGATTGTAAGGACAAACAAACTTTGAAAGACCCCAGAATTCTCACCAATGCAATGACCAATCATAATTTCAGAGTACTGATGATGAACTATGTTTTCTATCTTCTAGGAATCTGGTGGGTTCGGGATACAGAATAAAACATACATTTTTAGACGTGGCCTATGGCAGTTTGTTTTGCTTGATTATACATATTTGTTTCTAGGGTTTTGTTTTTCTTTTAAATGGGAGGTATAGAAAAGAAATGCTTGTTAATATATAAAAATGTTTAAATGAAAAGACTGCTGACTATGACATCTGCATTATGACCTGTATTAATAGAAGAAATTCCTACACCAATGAAGCCATGGATCTTTGAAGTACACACACACACATGCATACACATTATATATGTGTGTATGTGTGTATATACATATAAATATATATACACACATATAGAATCTTATAAGGAACACTTAATTGATTACTAAGAACTCTTTCTAAAGGCAGTCATTATTAACTCTTTGTTTTTTCATGTTCAGATTGACAGATATACAAAAGAAGGGCCTATAAGCCTCTTTGTTTTGGTGGGAAGATCACTAGCAGCAGGGTTCTTGTGGTTAAGCCAGCCGTTTGTTTTGGCATCCTCCCAATCCAGATAGTTTTTGTATTCAATTCATTCTCTAAATGTATCATTTATCTTTGAAAGGAAGCATAAATGCATAATGGTCGTGTAAACAGTGCCATAATACAGTATCTCTTCAGTAGGCAGATAGGCGAGGTTTATAAAAGTGAGACTTGGCAGATAAAATTTGTGCCACGTTACTGATAGTTCCTATTTAGCATGGACGTTGTGCTGTTAATAGCCCTGATTCACAGAGGAACCAGTGAAAATATCTGTCATCTGATCAGCATGGGCTCCAAATTTGTGTCATGGCTACATAATATTTTGTGAGGATGAAGTGACTAGCCTTTAGAATGAATCCTTAAGCTATTATGCTCAGAAGTGGGTGGTCATAGATTTTGTTTTTTTATTTATTTATTGTTTTTTTTGGAGGGCAATTGGGGTTTAAGTAACTTGCCCAAGGTCACATGGCTAGTTGTGTGTGTGTGTGTGTGTGTGTGTGTGTGTGTGTGTGTGTGTGTGTGTGTGTGTGTGTGTTTAAGTGCCTGAGGCTGGATCCAAACTCGGGTCCTCCTGACTCCAGGGCCTAGCTGCCCCTTATTTTTTTTGTTTTTTTTTGTTTTTTTTGTCATAGATTTTAGATTGAGAGATAGAAGGCACCTTAGAGGTCATCTTGTTCAATCTCTTTTTTTTGCAAATGATGAAACTGAGACCCAGAGAGGTTAAAGTTTTAAAGGTTAAAGATTTACCTAAGGCCCGATGATGATGATGATGATGATGATGATGATGATGATGATGATGATGAATAGTTAGCATCTATAGAATGCTTTGAGGTTTGCAAAGCCCTTTATGTAGACCCGTACAATATGTGGCCTGCAGGCCTGTTGTGGCCCACTAAAGGATGTCAGTGAGCCAATGAAAAATGTAGGGTTGCCACTGCACACCCTCCTATTTGTCATGTGATCCACGGCTACCAACCATCATCAGTCTGTCTCTAGTCTAACCTATCTGCCTCGCAAATAAGTTTAGCCTATTTTAATTTTGGCCCCTACCTTCTGCCAAGATGTACAGGTATGCTTTTATGTATGTCTTTTTATTCGGTCCCTACAACAACCCTGTGAGGATGAAGCCAGGCTTTGAACCCAGGGCCTTGGATTTCAAATTAAAATGCAGTGAAGAAAATTATGGATTTGAGAGCTTGGGGTTGGTTCTCTGCTTATGATTTTGTAAGGCTTTCATTTATTTGGCATTTTCAATAGCTTAATTGGATTTTCAATTAATATACAGGCTTTTAAGTTTTTTTCCATCTTTTTTATTGTTCTAGTTGTCATTTTGTTAAGAATTCAAAGGTCATACAATCAGGTTTTAATTTCAGCCAGTTTTTGCTACTGTTGTTGTTGGAGCAGAGGGGGAAAGTCTAGCCTTTGGGCTATATTTATACCAATATGGTAATTAATGATAGCAGTACAGAGGTGCTGATCGTACTACAGGAGAGATATGGGTTCATTTCCGGACTCTCTGACATTTCTACTTTTTTATTGTGGAAATTAGGACAAAATCACTTAACCTCTCAAGCCTCATTATGAAAGTGGGGATAATGAAACTTGGATGACTTACCTTCAAAGAGATATTATGAAAATGCATTTGAAAGCCAAACGTGCTGTATAAATGACAACTCTCATCATTACTGCTATTATAGTAGTGACTGGAGTGACTAAAGCCATGCAGTATCAAACTATAATAGTTTCATGGCAGGTATCTATGGGAATCTATTTCCCATAGAGAGCATTTAAAGATTAAAGATTATTCCTGAAAATGTCTTAAAGGTAGGATATGTGGCCCAAGGGAATGCGGGTGGAAAAGCATCCCCCCATTTAAGGAGAATGGTTTGATCCTAGGTCCGGAGGTACTCTTGGGTAAACAGTGAGAGGTCAAAAAGGAGAATTGCTTAAAAGGAGCCAAAAGTAGAAATTTGTATTATAGCAGGAGATTCAAACAGGAAGGGAAAGGAGAGAGGCTAAGTAACATAGGGTCTTGAGAAACATTTTAGTTTATTTTAAGAGGCAATTAGGAAGCCATTCCTAGGTGGTAAGCAATATGATCAAAATTATGCAAGCGTAGGATCGATTGCAAAGAAGAACCTGAAAGTCACAAAGAGATTGGTGTAGAAAACACTGGTAAGTAGAAGAGGAGGTGGAGGGGTTTTGACCATGAGTAGATGGGGGTGAAGATGCAATAAAGAAACTGAAGAGAAACATGGCAAGAGTAATAGATTGGAAATGCGCCACTGGACACTAATGCAGCCCTTGATCACCTCCTTCCTCCTTAAAATTCTCTCCTCCTTTGACTTCTTTTATCCTCAGTTGTCCTGGTTCTTTTCTCTCCTCCTTGGCCAGTCTTCTCTTCCCTTCATAGGTTCTTTCTTTTCCCAGCCCTTCACTATGCATGTCCCTGAGATTGTTGTCCTTGGTATTCCACATTCTTTACCGATACCCTCACTCTTGGGAATTTCTGTGAACTCCCTAGTCCCTCCATTTGGATAACTCCAGTCCTCATCTCTTCAGTCCTGCCTACAGGACACTTCCAATTTGTTATCCATTATCAATTCAAAATTAACATTTCTAAACCTTTTACTCTTACATTTTTCTAACTCAAACCAACATTCTTCCCTATGGTATGGTGCAATAATTAGACAGGACATATATAAGAAAACTATGTGACCTCTAAGGTGCGTTCCACATTAAAATCTGTTATCTGATTATCTTTCAATGGGGCCATTTTTCTGTTATTCTCCCAGACCTGAAACCTTGGATTCATCTTTGATTGTTCGCTACTGGTCAACCCTGTAGCTAATCAGTCACCAATTCCTGCCAGTTTGTCTGACAATATGTTTGACAGGGACTATACCTTCCTTTTCATTGCCACTATCCTAGGTCAGGCCCTTATTATATCATGTCCTAAATTACTGTAACTGTTTTGTTATTGAGTTGAGTCGTGTCTGACCCTTCATGACCCCATTTGAAGTTTTCTTGGCAAAGATACTAAAATGGTTTGCCATTTCTTTCTCTAGCTCATATTATAGATAAGAAAACTGAAGCAAGCAGGATTAAATGACTTGTCCAGGGTCACACAGCTAGTATCTGAGACCAGATTTTAACTCAGGAAGATGAGTCTTCCTGACTTCAGGCTTGGCACGCTATCCACTATGCCAACTGTAACTGTAACCTTCTAACAGGTTTCTTTACTGTTAATTTCTCACACCTCCCATCCATCCTGTGAGATACCTATATATTTTATCCTCTTAAAGTATGCTTTCATCATTCCTATGCTAAAAATCTTCTGTGACTCTTCACTGTCTACAGCAGAGACATGTGGAAAGTGTTATTTTTCTTTGCATCCTGTATTTAGCATAAGACCTTGTACATAAGAGGATAACTGGATGATGGGGAAGGAATAGAAAAGAAAGCTGCCTGACTAGAATTGGGTAATGGAAAAAGATAAGGTCTGATTAAGTGAGAGAAGAGACTAGTTTATGGAAAGCCTTGAATGCTAAGATATGGGACTTGGGTTTGTTCTTAAAGAGAACTAATTTATATCTTTTAAGTAGGAAAATAATATGATGAAGGCTGAGGCATTTTGAAGGATGAATGAATAGGAATTTACTGACTAAATATAGAGGATAAAGAAGAGGAAGGAAGCAGAGATGATTCATTTCAAGTTTTTGAACCTGGAAGCCTGAGAAATTGGTTGTATCATGGATAGACATGGGGGAGTTGAGTCAAGGGATATGTGAGCCGAGGGAAGATGATAGAGAATTCAATATTAACCATGTTTGGTTGGAGAAATTAGCCACAGAAATTGAGAGGTAATAGAGATTAAGAAGGTGTGGCAGGGTTATTCATCCAGAAAAGGGGAAGACTTGGAGGAGCTGATGATTTAAGTATTAGAGACAGTGGAAAAGATGTCTAAAAGTTTGAAGTCTAGAAAAGAAGTCAGTGGGAGGTCACTGATGTACATGTCACTGATGCCTCTAGAAAGAACAGTTTCCATAGAATAGTAGGCGAGGAAGTTAGATTGCAAAAAGCCAAGCAAGAAATGGGGGGGAAATTGAGCACCTGGTATAGCCATGGAAGGAAGAGGGGACAGAGGAGTAGCTGAGGGGAACAGAGGATCAAATTCTGCTTTTAAATCTATGTACCCTCAGCGTGCCAAGATTTAGAGGAGAAACTGCGTGACAACATGAGATCATGGTTTGTGTTTTTTATTGTTTGTTTGCAGTTGTGTAGATTTTTTTCTACCCCTCAGGAAATAGTTGTGGCTGAGATGCAGACAGCTCTGAGTAGACAGGACATATGACTGTGGCAGTAAGAGTTGGCTGCTCAGTAGCATGTGAGGAACAGACAGAGAAGAGAGATGGTTTTAGTTTGCATTAAAGTGAATTGAGTCAAGGTCACAGGTCTGATCTTTTTGGGGTCCAGGCCAGTCATTCACATGAATACTATACCCCCTCATTCCTTGCCCACCCATCTTATAAGTTGGTTTCTTTGGCATCACACAAGAGAACCCACAGAATCACAGAATTTCAGTTTGATAGGGACTACAGTGGCCTTCTTCTCAAACCTTATAACTTTGTTATATATTTAAAAGGAATAGCAAGTTGTACATGATAGAATTGCCATTTCATGTACAATCATTTTTTTCTATTCTACTATGTTATGGAAATGCTTGTTTTATTTCTTAAGTTCAGAATAAAATAGATAAATTAAAAAAAAACATTAAATGAACGAATGAATCTCACCATTGTGATACATCTTACAAATGCCCTCATGTAGCCCCTGCTTGAAGACCTTACATGAAGCCTCTATTTGCTTCCATGCTTCTTCTGTCACTTGCTTCTAGTTGTGTCTCCTGTTGCCAAGAAGAATAGATCTAACCTCCCTCCTACTTGACATGCTTTCAAATGCTAGAAGACCATCTTAGTATGGCAACTGAATTCAATTGAACAAGTACTTAAGTATTTGCTATGTTCAAGGGGGCAGTTAATAGATAGAGTGTCCAGCCTGGAGTCAGGAAGACCTGAATTCAAATATGGCCTCAGACACTTATTGTGTGACCCTGGGCAAGCCACTCAACCCAGTTGGCCTCAGTTTCCTCATCTGTAAAATGATCTAGAGAAAGAAATGTCAAACAACTCGGGTACCTTTGCTAGTTGGGTTCACAGAGAGTCAGATACAACTGAAAAAATGACTAAACAACACCAACTTTGTTCAAGGTACTGAGCACAAGAAGATCCTTACCCAGAAGGAGCTTACATTCTACTCTGGGAAATAAGGGTAAGGACTGGCCCTGTAATTTCAGTGGGATGAAGAGCTCCCACATAAAGAAATTACCTACCAATTCAGGTTGATACCTTCTCTGCAGCTTCCAGACAGAGTCACTTAACATGACTTGTCCAGGATCACACAGGCAGTATATGTCAGAGGTAGGCCTTGAAACCAGATCTTCCTGGTTCTGACGCTGGTTATTTGTCCATCCTGTGGCTGCTTGATTACAACATGTAAATAGAATATGTGCAAGACCGGTATCAAGTAATTTGGGGAGGGAGGGTGAGGAACTTAGTCCTTTTAGGATCAGGAAAGACCTCGTTTAGGAGGTAACACAGGTGACCTTAAAGGGAGCTGGGGTACCAAGAGGCAAAGGTGAAAGGGTAGAGTATTCCAGCAGGGATGTAGGAAATGGGTGATAAATGCCCCCTGCACCTTCCCCTCCCCTGGGCTGAACACCCTCTAGTTCTTGAAATCTAATACTACTTGCTAAAGACACATGCCTTAGTGATGCTGAGTCAGTAGGGCTAGTCTTACATATAAAAAAGCCAGGTGGAATATTATACTCTTAATGATTCTCACTGTGAGGATGGTCAGACCCAGGCAGCCACCTTTATCTGCTGACATATTCCAAGTGCTTTGTACATTGGATTGGATGCCTCTGATACTGTTAGTTCTCTACTTTATGCCGAATTAACATTGAAATCCCTGGGGCCATGTGGAGAGACAGTACCACATACATTTTTTCCTAGCTTTTTTTTCCCCCTGACTTGTTTGTAAAACCCAATGAAAAACATCAGATAACCCGAGTATATGGTCCTTGCTTGCCTTGGCTAATCCATGTATTGAGATGGGCTCAAAATAAAATTTATGCAAATATGACTCACGCTTCAGCAAATTTAAGTAATTCAGATTAATAGCACCCAGAAGAGAATGCTTGTCAGTAAACAGTTCATCTGTGTCCTCTATTAACAGACCTTACAGTTTGCTGATTCTTCAAGGCTCACACAGCATTTGTTGGCCATGCTCCTTGTTGTCCAAAGGTTGCTGAGAATTATAGGCTGACATTGTTTTGGCCAGACAGTGCACTATTGGTGATTAATTTCACGCTGCCCTTGTTGGGAACCCAAAGACACACATGGAGGTTTTGTTTATGGCAGATTTGAAACAAAAATCATCATTGAAATGATTGTTTTTTAATACAAATTATTCATTTTCAGACTCAAGGCTTACAGGAGACTATATAAAGAATAAAACCCATATTTCTTTGCTGAGTAACTGGTAAGTCTTTGTGGGTTAAGCTGACAGATGGAGGTCTCTGATCCTTAGGGGACTTATATTAAGTAAGACTCAAGCCCAGGAGAGAATTATAATGCCAGTTAGGGGTATAAGGAAAAATACAAGATAAAATGAAGCATTAGTGTATGCAGATTCTCACAATTCTAGAATGTAGCTCTCACTAAATTAATCATTGTAATGCCTGAAGCAGATAGATAATATACATGGCTCATTTGGGATCCAGTGCTTACCATAGTGCCTGGCATGTAGTAGGTGCTTAATAAATGTTTACTGACTGAGTAGTCCCAAGTTAAGGGAAGTGCTGGCACAAAAATGAGAAATCACAGATTGCACCAAAATAGAAATCATGAATATTACAACATCTTAGGTGAGAATTTATAAATTGTTATCTTAATTGTCAAGACTCTGCAAAATACTACTACTAAGCAGCATTAGAACGGGGATTTGGTATGTAGCATATCTGTCATTATCATGAATCTTACGGTTCCCCCCTGCAATTTAAAATGAGGGAGAACTTTTACATTTACCACCTCAATCATGATAATAATAAATTATTCTATAAAGGTCATCAGATCCTCCGAGAAAATATGCTGTATAAATATTATTTGTAATTAAAAGAAATGAAATAAATCCAGAAAGAAAAGGAAATTAATCCAGAAATATTTGTTTTGATAGTTATTTAAAAACCAGAGTAAAATCTGCCCCTGTGGCCTGATACATAGGACTTGAAAATACTAGTTTTACTTAATAATTAAGTGTTATTCTTTGAATAAATATAGAAAGTATTAGAATCATTTATGAGAGGATAATAATAATCTACAAAATCCATGCCTGGGACCATATTACCCTTGTTTAAAATTTTGCATTCTATATCATTTAGCTTTATGGGCTTCGTAATTTCATCAAAAAGATACATGTTTAATTATATATGAATGGAGATGACTTTTTAAAAGATCTAGTCAGATTTATTTCTTCACGACTCATTTGCTAAGAATATTTTAGATTTATTTTTGTTAATACTCATTTCTGTATAATCATTTCTTCATAGGAATGAAGATTGGTCTAATTTGAAAGTAATTTTGAACAATTAACACCATGAAAACTTCTGTTGTTCCTTCTTCAGTTAGTAAATCTGTTACGTGTTATAGATTCATAAATTAGAATAACAAATTTCATTAATAGTTGGAAAAATATTTAAATAGCCAACAGATTGCCACTTTTAGAATAGGGTATTTTTTTTTTGCTTTTTTTTTTTGGAGAGCAATTGGGGTTAAGTAACTTGCCCAAGGTCACACGGCTAGGTTTTTGTTTGTGTGTGTTAAGTGTCTGAGGTCAGATCCGAACTCAGGTCCTTCTGACTCCAGGGCCAACACTCTATTCACTGTGCCACCTAGCGGCCCCAAGAATAGGGTATTTTCAAAGTTTTAGAATTAAGATTATGGTGTGTTTTTCCTAAAAATGGGCACACCTATACTCCATGTTTGCATACCCACAATTGATCTGAGCTGGATTCTGGAATTCTTGCTTGTGTTCCAAGACCCTAGAGTTTTAGACTTGAATGTTTTGAGACCAGGTTAGTTGAAGTAGTATTCTTTTCATTTTAATACTCTTTGTGTTTAGTGATAGAACAAGGATTTTAGAATAAGTTTAGGCAGCCAGGTGGCACAGTCCTGTGCTCTAAGTTCAGACCTGTCCTCAGACACTTACTTTGCTGTATCTCTCTGGGCTTAACTGTTTGCCTCAGTTTCCTCACCTATATAATGGGAATAATAATATCACCTACCTCCCAGGGTTTTTGTGAGGTTCAAGTGAAATAAAATTTGCAAAGAATTTTGCAAACCTTAAAGTTCTGTATAAATATATAGGGGAGCAGATAAGTGATGCAGTGAATAGAGCACCAGCCCTGGAGTCAGGAGGACCTGAGTTCAAATCCAGCTTCAGACACTTGACACTTACTAGCTGTGTGACTGTGGGCAAGTCACTTAACCCCAATTGCCTTGCTCCCCCCAAAATACTATGTGTTATTGTTTTTACAGAGCATATGTATGTGATCCAATATGATCTTTATGATCCAACCTTTTAATACATAGATCTAATGACATAACTTCCAACATCACTACTTAAAATCTTTCAGTGACTTCTGTCACTGTCTATAGAATAAAATGTGAATTCTTTAATTTAGCATTTTAGACCTTTCTTAAGCTAGCTTTGACCTCCCTTTTCAGCCTTATTTTGTACCATTTCCCTTTGTGTATTCTACATCCTAGTAAACAAGTCATTCCTTAGTCTCGCCCTGCCTTCTTCTATGCCCTGTGCCTTTGCATAAACTGCACCTTTACTCTTGACCCCTGGAAATCCTTTTCATGTTTGAAGGCCTCCTTAGATGTCTCCAGGAAGTCCTTTCTCCAATCAGTCAGAAGTGATCCCTGCCCCCTAACTTCCAATATCTTGTGTCATTCTGTTTGTACCTCCTTGTTTGTCATATTCTATCTCTGTATTATAATTATTCCTGTCCATGCCTTATCTCGTCTATTAAATTCAACAGGCTTTATATTTCCATTACCTAGCATAATGCATCATATGAGGCCATTTCATAATAAATGTTTGTTGACTTCCTTTCTGAGTCACAGGTCTCTGAAGGTCTCATCTTCTGTTAAAAGGTCTGTCTGTAAGGCATTTATATTTTCTTAATTGAATACTGTATATACGTAATTTCTGTGATTCAGGTTGTACAAATCTTCTTCCCAATTCTGATGCCTTGTTCTCTCCTGCCTGTTATAGTTCCATTCAAAGAGAAGGTCAGAAGTGACCTGTACTGACTCATAATTTTAGCTTTTTCTTCACCTTTCTTCCAGAGATTCTGAAAGCTCATCTCCTGTTCCCAGCTGAGAAATGTTTTCCTTTCTGTCTTCATGTTTTGGTTCTTCATTTCATTTTTTGGAGTGAACTTGAAGCCTCATCAATGGATTTTCACTTGATTTGTTTCTCTCCCCCTTTTCCCTTGTCCTCAAAATTAAAAAAAAAAGCCAGAGCCCCTCCTAAAAGTTCACCTGATTGGTGTCTCTCCCCACATCCATTTTTTTTGTCTTAGTAACTCTAAACTTGTCCTCCTTTCAAGCAAACTTCGGTAGAACTGAAGTCTTAACACATAATTTGAGTAACCTCTGGTGTTCATTTTTAACAAAATTTGACCTAGATTGTGTCTAGGCTTTCTGTCAAGACAAGGCCTGGTTCCTAAATGAGGTTACTGCAATAAGAGTGTTCTGGACAATGGGCATTATAATGAACCAGGGTCATTTCCACAGCTTTTGTTTTGTAGACTCTTTTTCCCATTTGTTGTTTTTTTCCTATATTTGTTGTTTTTTCCTATATGTCAAATATCTGCCATATGTTGTTGCTATGCTAGGCCTTTGCAAAATTCAATTGAATGAGAAAATATGTAGTTCATTGGGCGTTTGGTAGCAGGCATTTTGAACTTAGGCCAGCAGAAAATTAGAAGTGTTCTAATGATTGCCAACCTACAAGTTGAGGAAAATGCAAACTGTTCAAATTTGAAAAGTACAGAGCCAACTTTGTGGCTTGGAAACAACTAAGAGCATTGAGATGATGGTTTGAAACTGTAGGACATGCTAATGTGACATGCCACGTAGGTGTATTACTTCAGAGTTAAATTATTCACATGGTTCTGAGGAAATAGGAAAAAATGTTGTGGTGAGGCAATAATTCTGTATGTCAGTGGATCTCTGAGCTTATCATCCTGAGTACTTCCTCCTCATGTGCTGAGATCTTTTCTCTAAACTAGTTAACATCATGGGGAAACCAGGAAAAACCAAATGAGTAAAGAATGTTTATTGTTCAGATTGGGATATGTAGTTAGAAAGACTATTTAGAGCTGGTCCATTAATGTATGCATACACATATATGTATATTGTACACACAGATGCGTACACACATAGTGGTGTCCTAAAAGCCTACTAGACTAAGAGTTTTGGGCTACCCTCTATATATGTGTATGAATGTGTCTGAATGTATATACAAATACATATGTACTTACATCTTTGTGTGTACATGTGTGTATTGTAGCCATATGTACACATACAGACATACATATAGATGTATACACTTGAATGTATACATACGTATATATGTATATGTGTGTGCATCCATAATCTATAACTTTTCTAACTAGAAGAAGAGTAAGTATGTTTTATCAACAGCCATCTGGACCTAAAGGTTGTTATTCATCTGAATGTTGATGCCTTTTGGTGTTTTCATTTGCATTTTTGTTGTGGTCTAATCTTTTCAGTCATGTTTGACTCTGTGACCCTGTTTGAGGTTTTCTTGTCAAAGATGCTATAGTGGCTTGCCAGTTCCTTCTTCAGCTCATTTTACAGATGGGGAAACCGAGGCAAACAGGGTAAAGTGACTTGCCCAAGGTCACACAGCTAGTAAGTGTCTGAGGAAGGATTTGAACACATGAAGGTGAGTTTTCCTGACCCCAGACATGGCATTCTATCCACTGTGCTGTCTAACTCTCTTTCATTTATATTATTGTGATTATAGAATTAAAGGAGCATTGATTTAAAGATAGATCTCAGAGGCCATTATCCAGCCACTGCACGTTGTTGTTATTCAGACATTTCAATCATGTCCAACTCTTTGTGATCCCATTTGGGACTTTCTTGAAATAGATTGGAGTGGTTTGCCTTCTTCTCCATCTCATTTTATAGATGAAGAAACCGAACCAAACAGGGTTAAGTGACTTGCCCAGGGTCAAGCTAGTAAGTGTCTGAGGCTGGCTTTGAACTCAGATTGTCCTGACTTCAGGCCCAGCTTCCTGTTCACTGTACCACCTGCTGCCCAACTCCTTCATTTTGCCTATGAGGACGCTGAGGCACAAAGAGGTATCTATAACTATACTTTTATCCATCTATGCATACTTACATACATGTTTATATATGTGTGCATATATTATGCATGCATTATATTTATTGAACCGAAGGAGGAGTAAGGGCTGAATTGACTTTTGGAAATTTCTTTGCTTCGTCAGTATTCTACCAGTGATGCTTATTCCTCTGAGTTGTGAAAAGCCGTCATCTCTATGGAAACAATGTTTTGGATGACCCAAAGGGCAATAACAAGGCACACAGTGGACAGGAATATGCCAAAATATTACCAATAAAGAATTCTGTAGGCAAAGTCTTGCAAAGGATATAATCAGAGAGATATTTAACCAGAAAAGGAATCACATAGTAAAAGCATGGGTAAAACCAATGTTTGTTAACCATACAATATCAAGAGCCCTAGAGGAAGAAGACTATAGACAAGAAAAGGCATGGCTGGATTGTAAAATGCACTTTGGAGGGAGTACCTGTCTCAGTTAGACCAAAGTATGCCATTGACTGATAGATGTAGAGATTATTTTTATTTTGTTGAGGGGAAGAAGTAAGCATATAGGTCGGCTTTTGTTGACATTCGTTCGACCTTTGGGGAGGAGGGTCAGAAGTGCCGCCTGTGATTTTTCCCAGGCCTTTGGTGCCTTTCAGAAATCTTGATAATCAGTCCCTCAATATTCTCCAAATGGTGTTATTTTCAGCGTGAACAACCTCCGTGCATACTTAGTCTGATTTGGCTGCTCTTTTTATTTTCTTTTCTTTTCTTCCGCTTTTGCTTCTTCATTGAAGACTGTGATGTTAGATTCCAAATTTGGAGGCTCTACTACAATTGATGAAGAAAATGATTTGTTGTAGATTTGTTGTGAGACTTTTTTCCCTTTTTCATCTGTTTGTTGTCTTCCTTCCAATTTAATCTTTAAATGCTCTTGATAGCATCCGACTTAATTATGTCTCTTGCTATGATTTCTGAAAATTTGCTTTTCTCTCTACTGCTTCTCCCCATTTTATCATCTACTGCAGCTCAGAATATTCCATCATCCTCACCTATGATTTTTAAAACAAATTTACTGAAGATTTTTGCGTTTATATCATAGTCAGTTCCTAATAACCCTTCCTCATGTCTTTGGTTTTTTTTTTTTTTTTTTTTGGAGGAGGGAAGGTAAGGCAGTTGGGGTTAAGTAATTTGCTCAAGGTCACAGGGCTAGTTTTTTGTGTTAAGTGTCTGAGGCCAGATTTGAACTCAGGTCCTCCTGACTCCAGGGCCAGTGTTCTATTCACTGTTCCACCTCGCTGCCCCCCCGCCCCATACCTCTCCCTTAAAACAAGGAAAAACAGTTTTAAAATATGCGGTATTGTAATGACCATGTGTGGAAAGCATATGCAATATTTTATATCCATAGTCTACAACCTCTCGAACTAGAAAAAGGATGTAAGTTCATCAACAGTCATCTGGAACCAACATTGGTCATTGCAGCTAATCTGATATTCAGTCAGTCAGTAAGCATTTTTTAAGTACCCCCTATGTGCTAAGGACTGAGAATACAAAGAAAGGCAAAAGATAAGCCTTTCCTCAAGGAGCTCACAATCTATTGGAGAAACAACAATTAAAGAAATATGTACAGACAAACTGTATTCATAATAAATAAGAAATAGGAGGAGTCACTAGAATTAAGGGTGATTGGGAAAGTCTTCCTACAGAAGGTAGGATTTTAGTTGGGACTTGAAGGAAGCCAGAGAAGGCGGGTGGTCAATGTCACTGGATCAAAGAGGAGAGGGGGAGTGTATGAAGGGTAAGAAGAACAAAAAGGTGGCTGAGGAGGTATGACCCATGCAGGGCAGAGGTGTTATGAAAGATCTGGTTGCCAAACAAAGGATTTTATAAGGATTTAGGGGTAAGGATAATAAGTTCAGTTTATATTTTAGGTTTGTTTTCATTTACATTATTGTGGTTCTGTAGAATTCTAGATCATAGATCTAGAACTCCAAGGAACCTCAGACACCATCAAGTTCAACCACCTCATTTTACAGATGAGGAAATTGAGGCATATGGAAGTTAGGTGACTTATCCAGCTTGGAGTCATAGAGCTAGTATGTGTCTGAGAGTCTTCCAGACTTCAAGGCCAGTGCCCTATTCACTACTCTCATTGTGTGTAATTCTTCTGGCTCTGATAGTTTTAACTAGGTAGGTTCATGCAAGTATTCCATTATATTTATATACTGTAATTTCTTGAAGCACTCCCCGATCAATATTTACCCCCATCAATATTTACCAAGTGTTTATCCCCCAACTTTTTCTTCTATAAAAATGTACTGCCATGAATATTGGGGACTTTCTTTCTATAATTTACCTCCTTGGGGTATACACATGCTTATTAGTGGGATTACTAGATCAAAGGGTTTAGTATCTTTTTTCATATAATTTCAAATTTTTTCCCTGACTGGCTAGACCGGTTCATAGCTCTACCAGTACAGTATACTGTACCTATCTCCCCACAAGTCCTTTCATCATTGACTATGTTTGTCTTTCATTATCTTTGCCAAAGTGTTTGGTGTGAGTAAAACCCCAAAGTTGTTTTAATTTGCATTTATCTTATTACTAATGACTTGGAAAAAAATTTTTTCATATGGTTGTTGATAGTTTGTATTTCTTCTTTTGAAAACTGTTCACATCCTTTGATATTTATTGGAGAATGGCTCCTATTCTAGTGTATTTATAGCAGTGATAAGACTTTTGTTAAAGATATTTGATGCAAAGATTTCCCCCCTACTTTAAAGCTCTTCTTAATCTGTTTTTTTATGTAAAAGTTTATAAATTTTATATAATTGAAATTACCTATTGTCTTTTGTAATCTCTTCTATCCTAGCTTTGGTTATGAATTATCCTCTAGATACTGTTGTAAAAATCAGCACCTTCTGTCCTTCTAACTTTTTTTAATGTGATCCTTTATATTTATTTTGCATATCTACTTTGAGTTCATATATGGTATAGTATATATATGTATATATGTATACATACATATATATGGTATAAGATGCTATATCTAATTTCTCTCAAACTGCTTTACAATTTTCCTAGCAATTCTTATTGAATAGGAAGTCTTTACCCTAACATTTTATGTTCTGAAGTCTTCCCAGAAGGTTTTGAAAACAAGTTTCTATCATAAACTGGTGTTTCTTTTATCTGTTATATCTCTGCTTAGCAAGGAAATCCAAATATTTGCCAGCTGAGATAGTTTTGAGGTTCTCTTCTATACCACTTTGTAGATACTGCTTTATATTTCAGTTAAAGTTCTATAGGAAATTATGGTAGTCTATGTTGGTATCTTTTTTTTTTCCATCCGTGTCTTTTTTTTTTTTTCTAAGTCAAAACTTCCTGACTTCAGTGATTCTGTTATCTCACTGATGTGAGCACGCTCTCCATGGGTACAGATTGCAACTCATCTATGCTCTCTCATCCTTGAGGCTTCTTATCTTTGTTTGTCCCATAGATTCACCACAGAAGATCCATCTAGTGTGCTTGAGGAACTTCTTTAGGTCTTTTTACATTTTCAGGGTAAAAATAATAGAGTACTCAAACTGTCCCTCTCATCACATGTGCTTTCCTCAGCAGTGTCTCTTATGCCATTTCTTGAGTGCCGTTCAATATTTCTAATACTATAAATACATTTTATAATTTGTGTAAATATAAGTTAATAATATTTTACAATTTACAATAATTTGCTTATATAATTTAAATATAATGTTTAGTAGTAGTACTATGGCAACCTGCATGCTCCTATTGGTGGTGTATGTTTAAGTAGTTCAGGTTGGAGCTGTTTTAATTGTATGTCAATTGTATTGTCCTCTTCATTCCCTCTTTTAATTTGCTGTTTATTCTGAATTTTGCTTTAACTACTTAAAGGCTTGATTTCATACAGACAACAGATCTCAGTGACTTCCCATTTCAGCAACCAGTTATTTTCTGTTTCTTAAGATAGAGTCAGTTTCATTTTTTTTTGTGATGTTGTTTAGTGCCCACCATGTTCAATGGCTTCCAGCTTCTTTTCTGATTAAATTAGTCACCATCATCATCATTGCCAGCATTTATATAGCACTTTAACACATTCGAAGTGCTTTGCAAATATTCTCATTTTGTCCTTACAACAACCCTGGGAGGTGGGTGCTATTACTATCCTCATTTTTTAAGGTTAAGTGACTTGCTCAAGGTTACATAGGTAATAAGTATGAGAGGCATGGGGGATAGCCATTTCAAAGGCACAGAGATGGGAGATGGATGGAACCCAGCATCACCTCTATGCCATGATGAGGCATCGGAATAGAATTTTGTGGAGAGTGGTAAGCAATACTAACCTGTGAATGGGAACAATCATAATGTACTCATGTATACTCAAGTATTTTATGAGCAGCCCTATCTGCCTCAAATAAAAATATTTTATAGGGTCATATTGCCTTTTATCCAGCAATCTTGAAGTGTTTTATTCCCTAGTTAATTCTCCATATACTGCTCTGAAATTGTCAAGAGATATTCTCCCCATTTTATAGATGAGGAATTTAAGGCTGTGACTGCCTGCGTGACTTAATCCAAGTTAATGCTGGTAGGAGACCTGTTTTCCAGCTTCCTTTTTGACTGATAGCATGCTTTTATGACTTGGGAAGTCACGTAGCCACCAAATGTCTGATGTTACAACCCTGCAGGATAGAAATCACATTCATTTTTAAACAGATTTAGGATGGTCTTTTAAAGTCCATAGTGTACTGCATGATGGACACACTCTCATTAGTAAGTCCAAATAATCCAATGGCAGTGAGACATTGGGGATAGAGATCTCAAAACCAGGAAGATCTGTGTTCAAGTCCTACCTTTCATGCATAGTGGCCATGTGACCCCAGGATGAGGAGTTATTCAACTACTTATTGCTATTGGCAATGCTCTAATACTATGTTGTAGAGATGTAGAGAGTGTATTGATCCATTGTGCCTGGCATATAGTAGGTGCTTAGTCATATTTATTGGTTACTTTGATTGCATTGGTAGAAGAAATTTCCTGACCTGGAAGTTTGTTGTACCAATGCAAGGACAGATCCAGTTCCTATCCTGATCCTAAAGAACTAAATTATGTTTGCAGCCATTCAGAACAACCTCTCTTCCCTAAACACCCCACAAATCAGTATGAAACACACCCAACAGATGGAGAAAGCAAATGAGTGGTTTGTCTATAGATAGCACAGGAGACAGATCCAGGTATCTCCTCTCCCTCTATCACAGGGGCCCTAACATATCTCCTCCAGTGATGGCATCTTCAAGTTTTGCTTTCTACACTCCATGCTCCTATTTCCTTGCCATCTGCTGCTGCCTGCCTGTTACATTCCACAGCTCACCTGCCCCTTTTTAATAATCAACACCATTTCCCTGGAGGTACCAACACTCCATCCAACACAGTTCCCTTCGGTCATAGTAGCCATAACAGCTAACATTTTTATAGCACCTTATGGTTTGCAAAGTGTTTTATATATGCTATTGCATTTGGTCTTTACAACAAACCTGTGAGATAGGTGCTTTTACTATCCCCATTTTGCAGATGAGGAAACTGAGGCTGTAAGAGATGAAAAGACTAGCGTTCAGGGTCACACAGCTAGTCAGTTTCTAGACAAGATTTAAAATTGCCTTCTCAGCTCCCAGGTCAACACTGTCCAATAGAACACCTAGCATTAGTAAGTTGGCAACAAGTCTATGAGCAATTTTTCCCAAATAAGTTTGTTTCCATGCCTGCCTGACAAAAACCACAAATCGTAGATCATTAGAACTGGGAGAAACTTTATAAATCATCTGCTCCAGACCTTTCATTTTATAGATGAGGAAACTGAAGTCAGCTGACTTGGTCATACTGGCAATAACCCAGAGTTTCTCATTGACCACTCCTGGAAGGAGTGTACAGATGGAAAAGGCTCCTCTCAAGCTGAGGGCTAAGTGGTTTTAATCCTTTGCTTTACTCTAACAGATAATATCTGGATAGACAGCATTCATCAGGCAAGATTCTCTGTAGCTAACAGTACAATCAAGGTACATACAAAGAAAGGGACTTCTTTAGATCCCGGTGGACAGACTTCTCTGACAGTTGTAGCCAAGTTCTAATCAACTAATTGGTTTAACTCAACTAGCTGAGAAGAGTTTTCCCTGAATAAAGAAAGGACCACTTATACAGTCCAGTTCAATGAAAATTTTTTGAATGAATGAGTGAGTGTTTACTTTGTGCAAAACACTGTGCTAAAGACTGGGGATTTGTTGTTCTTCTCTTGTGTCTAATTCTTTATAACCCCATTTGGGATTATCTTGGAAGAGATACTGGAGTGGTTTGCCATTTCTTTTTCCAACTCATTTTACAGATAAGGAACCAGGGTTAACATCTAGTAAATCACATCTAGTAAATGTCTGAGGCTGAATTTGAACTCGGGAAAATGAATCTTGCTGACTCCAGTCCTGATGCTTTATCCACTGTTCCACCTAAGTGCCCAAGCACAAGGGATACAAATAGAAAATACAGTCCAGGCCCCCAAGGAGCCCATGTTCTAAAGGGAAAGATGACACATGGGAGGTTTCTGCTTCAAGTCAGATGGAAAGTACTTAGGGTGAATGCCTCTTCTTAATTTCATTTCCACTGACAAAATAATAGCAGTTTCTAATGTTGAACTGTTTGAAACTATGCCTGCAAATAGATGTACTGCTTTACCTCTCCTTGGTGTCTTTTTCCAAGCTTATTATTTACACAGGTGCCAAGAATACTGACAAAGCCATAGTTCTGAAACCTAATGCCTCTGTAGACCACCTCTACCTACTCTTGCTTGCCATCACAAAACAAGGCAATAACTTGCCTGGTATTATTTTTCATGATACACCTAAGAATCATGAGGACTGGCAGGGAGCCTAAGAGTCACCTAGTCTAATTTTTCACTTGTGACATCCCTTACAGGGGCTTTCTGTTCTCTGCTTGAACACTGTCAGTGACAGGGAACTCACCACTTCACATGGCTGCCAGTTCCATTTTCAGATAATTCTCTTTGCTAGAAATTTCTCCCTTAAATTGACTTCCATTAGTTCTTCTACCTAGTATGTCTAATCCCTCTCCCATCTGACAGCCCTTTAGCTATTTGAAGGTGTGTACCATCCATTAAAATGAGATAATATTTGTAAAAAGTGCTTCGCACAGTATCATACGCATAGTAGGTGCTATATAAATTCTTATTTTCTTCCTCCTTCTTTTCCTTTCCCATATCCTAAAGTATTTTCTTCCCTGGCTGACCATGAACCTTAGTTCTTTTAACTACTCTCATGCAATGTTTTCTGAGACTCTCTGCCATTCTCTTCTTGTAAATGCTTTAAGAGAAATATTGTCCAGGACTAGGGAGGTCATAGCTCCTGTGACCTCCCTACTATGGTCTGTTGTTGCCAGACCACCTCCAGAGTGTTCTGTTCAGTTATGGACACCTCATTTCTGAAAGGATTTTGATAAGTCAGAGAGCATCCAAAGGAAGGAGGTCAGCAGGTGGGGAGTGAGAGGATTGGAAACTGTATCATGCTGGGATTAGTCAAAGAAACTGGGGTTGTTCAGCCTAGATTTGGAATGGGGATGGGGAACCCAACCATTATCTTCAAATATATGAAGGACTTTACAGGGGAAGATGGACTAGATTTGTTTTCCTTGTCCCACAGAGTGCAGAACTAGGAACGATGGGTAGAAATTTCAAGAGAGGAAGATTTTGGTTTAATATAAGGAGAAACATACATTTCCTGAATGGAAAGGGCTATCTGGAGATGTAATGAGTTCCTCACTCCTTCATAAAAGGTCTTTACAGGAGGGCTGCTTAACCCCTTGTTGGGAACATAATGGAAATTACTGTACTGGGACAGGTTGGATTTGATGCCCTTTTTGGTCTCTCTGTGATTCTGCTTTATAATTCACTACTTCTCTTAATAGAAGATGTTGAGCACTGAAAATAGTTCTTCAGTTACGATTTAACAATAATCAGGGGTGGGGAACTTATACAGAACTCATTATGACTCCTAATGTAGTCTAAGATTACAATGCCTGTTTTTTTTTTTTTTTGGCAGCCTTGTCATACTGTTGAACCATATGGAGCTTTCAGTCAATTCCCAGGTCCTGTATTTGTATAGCTGATTTAAAAACACAAACCTATAAATAGGATTTTATGTTTATCCCTTTTAACTTACAGCTGGTGGTTTGGGATCATCTTCCTAGCTTAAAAGAAGTATATATAAGCTATTTAAAGTGTAAAACTCCACTAAGACTTTTGGGACACCCTGTGCATATGTATATGTATGCAGAGATACATATATGTTTGTGACTATGTGTACTACAATTTTTTTGGCTTGGTTTTTGTATTTTCATTGCACTCCATTACAAAAGAGAGAAAAACAAAACCCTTGTAACAAATATTCATAATCAAGCAAAAAAATTATCACATTGGTCATGTCCAAAAAATATGTCTTAATCTGCAACCCAAGTCCATCACCTCTCTGCAAGGAGGTAGATAGCTTCACATCAATATTTGCTTTTCATTTAAAATAATATTTTATTTTTTCCAATTACATGTAAAAATTTTTAATATTCATTTTTCAAAATTTTGAGTTCCTAGTTTTTTCCCTCTGTCACTCCCTTTTCCTTTCCCTGAGACAGCAAGTAATTTAATATAGGTTATACATGTGCAATCATGTAAAACATTTCCATGTTAGTCATGTTGTGAAAGAAAACATACACAAAACGGTTGAAAAAATAAAGAAAGTAAAAAATAGTATGCTTCAATCTATATTCAGACTCCATCAGTTCTTTCTCTGGAGGTGGATAGCATTTTTCATGATGCTTTGGAATTGCCTTAGCTCATTATATTGCTGAAAATAGCTAAGTCATCCACAGTTGTTCATTGTACAGTATTGCTGGTACTGTGCACAGTGTTCTCCTGGTCCTGCTCACTTCACTCTGCATCAGTTTATGTAAGTTTTTCCAGGTTTTTTCTGAAAGCATCCTGCTCATAATGTCTTAGAGCACATGACAATCATATACCACAACTTGTTCAGCCATTCCCCCAACTAATAAGCATCCCTTCAGTTTCAAATTCTTTGCCACCACAAAAAGAGCTGCTATAAATATTTTCATACAAATTGTTCCTTTTTAAAAAAAATATCTTTATGATACAGACCTAGTAGTGGTATCACTGGGTCAAAGGGACTGCAAAGATTTATAGCCCTTTAAGCATAGTTCCAAATTGCTCTCTAGAAAGGTTGGATCAGTTCACAACTCCAGCAACAGTGCATTAGTGTCGAATATTCCCATATCCTCTCCAACAATGATTATTTTCCTTTTCTGCCATATTAGCCAATCTGATAGGTATGAGGTGGTGTCTCTGTTTTAATTTGTGTATTGTGTATCTAATCTATTCTACTGATTAACCACTCTGTTTCCTAGCCAATACCAGGTTCACAGCAATGTATTTTTTAATCTTGATTTTGCCATCTAAAAACCAATTAGGAGGTACCTGTTTTATTAAATATCATAAATAGATCACTAATTCATATCTATAGAGGTATTTTTCATAGTAACCATTAATTAATGCTATAAGAGATAATAAGCCTGCAGATCACCAATGGGACATAGACCTTGGTTTGAGAAAAAAGTGAAAGAGAAACATTCCTTTTTGCCCCATCTCCTAAAGTTTCTTCCTGAAAAATGGCCTTTTTCTCTTCTTGAATTCCCATAACATTTGAGAGCTCTTTAATGGTACTCCTATTTTGTGCCTTGTATCCTAGCTTTGCATGTAATTTTTCCCTACCTTGCTCATTTCTCCATCAATATGCATATTTACATAAATACACTAGATTGTAAGCTCCTCAAGGGCTTAAACTATCTTTTATTCCACTCCTTAAGATCATAAGATTTAGAGCAGAAAGGTACTTTAGTTCAACCGCCTCTTGCTCAAGGTCATACAAGTAGGGGAAGAAGCACTAGACTTAGAACCAGGAAAATTCTGTGTTAGAATTTTTTAGCTGAATAACTATACTGTAGTTGTATAGTGTTTCAGCCTCAGTTTCTTCATATGTAAAAATATGGGATGACCTATAGGGCACAGATAAAAATAGTGATTACCACAAAAGATTGTTGGAAAAGTCAAATATAATAATGTATGCACAGTGATTTATATGTATGAAAGCACTATGTCACTGTCAACTACGAGTAGCCATAAGCAGAACTGAATATGAACCCAGGACCTGACTCCAATTCAATGCTGCCTTTTACATTTTTGTATTTCCCATATCATGTAGCACAGTCTATATATATATATATATACTAAGTGCTCTGTGAATGTCAGTTGAGTTAAGATGGGATAATTCCCCCAAAAAGTACCAAACATTTCTCAATCTATATTGTACAGTATTTGTGTACAATAAATTATTTATATATTTTCATTTAAGAATCTCAAACACCATGGTGTATGCACAGCAAGAAAGTATTTCTATTAATTATTCTATAACATGAAAGATCTAAAAGCCCTTTACTTTTACATGTATTTAATTAAATTTAGTTGAAATTAAAGTATTTCTAGAAATTAAAGTATTTCTGCTTGTATTCTCGAGTTTTGTCTTCTAGGTGCATCAGATACCAACAAAGAATCTCAAACAAAATCAAATGAAACAATAGTTGTAAGGCAGTTAGCCCAGCACTTGGCACATAGTAGGCCCTTATTAAATGATTGTTCCCTTCCTCCTTTCAAATCACACTTCATAGCATGAGGAGGTTTAACTGTAGGCCATGTTGCTGAAGTTGAGGCCTTAGTATTAAAACTTAATGAGAACTTCTTCATGCAGCAAATACAAAAATGTTTGCTGATTGATTGATTGGTTGGTTGCAGAAGACTGAGGGCAGTGCTATTTGCAAGATGCATCAGCTGGTGCTAATCTGAATCTGTTCCCAGTGCCAAGCAACTCCAATTATTCTTTGATAAACAAACTTTTATTCATTGAGGAGCCATCACTTGCCAATGTCCCACACAATTATATAGCGGAAGGAGAACAATTAATACATTGTGGAAATATTTTAAAACAAGTCAGCAACTGATTGTGGCTAGCAGGAGGGCTATCAGGCCAGAGTTGGACTTTTGCTGAAAACTGTGTTTCAAATATGGCACACAGCACATGACTGAGCTGAAGTGAATGAAACTTTTTTGTTTAAATATAAAGTACCTGGTAGTGAGTCTGACAGCAACTGTTTTCTATGACTGAGAAATTAGAAAGAGGGGTGTGTGTGTGTGTGTGTATTTTTTAATTTTTTTTTTAATTTTGAGTAGCCATAATGGGACAGTGGCCTGTTTTTTGAGCTCCAAACTTGATAGCAACACTGGAGTGACTTGAAAAGCTTTGAGACTGAATTGGATTATCAGAGAGATTTACTGCTCATGTAGAAGATAACTTAAGAATGTTTTCTCTGGCCATTACCAGGAAATACGTAGTTTTTTTTTTTCCACAAGATTGACAACAATAGGCATTCACATCCCATGACAAATTACCATCATAATTTAATTTAGTCTGGGTGACCCCTGAATGCTAACAATAAAGGTCTTCTAGGAATCAGAGAAGCGTTTTGGACTTCAGTGACAGCAGAAGAGCCCTTTTTGGACCTATTATGGTGACAGAAGAGTTGGTTTGGTTGATTAGCTTTGCTCTCATTTATTCCCTCTTACTCTGAATGTAAATCTTCAAATCGGAGTCTTTAATTATTTTTCTCGGAAGGTTTCCGTTTTGTGTTGTGGGAGCCAGGTAAGATTTTGATTAAAGAAGCTATTTGAGCTTATTTTTGTTATTCTTTTAGAGTTTACTTTTTGTGTGTAGCCACACTTATCCGTGGAAGATTTGGATTATTGTAATTTATTTGCAGTGAAACAAAATCAGTTGCCACCATTTGTTTAATAGGATTGCTAGGACTAGCATGAAGACATCCCAACTCCCAAGTGTAGTAGACTATTTGAACTACTCAAAGGTCTGTTTTATCCACCCAAGGGAAGCAGGGATAGATGGATGGATGGATGGATAGATAGATAGATGGATGGATGAGATGATAGATGGATGTATAGATAGATAGACATAAATAGATAGTCTGATAGATGAATAGACAGAGAGATAGAGAGACAGATCATTTATTAGTGTTTACTAATGTTCTAGGTTCTATCTGAAATGTTGGGAATACAAAAACAAACAAAAGATAGTCCCTACCCACATGGAGCTTACATTCTAATAAGGGAAAGATAGCATGTGTAGAGGAACTTGAAGTGGGAAACGAGTGAACCAATGCCAGGGAAAAGCATAGGGCAAGGAGGAGGTGTCAGAGATTGAATACAGGCTTGAACGAGGTCAGGTACGGCTGAGATCCTTCTTAAAGTGGCTCTCCTAGGGAGGGGAAGGGAACAAGCATTTTATAAGTGCATGCTACTACACAGGCCAGGCACTGTGCTAAGTGTTTTTTGTAAATATGACCTCATTTGGTCTTGTGAGTTAAATGCTGTTATTATACCTCATTTTACAGATGAGGGACCTTAAGCAAACAGGGAGTAAGTGACTTGCTGAGGATCACATGGATAGTGAGTATCTGAGGCTTGATTTGGGCTCAGGTCTTCCTCATTCCTGGCCCAGTGCCTTGTGCACCATGGTGCCACCTGGGAGACAAGGGCCTCGGGGAAAAGATTTCTCTACATATGTGTGTAACAAGAAGAAAATTAACAAATAAATATGAAATTATAGATTTAGAGCTGGAAGAGACTTTATTGGGCTTAGTTTATGGATGAGTAAACTGAGATCCAGAAAGGTTTAAGTAATTTGGCCACACAACTAGCAAATGTCTGAGGTAAGAGTGGTACTGGGATCTTCCTGAGTCTAAGTCCAACACTCTATCCATTACACCAGTAGGATGACCTCAGAAGTCATATTTAATGCTACTTTCTCTAAGTAAGGTACCCTTAAGATAAGAGGTAGGAATCTTCCTAGAGTTTACCCAGCCCCAGTGGCTGGAAGTCATAGCAGTCAGGAAGTTATTAGTTCGAATGTGGCTACAGATACTATGTGAGCCATGGCAAGTCACTTAATGACTGCCTGCCTCAGTGTCCTCATCTGTAAAATGAGAATAATAATTGTACCTCCTAGGTTATCATTAAGATAAAATGATATAATAATAAGTGCTTTTCAAACCTTTAAGTGCTAAATAATGCTAACTACTATCATCTTTATTGTTACAAGAGAAGCCTCCTTTTAGTCAGTGAAATCAATTAACAAGCATTTTTTGCCTTTGTCTCTACTTGTCTCTTTCTGCCTCTGTGTCTCTGCCTCTCTCTGTTTCTCTCTGTCCCTCTGTCTCTTCTCTCTCTGTGACTGTCTCTCTATTCTCATGTACCTAGTTGTTCATGTGTTATCTTCCTCACTAGAATATGAACTCCTTGAGAACACGAGATCTGTGCCTTTCTTTGTATCCCAGAATTTATCCCAACACCTGCCACTTCGTAAGCATTTAATAAATATTTGTTGACTTGTTCCTTGTTAAAACTTGTCAGATTTTGTACTTTATTGAAGTAGCCTTTGAGAATCCAGGATTACCTACCTGTGAAGGATGCCATAATGGAGCATTGAAATATAACTTTAATGTAGGGATTAGGGGAAAGAAACATAAAAGTCAGTTTGGTTAAACATTGAAAAGAACTACCAGGTTTTTTTGTCTTGATTTTTTCTATACTTGAAATTTCATTGGTATAAGGAACTATAGTCTCAAGTGAAGTTGACAGGGAACCTTTGGGGTTTATTTAATGGGGTGGCATTGGGATGATTTGATCAAACCTGTTCTTGAAGAAGATTAATTTGACAGCTGAGTGGAGAATGGATTTGAACTAGGTAGAAGTATGAGGCAGGGAGACCAACCAGATAACTATTACAATAGTCCGGGAAGATAGGGATGAGGTAAGAGTTTGAGAAAAGGGGATGTGAGAGATGTGAAGGAAGTATGTTCACTCCCTCTACCTATGCAGAGTGTCGTTTATAGTCAGAGCCTCACCTGGAACACAGAGGTGCCACAGAGACTTGCTCAGGGTCACACAGCAACATGTGTCAGAGATAGGACTTGAACCAAGGATATTTCTGACTCCAAGGCCAACCCTCTGTCCACCATTCTATCACATCCTTTTTTTCTAACTATGTCACAGCAACAAAGTCAAACACTTATAAATATTCTTTAATATTTACTCCTCCCCCATTTGTGTTCAAATATATCATTCGAACTAAAATTCTGAATAGAGTGACATGTTTTACCCATAAGAAGTCAGTGAATAACTTGCTATTAAGAAGGAGAACCTTGATGGTGACTAACTTCATAATTCACCAGACATAAGAATGTACTGATTTTCAGTTAGGCTGAACATGAGATGCCTTCAAATGGTTATCTGGCAAAAGAGGCCTAGATTCTGTAGCTTTGCCTCTTTCAGATTTCACTCTCAAGAAAACTACCCAAGAGGATTAAAATGAAACCTCAGATAGTAAATAAAAATTTTATCATTCATATATCATTGATACTTCAAGAATCCATAATTTCATTACCATGGATCATGTTTCCACCAATCAAAATAATAACTCTTTTAACTCTTAGTAGATCAACTAATCACAAGCATATATTAAACATCTACTGTGTGCTAGGCACTGGACCAGGTCCTGTGTCTACAAAGACAAAGACAAATTCATGTGGATACAAAGACAAATTAATCCTCATCCTCAAAGAGCTTATATTCTAACAGGAGAAAAAAACATGCACATATATGGGTATCTACTAAATTGGTGTGAGAAAGCCTTAGTGGGGGAAGACACTCACTGACAACGTGGAGGAATCAACAAAAGCCTCATTTCAACTGAAGCTTGGACTTGATGTGAGCCTTACTGAGGGAAACCAGTAGATGGTTTGAGTTGTTTGGCACCTTCACAATTGATCACACAGAGGGCAGCTTTCTAGTAATAAGACTCTGAATTAGATCTAAGAACTAGATCTTGGGCAACAGACATAGTCTATATCAATGTCCATCCTTGGTGCCTTTCCAGCTTTATTGAACCCCTGGCAAAAGAAAACTCCCTTCCACAAAGAGGCATTAAAGGAAGGCTCTAGTGGAGGAATTCAACAAACATTAAGGCAGGAGTTCTTAACCTTTTTGTGTGTGTCATGGACCCCTTGAGCAGTCTGGTGAAGCCTGTGGACCCCCTTCTCAGAATAACCTTTTTAAAGGCATAAAATAGAACACATAGTATTACAAAGGAAGTCAATTATGTTGAAATACAGTTGTCAAAGCACTTTAAAAAAACCTCTCACAGATCCAACATTAAGAACCTTCATATTAAATGGTCATTACTTGCCAGCCTCTCTGCTAAGCCAAAAAGTTAAACAATCTCTGGCCCAAAAACACAGTATCTTAGTAAAAATTAAAACTCTGAAAGGAATTTAATTTCTTTGCTTACCACATCATCATTAACTGTCTCCAGATGGAGTGATGAGTTGGCATGATTGATCAGCCCCAGTGCATAATGAGCTAAAATGAAATGGTTGGTAATGTGAACCATTTCTGTTTTTGCGGGGAGGGAAATATCAATGTCACACACTTGTCATCAAAAGTCTTTTTTTTCCCCAAAATTTTATTTTAGACTCAAATGCCAGAAAACAAATAGAGAACAGAAAAAAGAAACAAAAAAAATCATAAACTTAAATATTGGAACTTAAATACAAAATTAGAAAGAAATAAAAGCATGTCTTTGTGCATAGCAGAACTTAAGAGAGGATTCAAAATACGTGACAATAAATTTTCATTTCAAGAAATCCTATATGATAAATAATACTCATTGTGAAATCAAAAATCTTTAACCCCAATCTGATTAAGGAAAATTTTCTTTTGGATTACTAAAACATAGATCCATATCCAAAGCATTCTTCATTTCATAGATTTAGAGGTGGAAGGAACCTTAGAGGTCATCATCAGTTCAATTCCTTCATTGTTTCAGAGCAAAATGCGGCCCAGAGAGATTAAATGAATGGCCTAGAATCAGATAGCTAGTAGGTGTCTTAGTTGAATCTAAACCCAGTTCTTCCTCACTCCAATCCAACACTCTCCACTAGACATCACTACCTCAAGTCCACTATGCCCATCCTCAAGGTGTGAAATGTAATTATCTAAAATTCGACAGTCTTTCTCTGGAAAAAGAAATCTATAAATAAACTCTCTGTTAATGCAAATTCTCTCATGAAGGAGGACCTACAAATAGAGTTTTGTGTTATACCTATGAAAATACTTAGACTAGGGGCGGCTAGGTGGCGCAGTGAATAGAGCGCCGGCCTCTGACACATAATCCACACAAACAAAAACCTAGCCGTGTAACCTTGGGCAAGTTACTTAACCCCAATTGCCCTAAAGGGGCGGCTAGGTGGCGCAGTGAGTAAGAGCGCCGGCCTCAGAGCTGGGATGACCTGAGATCAGATCCGGCCTCAGAAAATGAGCACCCACGCATAAATAATGACTAGCCGTGTAACCTTGAGCAAGTTACTTAACCCCAATTGCTTAAAAAAAAAAAAAGAAAATACTTAGACTATCTTAACGTGTGCCAGATAAACAATCAGCATTTTCCCCACTGAAGAGGAAGATAAAGTTGGAAAGCAGTGTCCTGAATGAAGTTAATTATTTAAGTTAGTTCTATCATGACTAGAGGTCAGTCATCACTCCAGCTAAGTATTTACCCTTCCTTTAAGAATAGACTTGGTGGGGCGGTTAAGTGACACAGTGAGTAAGAGCACCGGCCTCAGAGTTGGGATGACCCGAAATCGAATCCGGTTTCAGAAAATGAGCACCCACACACAAATAATGACTGGCCGTGTAACCTTAAGCAAGTTACTTAACCCCAATTGCTTTAAAAAAAAAAAAAAGAATAGACTTGGTGAGATGTATGATAGATGAGTGCCATATGACAGCCTGCTAGGACAGTGATGCCTAATTCTCATTTGGGGCACCTCAGGATTTCTCCAGTATTTTCAGTGGATTCTAGAAAATTTCTTCAACCAAATTTCTTTTATTCATTTTAATTTAGGAAGCAGAACAGGTGATATTAGTACATCTGTTTCACAAAATCCAACCAGTTATGGGAGGGCCTGAGTGCTTTGCTTTCACAGACAATTTCATCATGTGTTTTGCAGTGGTATGTGTCTTTGTCACAAACAATTTACTTTTTGCTGTTCTTTTTAGCCGTTTTGTGCTGAACATTCCAATAAAGGATGATCCTACATGGAATAGCCATCACATCAGTCATTCTCTTTCCCCTGAACACATAGACTTTTCTAGGTCCAGCAAGACCTTAGAGTAAGGAGAAATAGATATCTCCCTATCAGTAGTGTTTGTTTAATGCCAACTGAAGCAAGTCTCAACCCCCACCTTCCCCCTCCATTTACCCTCTTCCCTGAGGGGCAAAGCTTTCAACTCCATCTAGACATAGCACTTGAAATCAGAATGACCTGCTTAATGGCCCCTGGAGTCATTGTTGACCCACATTCAGTAGCCAGAAACTCAAGTTGGTGCTGTGCTGTTTCTTCTTGTGAATTGGAGGTCAAGAAGAGAGGAAGGTAGAAAGTGCTGCAATAAGCTTAAGTTGAATTTTTAGTTTCTTCCCAGTGTACAATTTGACAACTGGCACCAGAAAATCCTGGGTGTGATACTAGGTATGCTGGGCACCAGAATGAATTTTAAAATCTGTAGAGTATATTTAAATAATCATAAGATTCTTAGGAAGGGCACTGGGGCATAGATTTAGCAAACACCTAACCAGTACCTGAAAACCAGGAGTCTTGGAGACTGAAGGTATCTCTAAAAGTCTAGAACTAGGACTCAGGCTGTAGTTAATTCTTAGTTAATTAGTCCAATGAACACTGTTATATCAGCAATGGATCTTACAGAAATTAGAAAAGACAAAAGATCATGGATTTAGAGCAGAAAGGTATCTTAGAGGTCATTCATTCCAACCCCCTCCTTTTTTATATTAAAATTCCATGGACCAGAGAGGTTTAAATGATTTTCCAAGCTCTCACAGATGGGAAGTAGCAGAGCCAGGATTCATATCTAAATAAGGAGAAGCCCACTTTGCTAAAGATTTAGCACTCAGCTTTCTGAGTGGTCCTTTCTCATGTCCACAGAGGTTAGTAGCTGTTGATGAAAATATAGCTAAAACTAGAACAAGTGAGAGTCTCATTTTCTCTATTAATATTAACACCACCTATATATGCCCTACATTACTAAGGGGCTGAATGTCATTTATGTTCCATCAGTCAAGGGGACTCTAATTCCAAGATTTTGTTTGGGGATTAAAAAATTTAGGCTATCCTCTTGCCATGGCTTCATCTTGGGTGAAGGAGATGTTTTCTAAAATCTTACATCTGGATAGTATGAAAGGAGCTCTTGGAAGTATGGCCCAAGAACTGCTGGTTATTTATGTCACCTGAGCTGTAGTAGAGGAATTTGGCACTCTGATTTAGGACAAAAGCTGAACTAAAGAGCAATGGGAAATAAATGGGATTTGGTATACCTCCCTTGCCAAATAGTACAATCAGCCAATGAGTGCAACCTAGAGACAAAGAATGGCTCTTGATGACGGGAATAGTATCAGAGAATATCAGGTTTGCATTTTGGTAGCTCTGTATTTATCCAGCTCCCCTGAGAAATCAATCATCGTTGGAGGAGTGGTGTTAAAGGGCAAATGGTTTCTCTGGTTTCTCCAGATGCTGTTTCTCCAGTTTCTGTCCACAGCCCTTTTTTGGTATTTCCTGATATGTCCTGAGATATCTCAGTTTTGAAATGTGCAAGGGCAAAATTTTCTTTTCAGGTTCTTGGCACTTTTATTTGGAGCTTATGTCCTAAGCCGTAGATCTGAGAGGGAGACATTGCTACTTCAGAGCCTGGTTGAATACAGACTGCAGTCATCAACATCCCCTACAATAATCTGAGTGTGTGGGAAACTATGTTGGAGGGGAAAGGGTCATTTATCAGAAAGAGAACATTTTTCTTACTTGCTTTTCATGTGGTCTGTTCCATTCACAGTATGATAGATATTTTGTAGTGTTTAATGGAGAACTCCATATTTTTAAACACTGTAGTAAAAATCACATGTTTTCTGCAAGAAATAGGCATTCGAAGGTTGTTTAATTCAAAATGCATAATATTCCTGCGGTGTACAACTCACTGTGCTAGATTCTGGGTAGATAACCCCCAAAAGGAAACAAACCCTGCCTTCAAGGAGCATACTTTACAATAATCATTATTTAAAGGCTTTATGTATATAGGGATGACATAACATGTACAACAGATGAGTAAATACAAGATAATCTAAGGAAGGAGACAGCACTAAGTACCAGTGTTGGGTAAGCTTTCCCATGGGAGTTAGGATCTGGGTTGAGCTTTGATGGGAAGCTTAAGGCATCTCAAAGGTAGATGTGAGGAAGGAGTACATTCTAGGCATGGGGAGACAGTTTGGGTAAAAGCACCAAGGTGCTTTTGAGAGATGAAATGCAGGAACTGAAGACTATCAAGTGAGTCAATTAAGCTGGAACATAAAGTATGTGAAATGTGCGTAATGTGAAATAAGTTTAGGAATGTGGACTGTAGGCAGAGTGTGCAGGGTTTTAAATGCCAAGTTGAGGATTTCACATTTTATTCTAATGACAGTAGGGAGTTATTAAAGATTTTAGAGCAGAGGAGTCAACATAGTTAGACCTATGCTTTAGAAAAGATTATTTTGGCATCTGTGTGGAGGATGGATTAGAGAAGAAAGAGTCTAGAAGCAGGGAGTTAAGAGGCTTCTCAGATTATCTTCAGGTTTCTCTGTGTTCTTTGCAGCAAGGATTAAATCATACTTGGCAAGTCTCTCTCTCTCTCTCTCTCTCTCTCTCTCTCTCTCTCTCTCTCTCTCTCTCACACACACACACACACACACACACACACACACACACACATACACTTTTTCTTTTTCTTTCTCTTTGTTTCCCTCAACATAGTACCAGCCAAAATTATATATAGTATCCCCTGTTCAAATTTGCTGTGCTGTTCTCTATACCTTCCCCCCCTAGTTGGGACCATTGGCATTCCAGAATCTGTTATTTCTTCCCTTTACCAGATGCCTAGTACAGTGTTAGACAAAGAACTATCATAAGTCTTGATACCTTATGTGATCATCAGTTGTATATGCAGTGCCTGTTGATTAGGTACTCGATTTTTTGTTGAATGAATGGTTACTGATAAATTATTTTATTGCTGACTTTCATCACTGACAGATTGGGGAGATAATGTAGTGAAAGGAGTGCTGGATTTGGGATCAGAGAACTTGGGTTCTAGATATTCACTAGCCATGTGACCTTGGGCAAATCACTTAACCTGTGGCCCTCAGTTCCCTTATCTGTAAAATGGATGGGTTCAACTAGATGGGTTATTACAGTCACTTGTGAGCCCCTGGCTTGATCTTTATGCCGGACCTTGTCACTTGCTAGCCATGGTAACTTATGGGCAAAGCGCTTAACCTCTGGCCTGGAATTCCTTCATCTGAGTGAATTGATTGAGGTGGTCTCCAAGGTCCTTCATCTGAAATCATCTGATTCTCTTCCTTCAACTGTCAACTGAAAATGTTCCCTGTGTCCCAAAATATAGGAACACATTAATGAAATTGTTTAAACTACTTTTCTAAAGCAATATACCTCCAGAATAATAAACCCTAATTCATATTACCATTAAATGTCATTAAAAAAAATTTTTTTTTTGCTTTTTGGAGGGGGGAGGTAGGGCAGTTGGGGTTAAGTTACTTGCCCAAGGTCACACTGCTAGTTTTGTGTTATGTCTCTGAGGTCAGATTTGAACTCAGGTCCTCCTGATTCCAGGGCCAGTGCTCCATTCACTGCATCACCTAGCCGCCCCTAAATGTTGTTTTAAAAAAAAAATTATCAGAAACCTCATTCTCAGACTTTAGGCAAAACATTTAAACATTAAAACAAAAAGGCTTAGTACTTTTCTTAATTTGTTGACTGATATGATGCTTTTTGAGGTACCAAATAAATGATACCATCTGAAAGGCCATTTGATTTGGAAAGAAGTGAAAGTCCACCAAAAGCCAGCATTCTAAGTTAAGAAGAAAATAAGGAATCAAAGATATCACTTTGTTCGTTGTGCTGATGGAGGGAAGGGGATATTCTACTGTGTCCAGGTGCTTGAAGAGTTTTGAATAGTGTTGGAAATTGATGAAACCCATGCCTGTCTGGAAAGCAAAAACAAAATTAAAATTTCCTGCTTAATTTCTTTCTTCTCACTCTTGTAGTATCAGGAGGAACTGATGTGAGACTCTAGTCTTCATTTGTTCTTTTATTCACTAGCTTCCAGGCCAAGAATTCTATAGTTCCTTAAGTTGCTAGCATTTTACCCAAGTTAAACATCCATCAGATGTTCTGTGTTCATACTATTAGCCAACTCTACTTGCATCTGCCTCTTCAAGTCAAGTTGACAAACATTTATTGGGCATCTACTATATGTCAGGTAGGGGTAGCTAGGTGGCACAGTAAATAGAAGGCCAGGTCTAGAGTTAGGAGGATCTGAGTTCAAATTTGGCCTTAGGCATTTACTAACTTTGTGACCCTGGGCAAGTTGCTTGACCCTGTTTGTCTCAGTTGCTCCTCTGTATAAAGAGCTGGAGAAGGAAATGGCAAATCATTCCAGTGTCCTTGCCAAGAAAACCCTAAATGGAGTCATGAAAAGTTGGACGTGACTGAAAAACAACTGAACAACAACAAAATGTCAGCTTCTTTGCTAAATAATTTGGGGTATACAGAGGCAGAAATAGTCTCAGCTCTCAAGGAGCTCATGGTTTAATAGAGAAGACAACACTCAAACGTAAATGTACAAACAAAATATATACAGGATAAATTGGATATAATCACAAGAGGAAGGCACTAGCAAGTGACTTATGGGCTCTTGGCAGTCAGAGATTCTATACTACTTGCATTCTCCCATAGCAACTAATATAGAACCTTATGTATTAGACACTTAAATGTTTTAAAAATGTATTTATTGATAGATTGTTGTCCCATTGGCATCAAATGGCATTTGTGCCAAATTATTGTGGGAGAGGGGCAGCTAGGTGCCCCTAGTGAATAGAGCACCGGCCCTGGAGTCAGGAGGACCTGAGTTTGAATCTGGCCTCAGACACTTAACACTTACTAGCTGTGTGACCTTGGGCAGGTCACTTAATCCCAATTGCCCACCAAAAAGCAAAAAAAAAAAAATTATCGTGGGAGAAGCATTAAGTAGAACACTGAAACTGGCATCTGTGAGATACATACAGTTTGGTTTAGGACACATGTTAAGTATTTGTTAATGAAAGACCTTTGCTAAGGTCCTCCATTGGATCTTCATGGTGCCAAAGAGGTAACTGAGCTCTCAGGTATCAGCAGGTAGGGAAATCTTTGTATAGATAAACTCTTTATTCTGTCTATCATCAGAGGACCAGCTTAACTATACTTTGAGAAGCTCGTGACTAGTTTGGCCATAATGGGATGAATTTCTTTAGCTTCAGTAAGTCATGGAGACCATCTACTAGAGCTCTGTACCTTAGCAAGTAGTCCCTATACCTCTTGATTCCCCCAGTTGTTAATGCTACCTCTTAGTGACAATATAAAGGTTACATGTATAGATCCTATATTTACTTATTCTGTAACTACTTATGTTGTTGTCCCCTAGTGGAATGTAAGTGCCTGGAGAGCAAGGATTGTCACACAAATTTGTATTTGTCACACTAATACTTGGTACATAGTCAACAATAAAAACTTTTTGATTGATAGGTAAACTACAATTTGTGTTACTGGAGGGAAGGCTACCTAAATGAAATTACAGATCCTTGAAATATTGGCGAGGAATTAGTGAGGAGAGAGCACAGGTGGATTATTTAAAAGAAAAAAAAAAGCAATGGCTAATCCAAATGATTTTTTATTTGGCTTTGGAATATCATCAGTTTCTCGTTCATTCTTATTTTTTATAAACCTGGCTCTGTGCTTCCTTAATACAGCCTAAATGTGGACAGCCAAAGCCCCTGATGACTGAGTGATGTTAAGGGAAAGACTACAGGTAATCGGATAATGCACTCATGGAAAATTGAAAATTGGTGATGTTGAGAAATGTAAGTCGATCTTAATATTCCAGTGTTTTCCCAACTCCAGATTCCCCCCAAATCAAGCAGGTTTTTATCTCTGCCCTTAGAGGATCTTTAGAGACCCTCTGGAGGGACATCCTACTTCAGAGGCTCTTCATTCATCCTTTCTTTGCTAGAGTCTCCAACCAAAGTAGAGAAGATGCCTGAAGATGAGAGTTGAAGCCTTTTAACAAGCTATTTTGTTCTCAGTAACTGGACAGCATCACTTACAGAACAGTTACTATTGAAATATCTGGAGAACTGGTCTCCATAGTTCTTTGATTGTATGCCTCTATCAGTAAAAGTTGTTTTGAGCACACCTCCACCAATCTGTATATTTTTACTCATATTTAGATTATGTATATTGCTACTATACTAATAATTATGTATGTTATAAAAATGAAGCAAAAATAGTAGTTTTAGAAGGATATGATACATTTAAAATAATATTTGATCCTAAAGTCAGAGGGAGCCACTGTGGTTTATTGAGAAGGGGAAGGATGTGGTCTGACCTATACTTTAAGAAAAGTACTTTGGCAGCCTTATGAAGAATGTTTTGGAGAAGGAAGAAACGAGTCAGGGAAACTGAGTAGGGAAGCATTGTAATAGTGGATCCAGTAAGAAGTGAGGTGATGAGAGCCCATACTATGGTGGTGGCTATGTGACCAGAGGGAAGGAATAGATGCTAGTGATGTTGTGGAGGTAGAAATAAAAAGATTTAGCACCTTAATGGATATGGGGAGTTAGGAAGAGTGAGGAATTCTAGATGATTCCTCACCTGGGTGACTGGAAGGATGTGATGTGCTCAGTAGAAATAAGGAACTATAGAAGAGGGGTTGTGGTTTATCTTTTGTTCTCAAAGACAAAACATCAGGAAGGTGATGCCATGACTTGCAAGTGGATTATATTTAAGTGAGGGAAGGCTGTGCAAAGCTACCAGCCTCGCTTTATCCTCCAGAGCCATCGGGGTCCATTGGCCAGATATAGATCAAGACAACTGGAGATGGCCCAGCAGAAGTGGGGTAGATTCTGGGGAAAAGATAGCATAGTGAGCTCTGTGATACAGATTGAAACCCATCACCATACTAGCTCATCCTATGACACTAACTGCCACACCAACAATGAAAAAAGGGGTCAGGTTAAGGTCTTCTTGGTGATTATTCCTGGAACTCAAACCATATTCTAAGGGGTTGCTACAACCATTAAGGGGTTGATACAACCATGAAGTGATTTGGTGTGGCAGGAAGTAAAAGATTTTCCCAATGGCACTTTTGCAACTTTTGTTCTGGATGCCCTGATAGAAATTAGAGAACTTCCCTAAAGGGACAGTGCCTGGTTCAGAAGGGAAAGATTTAGAAGTTGTGTTGAAGACAAAACCCATGATTAGCTATTGCAGGGAGGAAGGGATTCGATTCAACCTCTCAACATCTGATTCATTTAACATATACCCCTTGGCGTCAGGCTAATGCCTCCACTTTGGAGATCACTGGCTTAGGGCACCCCACTATATTTTAGAATTTATGCAATGTTGCAAAAGCAGCAAATTCTAGAAATGGGTTTATGTTTAGTCCTTGCTATGCCCCATGATTGGGACCTGCATTTATATCAGCACTTGAACCTGATTCTTCTCCAATTTCTTTTCCTGTCCATGTGGCAAGAGAGGAAGATGAACATGTGAGAGACTGATTTATAAAACCATAGGATCATAAATCTAGAGCTAAAAGAGACCTTTCCCCCCATTTGATAGATAAAGAAACTGAGGCCCAGTAAGTAAAGTGAAATGACTTTGCCAAGGTAACAAAATAAGTAGTAAGAGTTAGAGCTGGGATTTGAACTCATGTCTTTTGACTACAAAGTCACTGCTATTTCTGCAGTACCACATTGCCTCCATATTGTTTTTTTCTGGTCATTAGGGGATGATAGGTAGAGAGAGTCATTACTCTCAATTTTAAAAGTAATTTAAAACACAGTCCTGTTTCCTACCCATTACTACTGTGGCATGAGAAAGTAAGAAAAACAGTCTTCATTTTGTCTCAAATGTCTCTATTACAGAAATTTCTTGACCTTCTTGACCCCTTTCTACAGGGGGGCCCCAAAGTCTTACTGAAATTTTAAGTTTCAGTTACTTAATCTCCTTGAGTTTTATTTTTAGAAAAACAACATTGTGGAGTATGACTAAATTGAAACCAATAAATTAAATCCAAAAGAGGGATACCCCTTGGAGATGTGTTGAAGTTTTAGTAAATATTTAGTAAATATTTTTCATATTCAGTTATGTGAGATTTCAGGTCTTCAGAGTTTTATTTAGAACAGCTGAATGTTTTTCAGAACAGATAAGTGCACATAATACATTAAAACTTTATCTCTACCTCTGCACTTCTTCTAATGGATGTCAATAATCCTCTGTCTCCTGAAGAGAAATATTTAGGAAAGAAATTCAGTATTTAAGAATGATAGGGTGATAGGTCAGAAAATACATTTTTAGCCTTAATTAAGAAATCCGTAACAGCACATTATATTGCTGCAAAATAATCCATTCACTGGTTATTCTGCTGCATCATCCTCAGAACTTAATTTCCTATTCCAGGTAGGTGTATATTTTTGGAAGCCACTAAATAGTATTAAGATCCCCTGAAAAAATACAAAAAATAATATGACAGACAGTGGCACTATAATAATGATTCCAGTTTTATGGTATGATAAACCTAATCATTTTGTTAAAAAAATTCTTTCATCATATTCTTATCTTGACAAGTTCCATTTTTCTCATCACTGTATACATTCATTCTTCTTCACAATTGAGCTGTAGTGTATGTAGATCACAGTTCAACAAACCCCAGGCTCCATGGTACCTTCCTTGTGCCCCTCAGTATCTTGGGCTCCTTCTTAAAACTCTGGTCAAGCTCTTGGTTATTTCTACTCCTTCCACCTCATACATTGGACAGCACCTCTTAGTCTGAACAATATTGGAGATTTGCCTAGTTGGACTTCAGGCTTTCTTCTGTCACCACACCTATACCAACACCTGTAGCTGCTCCTCCAATTTCACTTCTTGTCTCCACTCCAGGAAAGGAAGGTAAACATGTGAGAGACTGACAGCTACCATATTCTGAAGGCTTTTATTCTCCCTTTCATTCATCTCTCCTTGAAAACTAAAAATATTCATCCGACTTCTAAATTGGAGGACTGGCTTCTAGATCCAAAGCAAATTTGTCAAACACTGGTATAGGACATAAGGGGGTATATCATTTTAATTGTTTACATTTATTTCCCCCTCTCCCATCATTCATATTCATTATCATTCTCTCTCTCTCTCTCTGTCTCTCTCTCTCTCTCTTTCTCTCTGTCTCTCTCTCTCTCTTTGTCTGTCTCTGTCTGTCTCTCTCTGTCTCTCTGTCTGTCTGTCTCTCTGTCTCTGTCTCTCTATCTCTCTCCTCCCTCCCCCCATCCTTTTTTTGCCCTCCACCCTACCCCCCTCCATCCATCCCATGAAATCTGATGCTTAATTTGTGGCTATCCTGGGGAAGTGTTTCATTACTTGAAAGAAAATTGGAAAGCATTTTACATTGCTTATTACAAATCATTTATTGGAGCTCCACTAAGTAAAGGGGATTTATCTTCCCATTGGTGTGCGGGTAACTCCTATTAACACTAATTGAGGTGTTAAAATCAAAGGACATGTGAAACCCATAATACAGAATGCATTTGATCTGAGAACCTCCCACTTCACAAAGAATGACTCATACCCATGGAGCATCAACAAGCACTTTACATACAATTTTTATGACTCTTTTAAAAAATTAGAAAATTACTGAGCATTTCATAGCACACTCATATTACACCCCGCCTAGTAACTCTTAAAGGTTGCCACCTGGCCAGTGTTAACTCAAACAGTTTGGAAATTATAGGCTCTAAACACCACTGAGACAAATTTTAAGATCAGAGACTTCATCTGGGACAACCATTCTTGCTGATTTTCCTACTATATGATTGTTGTTTCTGCTTTTTTTTTTTATCTCCTGGCTCACAGTGATAACAGTGACAGCAGTCGCTGGAAAGAATACACTGGACCTAGAGTCAGAAGAGAACTGGATTCAAATCCAGACTCCTATAATTACAAATTCTTCTGGGAAGGTCTCATGACCTCTCAGTTTTTCCATCTGTGAAGTGGAAATAATAACACACTTAAGTGCTTTATATGCCTCACGTGTTATACTGTTTAAACGTGAGTTATTATGGGAGGCTAGATAGTGAAGGACTAAGAGCTTGGCGAATGGGAGAGGTGCATTAAATGTAGCAAAGGGGCTTCTGCTTATCTCCCTGTATTTCTGTCCTGTATATTTGGGGACTGGCTTGGTGTGACAGTACACTTAATTGCTATTGTATTGAGAGGGTTGTGGGCAGGCAAATAAAATTTACTTATTTGTAAGACTGTGCGTTCATTTGAATGCTACCCTCAGATCTGTGAAAAAGCCTTGAATCTTTCTGAAAATGCTGGAGTAAATTTCTGGTAATTGGAATGTACCCTACCCCTTCACTTAAAACATATATTGTTAGTTAAAACTGAGCTTTATATCTGTTGTTTATTACTAAAATATTTTAGATCATTTTTCTGCAATAAATATTTATTCTGTCACTTGACCATGGACCTCAGATAGTTAACAGGATATATTTCTGAAAAAATTCTCCATTTTTAGATCTGAGTAGTTAATTTTTCCCCCTTTCCGAGCCTTACTGTCTTTCACTTTTCTTTTATCTTCAAGAGTACACTCATTTTTATGAGGGTTTTGGATGTTTGGAAAATAAATTCAACGTGGGGTAGGAACAAACAGGGAGGATTTTCACATTTATTTGTAAATTGGAGGGGGCCAGACTTCTATATTTAAAGCAATCGGTATCATTTTATTGCCTTTTGATCAATTTTTGGAACATTTAAAATGCATAAAACATGGGAGTACTTGCTTCTTGATTAATTCTGAACAGAACATTTTTAATTGCCTTTCCCCCAGAAGGAGGGATTTCTCTCGATTTCTATAATGTTGTATTTGTTCATTGATCAGAGAGAATGTTTTTCCCATGGTGACAGTCTGAGAGAGCCCATCTAGTTTTGTCCTTGGAAAATGACTGAATCTTACAGTGATCTCTTCTGAGGACTGTAGGTTCCATTTGTAAAAATGAGCTGGCATCCATTTCTGTAAGTGTTAGCCTAGATATTCTGAGTGGGCAGAATATAGAATATTCCCCTTCGTGACTGAACCGCCTTTTCAGCTGTTCTTTCGGAATAAGCACGCAGTTCCCAAGGGAAGGAGGCAAATCCTGGCTATTATTAATATGTAGCATCCATCTGGCATTGTAGAAAAACAGATACAAAAAGCAAAATGATTTTCACTTATTCCTCACTACAGCCCTGTGAAGTAGGTCGGGATTTTTACAAATGAGGCAAAGGAAACATGCAGAGGTGACTTGAAACTTACCTAGGGCCACAGATCAAGGCCAGCAATTCTGAATTACATAATGAAAACTTCTTTCTCATATAATCCCAAGCATACCAAAATTCACTATTCAAAAGACATTTAAATTGCTAGTGTTGGCAGAATACCCATCTTGTAGGCTATTTTTTAATCAGATTTTTACTGTGTATAGTTCTATTTCAAGAGACATAATTTCCAGCTCAGAATCCTATGAGCCTATGAACCTTCTAGCTAGGAGCTACATAATAATATAGGCTTTTTCATAGTTGATCCTCTATAAAGGTCCTATTCTGATACCTTGTCCTGGCTAACTCTGGATTCTTGAAGGTGGATTCTACCAGGCTGGAAAGACTCAGGTACATTCTGGGTGACAAACTTGATGTGCTATCCAAGAACCAATTTCTTGAAATACGGGGAGTGTGTTTACAGAGTATTTATAGAGAATCACTCACCAGAATGTTGGTAAAGTCTATTTACAGAAAACTCATTGACTGGATACAACAGAGGTAAAAAAACAAACAAAAAAATCCCAATACCAACTTAAAAGACAAAATTAAAATTTTATCATTCAGGTTGAGGGCCAGAATACAAGCTATAGTCTGGTCTATCTAGGCAAAGTGTCAACTCTGGAGAAGGAGGAATGGATAAAAGTTAAGGACATTCACTCCAATGATCACCATTTTTAATTGAAGTTTGACCAGTGGCAAGACACTAGCCACAACAAAGAGCCCAGAAACCACCTTAGCCACCAAAACACTTGATCTCCTTGCCAAAGGGAAAGACATAGCCACAAAGTATAGTACTTGTTTAGAGTACAAGCTCATTTGGGGGATTTTTATGAAGTGGGGTGTATATGTGCTCACAAAGCAGCAAAGATTAATTGGGTAAACAAACCTTAATGAGACACAGCTAGACCAGATCATCCCAAGCACGTTCATAGTTTAAACCAGAAGACAACAAATAGGTATTGAATGGATCAGATCTACTACCATTCCCCCCCTCATTCCTAATGTGGAATTTCCCTCACAATTACAGATCATCATCTTCACTGTGCCTTAGAGGAGAGTTGCCTGCGACCCTGAGAGGTGTAGTGGATTGCCCAGAATCAATGTGTCTGACATAGGATTTGAACCCAGAACCTCCTGGTGCCATAGCCAGACCTTTATCCGTTCTACTTCATGCTGCCTCTATTTCTCTATTACTATATTCTAATCAGAAACAGTAGAGGAAGCACCACAACCTTTACCACCTAACGTACTTTGCATATTTAAGATCAAGTCAGGAATAACAGCTCCAAATACATAGGAAAAATCTATTCCCAGGGTGACTGTAAAATTAAAATAAAACACTCAGGGGTTGCTTTTTCAAGCTGTCTGAAAGCAGAGAAGATTCCAAAGGAAAGGAACAGATCACAAATTGTACTTTTAGCCTCCCCTCACCCAAAGTAACTGAGAAGTGATGAGCCCCTACTCTCCAAATGTACTGGCGGTATTTTCTCTGTGGTTTAAGTTTTTTCATGAGAAAGATCTCTGTACTTATTGAGGCTATTCTTAATATACAAATGACAGTAACAATAAATAGCTAGTGTTTACACAATGCTTTAAGGTTTACATACTGCTTTACGGATATTATCTCATTTAATCCTTGCAACAACTCTCTCAAGTAGATGTAGATGCAGCTTTGTCCCCATTTTGCAGACCAGAAAAAAAAATAAGTGACTTGCTCATAGTCACAGGGTTATTAAGTGCCAGAGGCAGAATTCAAACTCCGATCTTCCTGACTCCAAGCCTTGCATGCTATCTACTGTGCTGCCTAGCTGTATGAGAATTAAGTACAAGTCCAATCGTTTCCCATATCAGTTTGAGGCCAACTTAGAGGCAGTCTTGTCCAACCCACACCATTCCTTTTCATTTGCTTTCGGACACATCCTTGCCTTTGCTTGAATACTTTTAGTGTTAGGGAACTCAGTATCATCCTAAGCTGACTATTTTATTTTTGAACAGTTCTAATTGTTAGCATCTTCTTCCTTATTTTGAGGAGAGTGGCAGAAATGGAAGACACTGGACTGGGAATGTGACAACTCCTTTATCATTTCCTGGTTATGAAACTGTTGGCAGATCCTTGCCCATCTTAGGGTTTCAGTTTCCTCACCTATAAAATGAGGAAATTGTGCAAAATGATCTCTAAGGATTTTTCAAGCTCTTACTAGGGGTGGGGAACCTGCAACCTCGAGGCCACATGTGGCTCTATAGGTCCTCAAGTGCAGCCCTTTGACTGAACCAAAGACTGCTTCTAACCTGTATTGAAGTACTTGGCACAGGTCTGACCAGTCTTCTCTGCATCTCCACTAGAGGGAGACATACACATCCAGGTGGGTAAAAGCTTGACTAAAGGTGTGTTCTGACTATACCACCTATCAATATACCTATACATTTTAGGCCAAAAGGTGTGGCTGGGATCAAAGGCAAAAGCCCTGGGTAAAAGAGTTCTTGTGGAAGCAGAGACCAACTTCAAAAGTGTAGACCAGCTACTCCAATGTAATAAAAGGAAGAAGAGCCCTACTCCCCCCAAAAGGAAGACAAAAATAGTATATTTATCTCAATTATGGAAGGTAGATACAGTTTTATTTATTAAAGAAAGGGAGGTAATTATTGGGGACAAAGGAAAAGGATTAGGTTGTATAAAATGTTTAAATCTGTACAGGAAAAAAATAACCAAAATGAAAATTAAAATAGCAACTGAGAGAAAAATAACATAATAATAATTCTGATAACAGTTGATAAGAGCAATAGTTAATTACCAGTGGATTTAATGGACCCAAGGATTTGAACAATATATGAAAAAAACAAATATAAAAATTGTTCAAATCCTGCCTCAGATACTTACTAGCTATGTGACCCTGGACAAATCACTTAACTCTGTTTGCCTCAGTTTCCTCATCTGTAAAATGAGCTGAAGAAGGAAATGGCAAACCACTCCAGTGTCTTTGCTAAGAAAATACCAAATGGTGTCTCAGTGAGTCAGATGTGACTGAAACAACTGGACAACAAAAATTAGAATGCAAGTTTTTTTGAGGGCAGGGACTGACTTGTTTCAACGAATTGTGGTATATGAATATAATGTATATAAATTTTTTGTTTCATGATAGATATGAGGAATTCAGAGAAATATAGAAAGACCAGCAGGCAGAACCTGGAAATCAATATATAATGAATATATAAATGTATCTAATATAAATGAAAAGAACATGAAAATGAAGCTGAACACTGTAATTATGAACAATCTTGGTCTTGGAGAAGAGATCAGGAAATGCTTCTCCATCCTTTCATTAGAGAGGTGGGGATATATGGCTGCAGATTGTTGCATATACTCTTAGATGTGGTCACTGTGTTGGTTAGCCTTGAAACATTTTCCCAGGATTGGTGTGACCATCTTTTTTTTTTGGTCTGAGCTTATGATTGTATCAGTATGGGAAATTTCCTGTATGGAAGCTCTTTCAATTTAGATAATCCAGCAATTCATCTGTACTCTGTGGTCTTGGAGAGTTATCAAAGGCAATTAAGTGAGCACTTAGTATGCACCAGAAACAGAAGTTGAAACCCAGTTTTCCTTAATCCAAAGCTGATTTTCTATTCACCGAGCCATATAAAGGACCTAATAGTATAAAACATACTGAGAAATCCAAAGTCCAACAGTATGGTTTGTGAAATTCAACGTATTTCTTTCTGGGGTGGGGACGTAGAAGAGAGGGCTACACCTGGAGTCATGAAGATCTTTGTCCAAATCCTATCTGATATGAGTTGGGTGACCATGGGCCAGTCACTTAACCTCACTGGACTTCTGTTTCCTCCTCAGTCATGTGGGTATAGTAATAACCATAGTTCTTACATAACAAGGTTGTTGGTTTCAAATGAGTTAACATTTGAAACACATTTTGTAAACTTGATAATTTATATATTCTTATACAGTTTTTAATCATAGAAAAATGAAGTCATTGGTATTGAGCACATATCTATTGAAATCCTATTTTTCACACAGGTTGTTTACAATAATTGCAGTTTATTTGTTAGACAGTTGGCCGTTAGTTAAGACTCCAGCCTATGGTTGTTAGTGAATAGTTGGGTTTATCTTCTCTTTTTATAAAATTAGGGCAGTTAGGTGGCTCAATCGATAGAGTACCAGCCCTGGAGTAAGGAAGACTCATCTTCCTGCGTTCAAATCTGACCTCAGACACTTACTAGCTGTGTGACCCTGGCCAAGTTACTTAATCCTGTTTGCCTCAGTTTCTTCATCTGTCAAATAAACTGGAGAAGGAAATGGCAAGTAATTTTTGATGTCTTTGCCAAAACAACCCCAAATGGGGTCACCAAGAGTCAGACATGACTAAAACAACAGAACAAATATGATATTAGGGGTTTTCTCTATGAGCATAGGACTTGCAGCATAGCCTCTTATTGCCGCTCTTCTGATGCTGGGTGCGTTTCATGTTAGACCAAGAATTCTTAACTTTTTATGTGTCATAGATCCCTCTGGCAGTCTTATGAAGCCTATGGACTCCTTCTCAGAATGATGTTTTTAAATACATGAAATAAAGTACATAGGATTACAAAGGAAGTCAGTTATATTGAAATGTAGTTATCAAGATATTTTTTAGGGGCAGCTAGGTGGCGCAGTGAGTAGAGCGTCGGCCCTGGAGTCAGAAGGACCTGACTTCGGATCCGGCCTCAGATACTTTACACACACAAACAAAAACCTAGCCATGTGACTTTGGGCAAGTTACTTAACCCCAATTGCCCTTCAAAAAAAGATATTTTTTAAATGAATTCACAGGCTCCCAGTTTAAGCATTCCTGCGTTAAATGTACCTTGATTTGAAATATGAGATGTAACTCTATGTCACTAATACCAAAATCTCTCCCTCCCCCTCTCTTCCTCTCTCCTTCCCTCCCTCTCCTCTTTCCTTCCAAAAATAGTTTCATCATCCAACTGACTTTTCTTTGCCAATGATACCAATATTCTCCTAGTCATTTGTACTTTAAAAGTTTAGAATTCTCACTTGGTTCTTTTCTCTGTTTCTTTATATCCTATCAGTCACTGAGTCCTATTTCCATTTTTTTCCCTCAAAATGTCTTTCACTGAAATGCAAATTAAAACAACTCTGAAGTACCACCTCACACCTATCAGATTGGTTGACATTATAGAAAAGAAAAATGACAAATCCTGGAGGGGATGTGGAAAAATAGAGACACTAAAGCCCTACACTCTTGTTGGAGTTGTGAATTGATCCACCTGTTTGGGAGAACAATTTGGAACTATGCCCAAAGGGATATAAAACTGTATATACCCTTTGATCTGGCAATACCACTACTAGTCTGTATCCCAAACAGATCAGAGAAAAAGGAAAAGGTCGTAAATATGCAAAAATATTTATAGTAGCTCTCCTTTGTAGTAGTAAAGAATTGGAAATTGAGGGGTTATCCATCAATCAGGAAATGGCTAAACAAGTTGTGATAGAATACTATTGAGGTATAAGAAATGAGGAGCAGGGGAATTTCAGAAAAACCTAAGAAGGCTTATATAAAGTGGTGCAAATTTAAGTCAGCAGATCCAGATAAACATTGTATATAGTAAAAGCAATATAGTAACAATGATTAAGTGTGAAAGACTTAGCTAGCTACTCCTTTCAGTATGTCTAAGACAATTCCAAAGGACTCATGATGAAAAACATTCTCCACCTCTACAAAGAGAGTTGATGAACTATGAGTGCCAATTGAAGCATATTGTTTTTTCACTTTCTTTATTTTTCTTCCTTTTTTTTTGAAACATGGCTAATATAGAAATACATTTTGCATGACTTCACAAGTTTAATGGGTATCATATTGTTTGCCTTCTCAATGGGTAGGGAGGAGCTGGAGAGAGGGAGAGAATTTGCAACGAAAAGTTTTAAAAAATGAATGTTAAAATTGAAAAAAAAAAACAAAAAACGATACTCTGTATTCTTCTGTCATCATCCCAGACCGGACCCCAGTCACTTCAGCCTCAAATACTGGGACAGATCCCTAACTGCTGTCAGTGATTTGTCTCATTTCACAAGTCTCTTCTGCCCATTCCTAGATGTGTCTTCCTTTAAAAACACTGCTGTCATCAGACCCTTCCTTGCTCCCCAGTCTTCTACCGCTTCAAACCTAAATGCCTCTGCTTGCATTTCAGTCCAGGGAGGAATAAACTGGACACATAATACTTAGCCAACCCTATTTTCCAATACAGCCTCCCACCCTAACTCATACCCTTAGGTCTGTTATAACCGTCGCTATGCTGTTCCACAAGGATAAGATGTTGATTTCTACCTCATCCTTTCACTCAATTCCTTTGCCTAGAATGCCCACTCCTTAGGTCTACCCAGATCCTGATCGCCCTGCCCTCACTTATCTACCTCTTCTGAAATTCTCTAGTACTACTAGTCTGGACCGTGTAATTTAGCATTTAATTATATGTTGTCTTATTTTGTTCACTCTTGTTCCATGTGTTTTAGCTTCATTTACCTATTTTGATGGTAAGTTCAAGGACTGGAAACTTCATTGGAGAGAAAACAGAGTAAAATAGAAAGATTGCTGGAGCTTTGGGCCAAGAACCTGGATTCAAATTCTACTGTGCTACTTTGGGCAGGTCTTTATCTGTATTAGTTTCCTCCTGTAAAATGAGACCTTGGGCAGGTCTTTATCTGTATTAGTTTCCTCTTATAAAATGAGAGGGCTAAACTACCGTTCTCCAAGCCCCCTTAAGCTTCTAAAATCGTATCATCTTGTATTTCTTCTGTTTTTCATTGCACATAGCCCAATGCTTAGAACCTAATAAAAGCTAAGCAAATTCTTATTGATTATGTGAAAGTAGAACTTTTTGTAAACAGAGGTATTCTGAATGCATTAGAGGAGCTGGTTTTTACACCATTAGAGAATCCCTTCGTGAAGAGAATAACCAGCCCCCTGATTTATTTCCTTTGTAAATTCAGATTTTTGTGTCTGTTTCTTTTATACTCGACTTTGTGTATGAAAGGTAATCCCATATACAAATGGACTGTGAGCTTTAGTGGAGGTGATCATGGAAGTTACAAAGGGTCCCCTTACAGAGAGCTCTAGTCAGCTCAAATTTTGCTGTATTCTATCCCAACTGGAGTTAATTGCACGTAGGAAATGTGTCTTGGCCACAACGGCTGCCAGTGTTAGGAGTTGAGAATAAAGTCATTACCTCTCCTCCATATCCTTCAGATGTTTTCTCTTGACTTGTTGGGGTCACTGATTCCTGATCTACAGTGAGCTTTCTTCCCCCAACCCTCCCAGTTTTGCCAATAACAGGCTCAAGGGAGAAAAATTAACTTGTCTTTTTTGCCATCTGCTCTCCCTGTCTTCTCTCCTGTGATCGGTGATTTCTTTTTCTTGGACAGGCTTCTTCCCTGACATTAGTCCCTTTGCTCATTCGTTTTCTGTTCATTCCCCTCTCCTTATGCCTCCTTTCCCATCACCTCACTTCTCTATGCTTTTCCACCCTCCCTCCACAAAAGAAAAACAACAACCTTGTTTTGAGTCTGCCAAACACTTTGGAAGAAAGTCAAAGGGATTAGAACACCTTCAGAGGCAACAGTCAGAAGTGAGTTTCACAAAAGGATCTGGTAGTTGGTTGTAGCAGGACCTGCATGATGCCCTCCTGATGAGAGGAAGAGGCTGCTGTTCTTGGGAATCCTGGGTTTTCAGGGTCTTTATCCTGGTGACTAGGCCTTGGTTTTTTTTAGTGTATTAACCTCTTGCCAGACCCAGCTTCTTCATTTTTCAAACAGTTGGCTTTAGACTTGGGGAAAATTTACTGAGGGTGGAAAGATGCTGGACTGTAGTTTAACTGAGTTTTCCTTTTTCAAATGAAATGGCTTATCCTGTGCTTCCCTTCTGGCTGCATAAATTACAGTAGCAATGTACTGCAAAGGCAAAGGAAAATCCTTCCCCTGCCCTCCTCCCTAATCTTTACTTATAACTAAATCCAGCAGAGCTTTACAGGATATAGACATGAAAGTGACCTCAGAGATCACCTAATCCTTAGAAATCATCCCCACCCACTATTTTATAGATAGAGAGAACATAACATAATATAAAGGTTATGTAACTTGCCCAAGGTCACACAGTAGCTGAATCAGATTCCCAATGTGGGCTTCTAATTGAAGATCTATTGTTTGTTTGTTTTTTTTCTCAAAACCCAGCTATCCCACTTGAGTGACCTCGGTGGCCCTGCAAGTTTGTTCTAGCTAGGTCTTCAGCCTGCAGAAATTAGACTTGTTTGGCTTTAGAAACCTTAATATTTAGTTATGGATATGATGACTTATTTTGTTTCTTTGCCTTTAAATAATTGAAGCTAATCTCGATATCAAGTGAGTCCCTTAATCTCCTTATTTGCATGTCACAGGTTGCCTTCCCTATTGGATTCTGGATTTCAGCAATTAGCCTCCCATTGTGTTTTTAGGAAATGACATCTGTGTGACTTCTGGTGTGGGCAACTGGTGACCTCTATGGTTAAAATAACTTGGAATGCTTTTTTAGCACTTCCTCTGGGTTGGTCATATAGAATAGATGACTTCGAAAGTTGTTTGGAATGTAAAAAAAGTGAGCCACTATTATCAGTGTCCTAGGTCACTAACAGATGAGTACAATGGATGGGATAAAGGCTTCTGCGTCAAAATTAAAACACTAAACACTTGCTTTTCAGTTCTTTGTCACCTGGACCATTTTGTGGACCCCCTGTGCTTTAGCTACTCATTTCTATTCTGGATATTTCTTGAAGATTTAAGTAAAAGGAATAGTCCAGTTGAAAATAAATTTTTCAAACAAATGTTAAACATTGTTTTTACATGTAAATGGGGGACATAAAATATTAAACTAAAAAATACATACACAGAGATATTTCTGGTTTAGACACTAGCTCTGTGACCCTGGGCAAGTCAATTAACTGCTGTCAGCCTCAGTTTACTTCTCTGTAAAAGGGGTTAATAATAGCACCCACTTCCCAAGGTTGTTGAGGATCAAGTGAAATATTTGCAAAGTGTTTCACAAACCCCGAATAACCATATAAATGCTGTTGTGGTAGTGGTGGTGGTTATTGTTGTTCTGACTCCAAGGCCAGTTCTCCATTGGTTAGGACAGGCTGTTTGTCTATCTTACAGTAGAAATGCTTAATCCAATAATTCCAATTCATCTAAATGATAAACATTTATTGTTTATGCCAGGTTGTCTATTTTGGACTAGAAATGTTTAATCCAAGTAATTTCAATTTATATAAATGTTGAACATTTACTAAAGAGGTAGAGATTGCCATTGTCAGGAGAAAATAGAACCTGTGGCTATGTACTAGGAAACAAAAAGACCATCAGCTTTGTCTGGTTTTGTGGACACATGTGATAGATACTGACTTCTGATGATCTCTGCACCAGAATATATTGTGTCAGAAAAGACAGTCTAGTACTGAAGCTTGGACTTAATGAATAGAGAGCTAGCCTTAGAATCAGGAAGACCTGGGTTCAGCTGTGACCTCTGAAACATACTGGCAGTGTGAACTTGAACAAGTCATTTAACTGCCCAATGGCCATGCCCCCTACAATGCTCTAGAACTATGAATTATAGAACAGTTACTGATCTGCATTACAAGAGAGAGTACCCCACATAAGTAAAATCACAGGTTGTTGCCAATTCTCCATGACCCCATGAACCATACTGTCCATGGGGTTTTCTTGGTAACGATACTGGAGTGGTTTGTTATTTTCTTCAGCTAATTTTATAGATGAGGAAACTGAGGCAAACTTTAAGTGACTTGCTTAGGGTCACACAGCTAGTTAAGTGTCTGGGGTCAAATTTGAACTCAGATTTTCCTGATTCCAAGCCCAGCACTCTATATTTTAAACCATTTTTTTTTCAGTCATCCCAGTAGTGTTCAACTCTTTGTAATTCTGTTTGAGGTTGTCGTGGCAAGGATATGGTTTGCCATTTCCTTCTCCAGATCATTTTACAGATGAAGAAATTGAGGCAAACAGAATTAAGTGATTTGCCCAGGGTCACATAGCTAGTAAGTGTCTGGGGTCATATTTGAACTGAGGTCTTCCAGACTCCAGGTCCAGTGCTCTATTCCCTGAGCAACCTAGCTGTCGCCAAAAAAATCAACCCCCAAATAATAAGGTTTCAGTAGGTGCTTAATAAATGTGTATGGAATTGAAAAATAATTAAATTTAAATAGTGAAATGGATATAAAATGCCCTCAATCTTAATCAGCATGTTTTAGGGTCAGTGATAGTTTTCCATATTCCTATGTCCTTAGTCTTAATTATCTTCTAAAACTACTGACTGTAGGCCGGGTTATTTCCCTGTTTAGACTAAGTATCACTTGACATGATGTAAAACCTAATAGGCTGCCAAGAATGAATTTCTGCTTATGCGAATGGACATAAGTCCCTTTCAAGTTATGTTTTCATGTTGAGACTCCCTCATGCACACAGAAATTATCAGTGTGTCTCTCTACTTGGAAAAGGAATCATTCTGTTGGTTTTCTATTCATTCTGGCCAAAGACTCAGAAGAACCCTCAATCTGAGCCTTTTTGACCAATAAATAATGTCCATTTTTCTGTTCTTTTTTATGTGCCAGAACCAAGAAATAAAAATCCTGAGGTGGCTCTTATTCTAGCAAAATCAGACTGCTGTCTGCCCAGAAAATATGCCCTGTGCTCTCTTGTCCCAGTACTTTTGCGCAGACTGCTTTCTATACCTGACATGTTCTTTCCTTTGTCTTTGCCTGTGAGCCTACTCATCCTGTAAAGCCCCACTCAAATTCTATGAAACCTTATTCTATTTCATCTTCTTATTGTTGTGACTCCCCCCGCCACATGTAAAATTTTGGGACCTTTTGGCAGCCTTTATTATTTTACACCGTAGCTATTTATGCCACATAGCTTATTTCTCTATTAGACTATAATAAGCTCCATGAGGACAAGAAGGCCTCATGATATAATGCAGAGGCATCAGACTCTCTGCCTAGAAACTCCCAAGTGAGATCTGAACTAGATCAAAATGTAATTGGGAAATGTTTGACAAAATAAACAAAATACAATATAATATAGAAAATGTTAATTTGTAGTATTCATAAGGATTCATTTCTTTAATTGTATAATGGAAAAATAATCTAGATTCAAATGTAATAGATCTCTATGAAGACTTCCTCTATCCCCTTTCAGTTATGACCTCCTCCCTTCCTAACCTTGGACAAGATTTATGTGAGGTCCAAGGTTGGTGATCTTGTCTTTGTTCCTCAAACCAGGTATACCTTCTCTCCTCTCTATACCTTTGTGTGGTTCATTCTGCATTCCTGGAATATACCCCCTCCCTAACTTTTCCTAAAAGAATTCCTCTCTGCCTTCAAGACAGGGTTTAAGGTGTAATCCTTTTATTAATGGGATTTGTTCTATGAAGTTTGGATTCGGTCAGGGTCTTATTTGAGGACCTAGAGAACCACAAGTGGCTGCAGGTTCCCCACCCCTAGACTTTAAGCAATAAACCTCTCCAGATCCAGCCCATGGGTAATGCTTTCCCTCCCAAACTACCTTGTGTTCACCTACCATTTTATTGGGTATTTATTCCATATATGTTTCTATATGCACATGCTATCTTTCCTGATCAAATGTAAGCTCGTTGAGTGTAGGAATTGGCTCGCTGATTGCACTTACATCTCCAATACCCAACACAGTGTCTGGTACACAGTAAGCATTTAATAAATGCTTATCGATTGATTAGAGGAGATGGAAAGTTTAATGATGTCGATTGCTTGTACTTCAGTCACACTTTAATGTTCACAGAGTACTTTATATATACCTTTCATTTGAGTGTCACAACAGCCCTGGAAGTTTGGGGCTACTCTCATCATTGCGATTTTTTCAGATAAGGAAAACAAAGCTCAAAAGAGTTCTAAATGAATCTCCTAGCGTCACACAGTATACTTTGCACATAAAGTTTTATTAATTAGAGTGAATCTAAGGTGACATACGAAGAGCTCTATGTGGTGGAAACTTGCTATATTTTCCTATGTAGTCAGTTCCCCACAGTAGTGATAAGTGGAAAATTTGATCATATTGAGTTGTTTCTGGTAATAGTGATGGTTTTTTCACTGATCTATCCACTTTCTCACCTGGCTTCCTTTGTCACTAAGAATATAAATTACGAGACATAGCAAGCTGAGATTAGAGATTATCCTAGCCTGTGCCAGTGCCCATGATTTAGAGTTTTCTGACAGTTAAAAAAAAGTCAGACAGGCTTCATTAGAGGTGTTATAGTGGACATACTTTTGTGTACTCCTAGGTAGCTACTGAAATTATCTTCCAACTTGGAAATTCTGTGATTCCTGGTCACTTCTCACCTCCAAATCTTAGAATCTCTGCCTCCCTTCCAGGCTTAGTTCAGTTTCTTCCTCTTATAGGAGGATTCAGTTGAAGTCTTCACAGAGGTCCATTACATTTCTTTTTTTTTTTTGCCTTTTTTGGAGGGCAATTGGGGTTAAGTAACTTGCCCAAGGTCACATGGCTAGATTTCTTTTTGTTGTTTGTGGATTAAGTGTCTGAGGCCAGATCCAAACTCAGGTGCTTTTGACTCCAGGGCCAAAGCTCTACTCACTGCACCACCTAGCCGCCCCCAGTTCATTACATTTCAATCTAGATTATTTTCCCATTATACCATTAAAGAAATGGATCTCTACAAATATCACTAATTAACATTATCTATGTTATATTGTATTTTTATGGTTAGTTCTTTCCCTCACCCCCTAAAAAAGTTTGTTTTTATTTAAATATGTTTTGTATTTATCTGTCTGCTTATATGTATCAAGTACAGGAGAATGAAAATAAGGTCACTGAGGGTAGTGATTACTTTATTGTTGTCTTTATATCTCCAGCACCGTGCATGTGGTGCACATTTACCAAATGCATATAGAATTGAATCAAGTGTTTATCAAATGCCCATTTTTCTATAGATGACATTGTGGGAAATATCATAGAAATAAAAAACATGGCCCCTACTTTTAAGTAGCTTATATTCTGAATAGGATGCTAAGATTATCTCTTTGTATTCCAAACATACCTAAGATTAATAAGGCAGTAAGTGAGCCAAGATCTTGGAGAAAGACTTATTGTTCTTGGTGTTCATCTTGTATTTTTGTCTTTTGTTTTTCCTATATGGTCAACTACTAGAGGCATGCAAAAAGAAAATGCAGTTAAACCGTTGTCAACTCAATTTCCAGCTTTATTCCTTTATTGTACAAATTTTTCAGGTCCATAAATTTTCATTTCCCTGTGCACCATGACTACAGCCTAATGATCATTAATCAATTAGCATATGGGTCTGAAATATCAGTGAAAGACATTCCTAATAGAAATTGTATAGGTTTGATAAGATTGCTGGGGAAGGAGATTGTTATAGATTCTTCGGGTAAGGCAATATGAGTCAGATTATTGCAGTTTAATGATGCCTTTCTCACTCTCTATATGGTATTGTTTTTCAGGACCAGTCCTACAGCTGTGGTAGAAGAAATGTGGTGTATATAAAATTTGTGATAGCTGGGAGAAATTCTGGTAAGTGTTGCTGCATTTATTCCTAATAGCTTTTGTTAGATGATGGGGGCCCATAAAAGATGGTTGCTTCCTTGTTCCTTGTCTCTTTAAAATCTGTGTTAAGCTGAGAGAAGGCAGAATTTTATGATGATGAAATGTAGCTCTGCTTCTGTGTTTCCTGCAGTTTTTGTTGTCGTTGCTGTTTCTAAGGAATATGGTGTTTCCTAGGTATAATGAGGATAGCCTTCAGGGCCAAAGGCAAAGGATATAGTTGACAGCTTAATTTACTTAGTTTCTTGTGTTTTCTCTGCTATTACTGTATGATCAAGGTAATGAGCCTCTTTGCTGAGAGAATTAGAAAGTGAGACAGAGATATAAGAGGGTATAATACAGAACAGAGCAATCTCGAGATTCTGTGTGTCTGAATATTATTCCAAATTCATCTGTTTAAGCAGAGGAAGAAGAAAGCTAATTGCATTTGGGGCATGGAGAATTAGAGGGAAACAGAATGGCTGATAGCCATTAACAGACCAGTATTAAAAGACCACTGAGATAAAGTACGTTCCATTGGACAAAAATCAATGATCATTTATTGAGGTCCCTACTCTGTGACAGGTAGGGAATATAAGCACAAAAGTGAGATGTTCCCTGCCGTGGAAGAACTTAGAGCATCGTATATTAGTAGAAAGAGGTCTGGCTCTATAGAGTCTGGAGACCTGGGTTTAAATCCTCACTCCCTGAGCAATCCCTTATCCTCCCCAGGCACTCTCAGCCTCAGTTTCTTCATCTGTAAAAAGAGGAGGTTGGATTCAGTAGCCCTTTGAGAAGTTCCTTTTAGCTCTATATTTATGATCCTGAGACTAGACAGAGACTACCTCTAAAACCTAAAAAAAACCCTGTGTTTTCTCATCTGTAAAATGAGGGAGTGGACAAGATGATCTTTTAAGGGAGGTCCCTTCTGGCTCTAAATTTATGGCCGGGTTGACTGGATGACATAGTGAATAGAGCACCAGCCCTAGAGTCAGGAGGACCTGAGTTCAAATCTGGCCACAGACACTTAACACTTACTAGTCATGTGACCTAGGGTAAGTCACTTAACCCCAATTGCCATACCTGCCCCCCTCCAAAAAGCAAAAAAAGAAAAAAGAAAGAAAGAAAGAAAGAAATATAAGCCTACCCATCCTTTGGGCAGCTAGGTGGCACAGTGAATAGAGCGCCAGCCCTGGAGTCAGGAGGACTTGAGCACAAACAAATTTGACCTCAGACACTTAGCACTTACTAGCTGTGTGACCTTGGGCAAGTCACTTAACACCATTTGCCCTACCTTCTCCGAAAGAAAGAAAGAAAGAAAGAAAGAAAGAAAGAAAGAAAGAAAGAAAGAAAGAAAGAAATTTATGGCTGTATGACCTGTGCATGACATTATAGAAGACAGGTTGAGGCTCCATCCAACAGGTTGGACAAACTTTAGAAGCCAAGCCCCCATAGGAGCATGAGCTTTGTGGGAGGATAGTCAAAAGAGGATTGGTTCTATCCAGGGTGACTTATCATTAGGTCCCTAGTACAATTAAGATAATAGAATCATAGATATAGAGCTAGAAGACTTTTTCAGCCATCAAATCCACTGCCACCCCCCATTTTACATATCAGGAAACTGAGATACAAAAAGCACCTAGCTTGTAAATGTCTGAGGTGATATTTAAACCCACCTCTTCTTGAACCCCAGGTCTAGCACTCTGTCTATCAGTCCATACTGCTTGGTCCAAAGATGATAATGATTTTCATTTCTTACTATACTCTGCAACTAGCTAGTGTGGGTCTTACATTGCTAATATTATTTGCCAAGGAACTGATCTGGTTCTTGTGGTTGGTATCTCAGAGTAGGTATATACAAACTCACTGCTTCTTCCTTCCATTTACTCTGCCACTGAATCACCTTGTTTTTTGTTGTTGTTGTTTAAATTTGTAAATTGATAGAATTTCATTTAGAAACAAGTAAGATAAGTGTGTTTTAAAGGGAGTAGGGGAGAAAGTAGATTGAACTCTCAGCTTCATACTACCTGACAGAGACTTCCTGTGTGGGAAAAACTGTAGAAATAAAAGAGAGAGAGAGAGAGAGAGAGAGAGAGAGAGAGAGAGAGAAATGCAGGAAATGAGTAAGGTAGGTTTACATAACCAAGGCATTATTTTCTTGGGGGTGATACTTTCATTTTCAGCCTTTTTCATATATGTGGTACCTTCTCTGAAAGCTAGATAATTTGCTGAAATTTCTTAGGCTTGCACTACAGCCACTTAGTACCAGAACTTTGATCCGTGTGTAGGGAATCATAGGAGAGATACAACGGTGTGTTAAAGGTTCAGACTGTGTGCTTCGAGTTAATAGCTTTATTTCAAAGCCTGGTGCTCTCATTTCATTGAATTCTGTCTTCTTTTTACATATAAACTTCTTATTGATATCTTTTGTTTTTATATAAGCTACATTTCCCAATACATCCCTCTTTCTCAAGCCATTTCTTATAATAAAGAATTTTTTAAAAGAAGAAAAAAAAGTTGGCAAAACCAACCAGAATATCAAAGAAGTATTACATTAAATTCAATGTTCCATATCCACAGTCCCCTGCCTCAGCAAAGAAGCAGGGGGAGGTGCCTTCTGATATGTCTTCTGTGGAGCCTTCCATGGAGTTTATATGCATTCAGTTTCAATTGTCATTTCATAGAATCTTAGAAAAGGAAGAGACCTCAGAAGCCATCTATTTCAACCTCTACACAGTATAGAAATCCCCTCCACATCATCCCTGAGAGATGGTTATTCTCCATCTGGTTGAATACTTCTAGTTACAAGGTGCTTCCTACTCTATAAAGTAATCCTGTTCCATTTGTTGGACAATTCTATTTTGAAAGCTCTATAAGGCTTTTGTAAACTTGTCTAGAGCAGGACTTCTTAAACTTTGTCCATTTTCGACTCCTTTTTGAGTTTTGGCAGTATTCATTGACCTTTTGTGGTGTGATGGCATACAACAGCACAAAGTGCGTGTGTTGTGTGTTCAGAACCAAAGCTATAGTGAAGTTGCATTATGCAACACAAGCGCTGCCAGAAACACCTAGGATTCATCACACATTTGATTTTTAATTAATTTTTGGTCATTGCATGTTCAGAAACCTTTCACTGTTGCCAAATTTTTTGGAACCCGAAGTTTAAGGAGCGTAGGTCCAGAGCAGTAATTCTCAAAAGTGTGGTCTGTGGACTCCAGCGGTTCCCAAGATCCTTTTAAGGGAAAAGGACCCGACAAAACTATTTCCATAATAATACTAAGATATTATTTCCCCTTCTTATTTCTTTTTTTTGCCTTTTTTTTTTTTTGGAGGGCAATGGGGTTAAGTGACTTGCCCAAGGTCACACGGCAAGTTTGTGTGTTAAGTGTCTGAGGCTGGATTTGAACTCAGGTCCTCCTGACTCCAGGGCCAGTGCTCTATTCACTTCGCCACCTAGCCGCCCCCTTCTTATTTCTTTCATGCATGTACAGTGGGACTTTCTCAAAGGCCCTATGATCTGTGAATTAAAGATTTATCTGTAAACATGAAGATTGAGTTTATAATCATATGCAGAATTGCACTTTTGCATTACAAAGGATAAATCTACAGAAATGCCCAGACTGGTATTTTCATTATGTTGTATTCATTTATTATCAGTACCAATCAATCATCAAAGACCTTCTTTTATGTCTATGCCTTGGCAACTAACCTGAATGGTGCTGAAATATTAGAAGTGCTGAATAACTTATTGAACTTCATGCTTCAACTGGAGCAACTGTGTTGACATTTGCACTATTGGTGAAAAAGCAATGGTGGGGGAAAGTGCTGGTGCCTTAGCAGGAATCAAGGCGGTGGCAACAAACTGTACTAGTTGTTATTGTATTCCCCATTATCACAAATTTGCAGTGAAAGAAAAGAAAAAACCAGTTCCCTTGATGCCAAGGATAAAGCAACAAAAATTAGTTTATTAAATCTTGACCCTTGAGTTGGACTTCTTTTTTAATAATCTGTGTGATAAGATAAGACACTTCTGCTTACTTAAGCACCATGGTTGTCTAAAGGAAAATCACTCACATAATTGAGTTGTAACCTGAACTAGCCATTTTTTTTTCTTGGAACATTTTTACTTGAAGAAACAACAGATAAACTATGATTATTCAGACTTGAGTATTTGGCAGACAATCTTTTTTTAAAATGAATGAAGTGAGCCTATCACTTCAAGGTAAAGGACTGACAGATTTGTTGCCACGAAAAATTTTTAGCTTTCATGCAAAAATTAGAATTTTGGAAAGCTTTTATCTTCCACTGTGAGCTTGATAACTTCCCATGACTTAAAGACTTTTCTGATGAGATCAGCGGTGATATTAATGAATTTTTTTGATGACAGTTGGAAGATCTTCGTAAGTCAGTGAACCAATATTTTCCAGATGACCGCTGCATTATCTTATAAAATCATGCATCAGCAAAAGATCCCCAATGGATTTTTATCATAACAAAGTACAAAAGTTCATTGATATGGTTTCAGATTCCACATTGTAACTAACTTTTAAGAAACTAATTGAATTTTGGTTTAGCATCAAAGAAGAATGTCCACAATTATATGAGAATTCTATTAAAATACTCCTCCTTTTTGTCCATCTTTATATCTGTATGGTGCTTGATTTCTTAATATATTTCAGACAACACAACATTATCACAACAGCTTCAATGCAGAATCAGAAATTAGTTCAGTTTTAGCCACGTTAAGTTTAAGATGACTATGGTACATCTGTTCTTTATATTAAGCCAAAATCTACTTTGCTGTAGAGGTCTTTAATCTGAAACAACATCAGCATAATTTTTCCACATAATATCAAACCAGTTTTTTTAGAGCTGGAAGGTCCATATTTCTTAGTTTATAAATGAAGAAATCAAACCAAGAGAAATTAAATCATTTGTCCAAGGTTATATAGTTAGTTGTAGAACCTAGAATAGAGCCCAGATCTCTAAACACTCAGTCCATAGAAGCTATCTTCAAACACTTAAGATCTGTCATTTCCTTCCAGACTCCTCATCTTTGGGTTAAATATCCCCAACCCTTTCAGCTGTTCCTCATGTGCCCTTTTATTTCCAGCCCCTGAATTACCCTGGTCTCTCTTTTCTTGGAAATGTTCTATGTTGTTAGTATTCTCCTAAAAGGCAGTGCCCTTAAGTCAACTCTGAAATCCAGAGATGGCCTGACCAGCGCGGAATGCTGTGAGATTCTCACTTTCCCTGAGAGGCTGCCCCGCATAGTAAGTAGAGAGCTAGCCTCAGAGTCAGGAAGACAAGGGTCTAAGCATATTGGGTGAGCTGTAGACAAGTCACAGAACTCACTGTCCCAGGCATTTTTGACCCGCATTGCTAGAGGTAGTATTCCTCACTGGGAAGCTAGGAGTTCCCTACTACAATGAAATCATGGTCTGATCGCACAAAACTTACATTCTGTAATCTGGCTACTGGCTTATTCAGTGGTTTTAATATGTACATGCTGCTCTCTTTCTTTTCCTCCTCCTCTTTCTCCTTTTCTTTCTCCTTTTCCCCCTCCTTCCTGCTACTCTTTTCCCTTTCCCCTCTTTCTCCCTCTTTCTTCCTCTTTCTTTTCTTCCCTTTCTGCTTTTTCTCCTCTTCATCCTCTTCCTTTCTCTTTCTTGTCCTCTTTCTCCTTGTTTTCTTCTTTCAATTGCTCTTTCTCTTTTCTACCTTTCCTCCTCTTCCCTTTCTCCTTTTCTCTTCCTCTTTCTCCTCTTTCTGGACCTCTTTCTCCCTCTTCTCCTTTCTACTCTGCTTTCTCTTTTCTCTTTTCCTTTCTTCTCTTCTCTTTCTCCTTTTTCTTCTCCTCTTTTTTCTCCCTTCCTCCTTCTCTCTCTCTCTCTTCCTTGTCCTCTTTCTCCTTATTTTTCCTTTCTACTGTTTCTCTTCTCTTTCTCCTTTTTCTCTTCCCTTTCTTCTTGTCTTCCTTCTCCTTCTTTTCTTTCTCGTGTAACATACTTTTTCCTTTATACCCTTGTTCTTTTCTCTTCCTTTCTTCTTTTCTCTTTTTCCTTTTTCTTATCTTTCTCCTCCCCCCCCCCCCTTCTTGTCCTTCTTCTCCACTTGGATAAGGAATGATTTCTTAAGAACAGCTCCATTAAAGATGTGGAGATATTAGCACTCCCAGAGCCATCAGTACTAACTTTTATACCACTCTTCAGCACCTCCTTTCGATATCATCACCACAAAGATTCTAAGATCCATGTTCAAATTCAGATAATTTATTAAGTCATAGGAAGTTTGCAGCTCTTAAGCCTTGTGATTTCATAGAAAATCCTAAGGATTTTTTACATGGTTTTAATGAAGTGTAGGTATTTTTAGAGGGTACATAATTAAAGTAGTTGTAATATATTTTGGAAATTCAAAAATATTATCACTTTAATAATATATTATATATGTTAATATATAATTATATTAATTGTAATTAGAAAATATATAATTAGATTAATCTATATTAATATGTAATTAGAAAATAGTTTGGTTTTTGGAGACTCTCTGAATGAAAGAGAATACTTGATTCATCCCCTTGCCTCCTAACCTGAGATAAGTAGCATAGGATCTATAGCTGAAAGGGCACCTTAGTGATTATCTCGTTTGACCCCTTTATTTTTACAGATGAGGATACTGAGGCCTATAGAGGTAAAGTGACTTACCCAGGCTTACACATCTAGTAACTGTCAATGGCAAGATTTGAACTTAGGTAGTAAGACTCCAAGTCCAGACCTAAACCAGCTAAGTCCTCTGGGGCAACTAAATACTTAGCTGTCAACTGAGACTGAAAAGTGAGGTCTCACAGAGCCCACACGTTCCCATTATTAACCCAAGTGTTGTTAGACTCACACTTTAAAAATGCAACTGCTGGTTTCTTTAAATATGTTTGTCATTAGATAACTTCCTAAACTGAATGGTATTTTGGTTAGGGCTAGCCCTTACATGCGTCAAGCCCACTGTTTCTGGTGTTATGAATATGTGCATAGGGAAGAGAGAGATCTCATTACAGATGAAGTATGGGCTAGGTATTTTAGTACTTGAAGACGTTTATTTTCATCAGTTTCTAAGGGATATTGTAATCTAGCTTAAAGAGAGGCAGCAGTCAGGCCTTTGTAGTCTAACATGGCTATGTTTGCTGAAGTGGAACCTTTGAAGACAGTACATGTTAGGCTGTGATATAGGGCAATCTACCACCAAGAACAATTTACTTAATTATGGGCTTTATTTTGGGAAGGTAACTATTCCTTTTGTGAAGGATATTTTGGGATTTACAAACCCAGCATCTAGTCCAGTATTATCTCCCCAGTAAAGGATGTGGTGTATATATATATATATATATATATATATATATATCTGTGGACGTAAATATCCTTCACCAAATACTCTGCTATGATATTACTTCAGCTCATCTACCCATCATTTTTCTTTTCCTGGTAATCGCTCTCTTTCTTCTGGCATGAATGTTATGGAAATACATTCAGGAAATCAGGAGGAGAGAAAGGAGTAAAGATTTCATTTCAGATGACCAAGGCAGGAGATATCTATACATTAGATTAAATCGGTCTTTTCATCTTAAGAAGAATGAATACTAGAGAAGGTATCCAGACTGAATAAGATCAAGGTCTTCTAGCAAACATTTTTAGCATGCTATGTATATAAAAAAATGGGCATCAAATAAGAGCATGCATTTTCTAAGCTCCAGGAAAAGTCAGTCCAAAAGAGGTTAGAGTGCTGAGCTTACAGTCAGGAAAGCCTGAGTCCAAACCCTGTGTCAGACTCTTAAAAACTGTGTGGCTATAGGTAAGTCACTTAAGTCACTCTCAGCATCAGTTTCTCCTCTGTAAAATGAGGAGATAGGATTCAGTGGCCCTCTGAGATTCCTTTTAGCTCTAAATTGATGCTCCTTGGCTTAGACAAGGCCTACTTCAAGGACCAGTGGGGGGGGGGGGGGGCAAAAATGATAAGCAAGTTCCTAAGAAAGTAACTTTTTAGGGGTGGCTAGCTGGCGCAGTGAGTAGAGCGTCAGCCCTGGAGTCAGAAGGACCTGAGTTCGGATCCGGCCTCAGACATTCAACGCACACACAAACAAAAAACCTAGCCGTGTGACCTTGGGCAAGTTACTTAACCCCAATTGCCCTCCAAAAAAAAAAAAAAAAAAGAAAGTAACTTTTTGAAAATAAAGGCCTATTTAATAATAGTATTATTTCAATACTGTTCTGTAGGTCTTCCAAGTCCTTTCAAACACAACAGCCCTGGGAGGTAGGCAGGACTGATATTACCAAATGCATTTTATGAGAAGGAGAGGTGTGGATAGAATACAGAGCCTGGAGTCAGGAATGTCTAGGTTTGTTTAACAATTAACTTTCCAAGATTAAAAAAAAAAAACAACAAAAATATTTATGGTATACCTTTAAACTTAATGTGCAGTATTGACATTTTCTTCATCACTTTCTTTAGTCTAAGTAATCAACAAAACAATAATTTTTCGTAGCCTGATTTGCAGCCTTTATCAATTTCCAAGGTGTAAACTTCAAAATTTAACAATCAGTTTAGTTGTCTTCAGGGCTTGCTTAGCACAATGTGTGACACACAGTAGGTGTTATTAATAATAAATGTTTATCAGTTAACGCACTCTGACACTAACTGTGTAACCATAGGCAAGTTATTTGACTTTGCAGAGTCTGACAATTCTCCAAGGTCTCTTCCAACATAAAGTCAATGATTTCTATGTAAAGTTTTTTGTTTGTTTTTTTGGCGGCAGTGGGGGTAAGTGACTTGACCAAGGTCACCCAGCTAAGTAAATGTCTGAGGTCAAATTTTGATTCAGTATTCCTGATTCCATGGCTGGCACTCTATCTATTATACCAACTAGCTGCCCCATTTGAAATTAAACACCAATTTCAATCTGCAGTAGAGGAAAAAAATCCCACATGGGGGCTACCCACACTGTTAAAATCACAGGTCTTCAAATATTAACTTATATGGAGAAGAAACATTGAAGATGAGAGAGGTTAGGGACGTTAAGCATGACTAGTACTAGAATTCCTCTCATAATTCAGTTCCCTTTTCAGTACTATTTCGATTAGATCTGCCTTTTTAAAACAAGAATGTGTTTTGCCCAGATGACGATGGGGAGGGTTCAAGTATGGGCATCATTTGCTGTTCCTTTTGGATTGTGAATTTTGATCCTGAAGACATCTGATCCCTCTCAGTCACTTTTTAATCAATCCCACATGGAGCTAAGGTATATTTTCATTATCAGATAGATTTGTCTGGATCTTAACTCAGACTTTTTGATGGTACACTAAGGGCATCTTCTTTTATTGCAGATAAAAATCTTTTCATTGGTCATCTGCAGTAACAGTCTAAAACTAAACAACTGCCTATTATTGCTTATGGCATAATTTTCATCTGTTACAACTTTCATGGGCACAAATTATATACATATTAAGGGAGAGTAACCTTTTGGATTGGAGCCCGATACATTCATTGACACGTGGGTGAATTAAATTTTCTGGGAGGGTCATTGTGCTTTTTTTTTTTCTTCTAAGAATGTGTGTGTGTGTGTGTGTGTGTGTGTGTGTGTGTGTGTAATTAAATACATACTAGTGGCTTACATTTATATGGCAATTTTAACATTTATAAAATACTTTGCATGCATTATCTCATTTGAGCTTGGGGTCTATTTTACAGAAGTGAAAACTAAGACTCCAAAAAGTAAAGTGACTAACTCATGGTCACATAGCTAGTAATTGTCTTTGGTAGGATTTGAACTCTGATCTTCCTGATTCCTAACTCTAGCAGTCTTACCCACTGTACAAGGCAGCCTTCATTAAATTAAAACTAACTTAATTAAATGTATGTAAGAAAACCAAAGGATTTTGGATTGCATTGCCACATTTTTTTGTGAAATAGCAATCAAACCACTTTTCTGAGTAGATCCTTTTTTAAGGTGGGGGGGAGTGTAGTGCGGTAGTGGGGGGTGGGGTGGGAAGGGAGATTTAAAGATTGAGTTTTTCTATGTTGCCCAAGCTGGAGTACAGAAGTTTACTCATAGGCCAAGACCCATTCTAATCACTATAAGAATTTTGACCTGTGCCATTTCTGACCTTAGGCAAGTTTGCCCTTCATTAGACTACTTAGTGGCTTCTTGGGTTCCCGGGGCTCACCACATTAATGCCAAATTTAGTTCAGAAAGTTCAGACACCAGATGGGCTTAGCCCATTGTAGCTCAGAACTCCTTAGCTCAAAAAATTCACCAGCCTCAGCCATCCCAGTACCTGGCATTACAGGCATGGTCATGCCCAGCTATTGGATGAATTTTGCTATACTTAGCCATGCCAAACACATTGTTTAATGTTAAGTAAATAACGATAATGCCCAGCTTGGACAAATTTAGACTTGTGATGAATAAAATTGTGATGAATAAAGTTTAATAAATGAATTCATTTGTGATGAATAAAAATTGTGATGAATAAATAGAACAGAATTGTGATGAATAAGTTTGCAGACATGTTTTAATAGCCTAAGATGAGGAGTAGAAATAAAATTTAAGTTCTAGCATATAATTTTCCATTATTTTAGTTTGTTACTCTTCATAAAGATCTCATAATGAACAAAGTAAGAAACATAAAGAAAATTACTATTCTAAGTTTGGACAGCAGATTAGAGAATGGACAAAAAGTAGCCAGCACAGGCCCAAGACTTGTCTAAGCCTATAGCTTAGACTATTGTGAAATTTGCAGGCTGTCTTTTAGTCCTGTTGAATCTAAGAAATTTGCCAATTCAAGGACAGCTCAGTTGCATAAAATTGCTGTTGCCTTATTTGCCCCTTGATACTTGAGCCTGTCTTTAATAATTATAACTAGTTTCATAAATTTCTCACCTTAAAATGGTTTTAAATTTTCTTCTCAGTCTTCCAGTTTTGAAATGTTAGTGATATCCTTTTAGCAAGTTAGCCATATGTCCATGTTCCATCAGTACGTGCAGTTTTATATAAATTTCTGAGAATCCATTCATTCATTCAGCAAATCTCTACTGAATAGGAGACTGTGTCTTCACTACAAGTGTATCCCATTTTAAGGAGGCCTGATCCATTAATCCAAATGTACAAAATAGATAAATTTGGCCAGAGCAGGAGATTATTTGAATTACCAAAAGATTCCTTATTTTACAAAACATTCACTACAAGGTTTCTTTCAGATAAAAACAAGAAAGGGGTAAGTCTGTGGACTAGGAAGGATGGGTGTTAACATATGAAAGACAGAGCACCAAATTATTCAATTCCTATTTTCCTTCTGTTTTCTCTGTGAATGGAAAATGATTGAAACCCCAAATTAGTGAAGAGTTAGTTGAGAGAGCATTTGGCTGCTCTTTAAAAAAAAAAGAAAAAAAGAAAAAACCCACCATTCCCAACCTTTCAAATGTCTTTGAATTATTTACTATAAGTAGTTTTTGAGGCATTGTGGGGAAAATTAGATATATGAAGGCTGGAAATGGGCAAATTTTCTTTCTTTTTTTAAAAAATCAGTCAACAAGCATTTATTAAGTACTTACTAAAAGTTTACAGAATGCATTTGTGTATGTGTGTGTTTTTAATTTTAATTTTAAATTCTGTCATTAACATCTAGCCTAAAACTGGCTTGGCTGTCACATTTTAAAAAATACTCAACCCCAATTCCTTTCCTTAATTTTATCCTTGCCTAGGAAGGAAGCTAGACAAAGACACTCAAACATCTAGGTTGGTTGTTCACAAAGGGAAAAAAAGTGAATTCTGGAAATGACCCTACTTAAGCTTACTATTAATGACTCCCATATCCAACTGTCCATGTCTTTCTCCTCACTGCTAGTCCCTTATCATGCACTGCCAATTTCACCTTTCCAACTAGATTTTCCATAGGCATCTCAAACTCATCATGACTAGAATAGAAATTCATTTTCTTTCCCCCCATTCTATACTTCCCCATTTCTGTCACAGGCAGCACCATTCTTCTAGGCACAATTTTGCAGTCATCCTTAACTCTTAACCTTTACTCACTCCATATATCTGGTCAATTGCCAAATCTTGTCCACTCTGCCTCCACAACCTCTCTGGCATCCTTCCCCTTCTTTTTTTTTCCATTCACACCATAACCAGCCTAATTGAAATCCTCCCCACATCTTATTTGTATTGTTAGCAATGGCCTCCTACTTGATCTCCCTACCTCAGGTTTCTCCTTCTCTCCAGTCCACTATCCACATAGCATTCCAAGTACATTTTGAATTCATAGAAAAAAGAATTTTCTTATTGAAAATGAAATTAGCTTGCCTGTGAGGGGTGATTTCATTGGAGAAGTAAAGATTTGATGACCACTTACCTGGGATATTGTAGAGACGGGTTGTAATATATTACCTTCTACCCCTAAGAAAATAAAAATGTTATGATTGTATGATTTGATAAAATCGCATGTAAGCTTTAAAAACAAATCTACATATATTAAGTATGGTATACCTGTATTTGTGGAGGCAACAGAAGCAACTAGGATTTTTGTAAAGTCTTGACCAGGAATGCTTTATTTTATTTTAATCATTAAATAGAGATTTCCTTTTAAAAGACAATCCTACATTTTCAAAGTTTGAGTCAGAGGTACTACAGAAAGTTTTGTTTTCATAAACTAAAAATTAAAATGGAGAAAGTATTTTTCAGGTAGGTAATAAATTTCATACACTTGAGAATTGTATACTTTCCTCTATGTTAAAAAAAAATTGGATCCCTTTAAACAACAATGATAATAGTTAATAATTATATAGCACTTTAATGTTCACAAAGGTCTTTAGAAACATGGCATTTGAACTTCACAACAACCCTGGGAAGTAGGTGCTATTATTATCCCCGTTGACAGATAGGGAAACTGAGGCAATCAGAAGTAAGTATCTGTGAGTGGATTTGAACTCAGTTTCCTGACTCTGGGTCCAGTGCTCCATCTACTTACTCATCTTTAGTGAGTCAATTTAGTTCTGAAATTGTAAAACTAGTATTAATGGGCATGTTCAGCCCTATAATGTTTCTCATACTTAACATCCCTTTCAGTAGTATTGCCTATAGAAAACAAATTTATACTTGCTAATGTATTTTAAAGAACATCTGATCTCTAAGGCCCCTCCAGATTGTCACCAAGAGGGCGTTACTGTATGTTAGTGTAGAAATGATGGGAACTTTTCCAGAAAGTAGCTATTCCCTCCTGGAGTCTATGCTAAAGAAAGGGAAAATTGGGCATACTCAGGCATGCACTCTAGAATTTTAAAGAGCTGATTTGGAGAGATTGAGACAAAAGATATGCGGGATCCTGTAGAACAGAAATTCTACAGGGGAAATAAGCTAAGGGAGGGGTGGGCTATATTCAAAAGGTGACAGGGAGGGAAAAAAACCATGATGAATGCAAAAGTGTGGTACAGTCCTGTTAAGAATAGTGTCAGAAGGCTAGAGTTCAGAGTGTGCTGAGGCTATTGAGGACAGGAATGGTTTTATTAACTATGGTGAGGGAAAGAGAAAGAGCAAATTAGGGATAGGATCATTGCTCCTTGTGGGCACTAACAGATAGAAGGGAAAGCTATTTAATTTCCTAGTTTGCTCTGTTTCCTCTGCAAAGGAGGATGACCTTTGGAAAAAGGACAGAACAAAAATGGCTGCCAGGGAACTGATCCCTGAAATATGCAAGGAAATAGTAAGGGAGGACTTTTTAACCCTTGAAAAGCCAAGTCACTTGACTTAGATGGATTACATCCTTCAGCTACTCAAAGAACATGGGCCTGTTATTATTGAGTGGGTTGTTGTCTGGTTAACATGGAAATGTCTTAACTTCCTGGACCCTGATGTAATGTTATCCAATATAACTGGTTTTGTCTAATTTTCGATTTTAAAATGATCAAACCTTCAGAGCTAGTTTCATCTCTAATATGTCTTCCATTTTCTGCTTAAGTTTCTAATCTATGTAAAGGTGATCATCCCCCTCATCCTTCAAACATTTTCCCCCTAACCTATGTTAATATATCCCAGTATTTTCACTCTGCATTAGTAAGGCTATCTCATTTAAGTGGCATTCAAATGAATTGGTTTTTCCAGCTTTTTAGATCTAGTGGCATCCTCTCCCAGGACTTGACCCACTAATATTCTCTTCACCATGTTTCCACAGCACTGCCCAGTCAATGGCAGAGAACATCATATTTAAAAATCAGCATCAATGTTAAGACACATTCTGCCTTTGTCAGGGTTCATGGGCATTTAATTTATCCCCTGCCAAAATTTTTAGAAGACCGTGTGGTCGGCCCACCCACACTAAGAAAACATACATTTCAAAATACATCCTGATTTAATTTCTGTTTCATTTTGACTTCTCATTCCATGGGAATTGTTAAAGTAGTCACAGTGGCTATGCTGTTGTATCAGGTGGTCACCAAAACAAATAAAAAAACAGACTGCAAGAATGGGCCAGAGATGCTGGATGGTGGGGGTGGGGGGGTGTTCTTTTTTAAATAATTACAAAGAAAGGTTCACTGGGTGGGGGGAGAGGTATGTTCAGAAGTGAAGGTGCTATAAAAACAGGAGATGGTTTTTGGTTTTTTTTTCAAGAGAGATGGGAAATAATAAGAAGATAGATAATCCAAAAAAAGATTGATCCTTTTTGAAAATTAAATGGGGAAAGGTGCAGTTTAGCCCTGGATAATCTCTAAATTTTCTTCATGCCCTAATATTCCAGGTCCTTTCAGCTCTCACATTCTTGCTGTATGTTCTAAGCATAGTCCTTACTATAATATTATCTACTCCATAGCCACTTTCAGCTCTTAGATTGTACCCAGAAAAGCTAACATGGTCATGGACTGCATTGAGAGGTATATTGTTGCTGTTGTTGTTGTTCAGTCATTTCAGCTGTGTCCAACTCTTCATGACCCTATTTTAGGGTTTTCTTGGCAAAGATACTGAAGTGGTTTGCCATTTCCTTCTCCAACTCATTTTACAGATGAGGAAACTGTGGCAAACAGCCCAGAGTTACACAGCTAGTAAATATCTGAAGCTGGATTTGAACTTATGGAGATGAGCCCTTCCAGATTCGAAGGCCAGTGTTCTATCCACTGTACCACCTGCCTGCCCTCTGAGAAGTATAGCTTTCAGGAATCAGTGGGTCATTGTTCTGCTGTACTCTGTGCTAGAGAGACCACATCTGGAATATCATGTTCAATTTTAATCAATTAATAAGCATTTATTAGGTGCCTACTCTTTGCTAGTCACATGTGTTAAGCACTGGGGAAAGGCAAAAGACAGTCCCTGCCCTCAAGCTAGAAGAATTCTCTAGAAGCTAGAGAATGTCCAACAAAGGGCAACCAGAATAGCAAAGGGCATTGAGTTCATGGTTTATGGGGATCTACTGAAGAAACTTGGGGTGCTTAGCCTCTAGGAGGGAAAAAAACACTCCATGGGATTGACTCTGTGAAGGAGAATTGAGAGGACAAAAAGAAATAGAAGTGGAAAAAGAGGCAAGTTTAATCTTAATATAAAAAATAAAACAAGAACTGCCCAAAAGTAGAATGCACTGTATCAGTAGGTGATGAATTCCCTTTTTCTTGGAGATCTTCAAGCATAGGCTAGGATTACCACTTGTCAGGTTTGGGGTAATGGGGTTTATTGTTCAGCTACAGACTGGACCCAAGGTCCCTTCCAACTCCAAGGCTGTAATTCTGTAAAAATTTCAGGCTGTTCCATTTCACAGGTACTCTTAATTGTGGCATACACAGCAAGCAAAGTGGCACAGTGTGGCAGTCCCCTTAAAGGTTAGCAATATTGTCTGGACAGGGGCCTCCTGTGTCCTTGGCTGACTCTGATCAACACTATCAGTTTAAGGACCAGCCACATGAGTGTCCACTACGTGATAATTTGAAAAGGCTTTGAAGGTTTTCTTGGCTCACAGCTTTGTAGGCTGAAGTAGATAGGTATATACAACTGTTGCTTGGGTTTGTGTGAAGTTTTGTTCTGATACCAATCAACAGAGAAGTCAGGACAATAGTGACCATATGTAGCAACCTGAAACATATACTTGTTAGAGCAACAAAATGCCTAAAATTAAAATTATATTAAATTACAGTTACCCCTTTTATATCACAGGGGTAGGGGCGTGGCATCCCCTTGATCTGGAAAATCTACATAAAAGTTTTTGACTCTCTCTACCAGATAAGTCTGAATTTTTTCTTTTTTAATGGGGTATTTTGTAGTATCTTATTGTAAAATTTGGGTTGACATTATACAATGCGATACATTTATTTTATGCATTTCTGAGTTTCTAAGCTTTTTCTGTGTCATCTGCTGGTCTTTGCATGTTTTCTGCAGCTTCTGCAAAACCCCCCCAAAACTCCCATTTAATTTCTTATGCTGACCCACAATATATTGAAACTTCAATGGGGAAAGTCATGATGTGGAAGAGATAACTGTGCTGCGCACAGACTGAAGTAACCCTGAACCTAAGTGCAACATGGTACCCAGAAAGAGTACAGGAGATGCTTGAGTTGAATCATGGTAGGTAGCACAGTGGGTAGAGTGCTAGGCCTGGAGTAAGGAAGACCAATCTTCATGAGTTCAAATCCAGTCCCAGACACTTACTAAGTTGTATGGCCCTGGATAAGTCATTTAGCCCTGTTTGCCTTAGTTTCCTCATCTGTAAAATGATCTGGAGAAGGAAATGGCAAACTACTCCAGTGTCTTTGCCAAGAAAACCCCAATGGAGTCACCAAGAATCGGACATGACTGAAATGACTGAACAGCAACAAAAAAGGACATTTATCCGAGGTATAACCATGAGCAAGTCTTGCCATTGTAATTTAGAACTAAAAAGGATCTTAGACACCTTCTAATCAGATCCTCTCATTTTATAGAAATGGGAACCAAGGCCCATCCAGGTCAAGTTAAGATGCCCGTGGTCCCTTGGATACCAGAGTTAGAGTTCAAGTTGAGTGACTCCACAATCAGGGCACTGCACTGTGATGCGTTCTCATTTTGCAGGTAAAGAAACTGAAGCACAGAAACCTTCAGTACCTTGCCCCATGTCACACAGGGAGTAAATTTTGAAGCCAGAATTTCAAGGAAGCATTGGATTCCATATCCATTGTTCATGAGCCTCCGCTTCCCCATCTGTAAGATCTCACCTCACAGGTGTGTCACAAGAATCAAATGATATTTCTCTCAAGTGCTTTGCAGGCCTAAACTTATGTATAAAGGCTATATATAAACATTATAAGTGGTAAGAGACATCCCTGGCCTTGCTGGCAAGTGTTTACCAAACTGGTTCTTGGGGGGAGAAGATTATGTCTGACATACTTTTTAGTTTAATCTGCATCATTAACATTTTCTTCATCAGTTTCTTTAGTCTAGACAACCAACAAAACAATAAATCAAGACCTGATCTCTGTAGCATTTTCTGACTTCTGAGGTATAAATGCTTACCCTGAAATTTTAACAGTCAACACTAGACCCATAAGAGCTGGGTCTAGCACAACCCTGGAGATGTCACGTAGAATTAATGACCACTATACTGCTTAATGAATTTTTCCACAAATACTTTGCATTCCTTTCCTTCATTCCAGTCTTAGATCATTTGTTTCCTCATATTTTTAAAAGAGATAGCTCTTCCGGGCCTTCCTCAGATAGCAGAGTTCACTTTCCTGAGCAAACATGGTGGCAGTTCCTTTTGAGAGATGGTATAGTAACTGACTTAAGCCAAATGTTCTATTTATTGTCTTTAACCTTACTTAGCACCTACCTCCCTGTGTGCTATCACCTCAAAAGTCTGGTTCCCACCCAGTTAACACCACCCACACCCACCAACCCACCCACCCACCTTCTGTGAAGAAGCAGACCCTGTATTTTTAGCAGAAACCATAGAGGTGCTGAGTAAACTGCTTTTACCTGAAAGACTAGTGCAAATCATTAGTTACCTAGTGGGTTTTTATTAAGTGCACATCATTAGATTTTGAAAAACCCCGTTATAAAATGGGTGCAAATGCTGTTTTAGTTTGGTGCTTATAGGGGAAAGGAAAAGAAGATATTCATTTCTGTGCTATTCACTGATGCATTTTTAAAATCTCGAGTTTCTCTTACTGATAGGCTCAAAGACAACTTTTTACATTTGATTTGCAGATCTGAAGTGAAGCGCACATATTTTCCTTGGCTTATCCAAATGTTAGAATTTTTAAAGAAAATTTTCCATGAATCCTTTAAGAGTGACTAGAGTTTAGTAGTTTTACCCATATTGTAATGAATATTCTTTTGTGTGTGTTTTAACCGTGTTAACTTTTTATTATAGCCTTTGTAATCTGTTCATATAAAATCTCACTCCCTTGAGAAATATGGGAAAAGATAAGCAATAAATAGTTATTCAGGAATAGTTAGTTCAGGAAAAACAGTTCCATGTAGATGGAATATTGAGTTGTTTTTTTATTATTTATATAGAATATATATATATATATATTTAAAATATATTTAATGAGAGGTAGAGTAGAGGGCAGTTGGGTGGTATAGTGGATAGAGTGGTGGGCCTGGAGTCAGGAAGACTCACCTTTCTGAGTTCAATTCTGGCCTCAGACACTAGCTGTCTGACCCTGGGCAAGTCACTTAACCCTGTTTGCCTCAGTTTCTTCATCTGTAAAAGAATCTGAAGAAGGAAATGGCAAACCACTCTTGTATCTTTGCCAAGAACACCCCAAATGGGGTCACAGAGTCAGGCATGACTGAAAAATGATTGAACAACAAAGTTAGCCTTTACAAAGAAGTTCCTTTTTAGTTCTCCAAAAAGTTTCCAGTCCTCAGTTATTAGGACCGTTAATCAAGAAGAAAGAAGAGTGCTGACTTATTTAATTTTCAACCAGGTTGTTCTTTTGACTGAAGTTCAAGGGTGGGGAAGAAGATTAATAATAATATATTATATATAATCATAATAACTAATAAAGTAATAACTAACATTTACATAGCACCTACTGTGTGCCAGGCACTTTACTATAATGACCTCATTTGATTCTAACGACAACCCTGAGAGCTAAGTGCTATTATAATAGCTAGCATGTATATAGCAATTTGTCTTCAAAAAATGCTTTGCATATATTATTTCATTTGATCCTCACAACCACTCTGTTATAAGATATAACTAAAGTGGGGAGGGTGAAATGAATAGAGCACTAGTCCTGGAGTCAGGAGGACCTGAGTTCAAATCCGGCCTCAGACACTTAACACAAAACTAGCCATGTGATCTTGGGCAAGTCACTTAACACCAATTGCCCTACCTTCCCCCCTCCAAAAAGCAAAAAGAAAAATATTAAAAAAAATAAAAAGATATAACTAAAGAACTACTCATATACTTACAGAATGTTACAACTAGACAGGACCAACTCTTGGTACAGGGTCTCAAACATAGTAGGCATTTAATAAGTATTTATTGACTGACTCAAAGATAACCTGGTCTAACCCACCTCATGAAAAAATAGGCTTAGGAAAGTTGAGTGGCGTATGGAAGATGACCCAGTGGGTTAGTGCCACCTTTTTAAGCATTCCCCCCTGGTCTTACCTGCATATTGCTGCCTGGCTGATCTAGCCTTTAAATCACTTTAGGAAAAAAATGTCAAGTCAGCATTCTTTGCTTCCTTCCTTCCTCCCTCCCCCCATCCCCACACACACACACACACACACACACACACACACGAAACATTTCTATCCTGATTGTACAGTTTTTTCCCCAGTTAGCTATAATTATAGGGAGAGGCTTGGTTTGGATATAACCACTAGCTCAGCACTTTTTCCTACTGTCCTGGTGGCTGGTGAGGCCAAAACACAGGGCCATGTAAATGATAGGTCATTGGATGCCTCCAGTTTTCTCCACATCAGCTTCCGTGACTTCGCTTTCCCTTGAGAATAACTAAAAAACCATTTCTTTCTCTCTCTCTTTTTTTTAACTTTAAATGTATTTTATTGACTTGTTTGGTTTTTTAACATCACCTAGATCTTAACATCACCTACAGATTGTATCTCTTCCCCCCCTCAGAGCACCACTTCTTATATCCAAGAATGTTTTTTTTTTAAAGAAAGATAAAGAAGAGGGGAAAGAAATTCAGCAAAACTAGTCAATACATCAAAAAAATTCTTATATAGTTAGTATTCTGCATAGCAGGTCTCCCCACTCCCCATAAAATGGAGTGGGAGTGGGGAAGGGAGCCAAGCATATTCTTTGTAATTTCTCAGTATTCATTTTCAGTATTTGGTAATTGTTATAAAAGTCTGAGTTCAAGTTTGAGGGTTTTTGTCATTGTTAAATACTTCTTCAAAAACCTCCTGTTTATTGTAGCCTCTCTGTCACCTGCTAGCTAGTTACAACAATTCAGGACCTTAGTACAATAATTTAAACATTGTAAATTTTTGCTCTTATTTTTTATTCTCTTGTGTTTAAAATAATAATTCCTAGGTTCCTTTCTCACTAGTATGCCTGCTTAATCAACTTGCCCCTCTTTGGAGCATTATCCAGAGTGAGAAGTAAACCTTTAACTATTTAAATAAAGAATACCTCCCTTCACAACAAATTGCCTTCCCCACCAGAATTTCTGCGTGACAAACATTCTTAGCCAATGACTACCATACAACATGATTACAGAACAAAAGGAGAACTTGGCATTTTTTGTAGACCTGAAAGTAGAACCCAGGTCTCCTGAGTCCTAATCTAGTATACTTTCTTCTGTATCACCTGCTTCCCTAGCATTTCTGCTAAGTAATCAGACATTATAGTCTGCCAAGGCCAAACTGGCTGAGTTACCTGGGTTTTGCTTCCAAGTGTGATGTTGAATAGAAATATTTTGTTTTCTTCTCCAGCCACTAAAGTGAACGTGGGGGGCAGCAGGAGGTCAGAGGAAGGAAATGGAGGAGATGGAGAATGAAATACAAAAGAACAGTGTAGTGTAGTGCCCAGAGAAGCTTAAGGATTCTAAAATGGAACATAGAGATAGAAATATTGACTCCTAAGCCTATGCTCAATCCATAATTAGAACTTAATTATTCATTACTTGTAGTTGCAGAAACTTGGTGTTTCCCAGCTAATGTTGATCTCTCACATTTCCTTCTCTATATCATTTTACAGATGAGGAACTGAGGCAAACAGGGTTAAGTGACTTTCCCAGGGTCACACAGCTACTAAGTGTCCAAGGTCAGATTCGAACTCAGGAAAATGAGTCTTCCTGACTCCAGGCTTGGCAGTCTATCCACTGAGCCACCTAGCTGACACTGTTTATCCTTACTATACTTGAAAAACTTGAGGTATATGTTGATGAAGAGAAGTCAATATTGGCAGACTTTTGAAATTTTTGAAATAATTTATTTTAAATTATCTTAGCCACTATTTTAAATTAATTAATTAAATTAACTGAGGTCAGCCTACTTCAAGCCCTTCCCCATTCTAATCCATCCTCCATTCAGCCACTAAAGTGATCTTCTTAAAGCACAGGTCTGATACCATGTCACCTCTTCCCCATCCCTCATCCCCCAATAAACTCCAGTGGTTCCTTGTTGCCTCTAGGATGAAGTACAAATTCCTCTGCTTGGTATTCAAAACCCTTCATAACTCAGTTCTCTTTTTCCTTAACAGTTTTCTTATACGTTATTCTCTTCCACAAGTCAGATGTCAGATTCAATTCCAGGTCTCTCCTGACTATAAGTCCAGCACTGTAATCAAACTTTGTTTCTCCCCAAGTACCTAGCACAAGACTCAAGAGACACTTAAGTGTTTGTGAACAGCAGAACTGATTTGAATTGACCCAAATTAAAGTCTGTATTATTTGGGGTATTTATCTTTACACCAGAATTGTATCTAAGAACTACTACACCCAGGGTGTCATTTCATTTGGGGAGAGGAGGAGTTGGCACAAAGGATAGTTTGCCTCTTGGGTTTATTTGAAATTTTGTATTAATAGTTTTCCTTTAAAATTCAAAATTGTTTTTTTTTCTTTTCACTTGCAATTACCTTTAATTTACAAACTAGAATAAAGACTTTTCTCCAACTTTTCTGTGGTCATCCTTGAAAGGTTATAATGTAGAATGTGCTGGGGTTCTCCACCCAGGCAAAAGTTTAAACAATTTGTAGATTATATGGGAAACTAGAATAATTATGTTCTTTTGGGAACATTCCTAATTTATCTACTCTTAATAGGGAGCCATTTATTTTATTATTCTGACATCATATCTTCATCTGGTGGTAAGGCCTGTCTTTAGTAATAAGAGGTCCAGGCCATACAAGAGCCTAGGTTTCTTCTCATAGTTAATAATCGCAAAATCTTGTGGTTTTTCACTTCCTACCAAGGAGTTGTTATTTTTTTTGTCTTTTTAATTTGTTTGTTTGCTTTTAGTTTATAAGATTCAATTCCATAATTCCTTGAGTTTCAAATTTCTTTTCCTGTTATTTTTTTTTTTTTAACAAATGTCTCTTGACCCCTCCATTGCCAACTTATCTGTTGCTATTCCTCTTTTGGCCACTGAGTTATATGGTGATAATCTTGGTATTTTCAGTACTTGAAGTACTATTCATCTGTTCAGTCAATATTTGAAGTATTGAACTCAAGCTACTTTCTCAGATTTTTTTTACTCTTTGTACTATTCACATTTAATTTTAGCGTAAACTTTTATTTAAACATAAGACCTCAGGTCATGGAATCATAGATTTAGAGCCATCTAGTACAACCCCCTCATTTTATTGAGGAAGAAGCTGAGAATTGAAGAGTTGTGACTTGCCTAAGGTCACACACAACAATCAAGGGGGAAAATATGATATACTTCTCCCCCCCCCCAATTCTAAAGATACTTAAAACAAATTCCAATTGTGTGATTCAACAAGTTTTTCCTTGTTGTGATGTATGATCAATACAAATAAATAACCAAGTATTTATTGTGTATCCACTAAGAACCAAGCATAGTATCAGATACAGAGTGGTAAGTAACAGGGGAAGGAAAAACAGATAACAGTATTCTTTGTTTATGAGCTGTTCTTTCTGATGTTGAATAATAATAATAGCTTACATTAGTGTAGTGTCTGGGGCCGCTCATTGATGCATTGGATAGAGTGTCAGGCTTGGAGTCAAGAAGCCTCATCTTTCTGAATTCAAATCTAGTCTCAGACACTTAATAACTATGTGACCCTGGACAAGTCAGTGCATGTGTGTGTGTGTGTGTGTGTGTATACATACATACATATACACATATATGCATATACAGATAGATATAAACATGGGCACTACTAAATATCTTCCTTTCACAGAAATCTGTCTCTTACCTTCCTGTCACAGTGTCCAAAGTTCTTCACACTGAAATCACTACCTGATTCCAGAAAGCTCCCATTAAACATGGAGGTAATAGCTAAAAGTCATTTTGTAGCATTAACAAAGAGGACTATTTAGCTCATTGAGCGAGAAACTAAATTTTTTTAAAAATTAACTAACAGCATAGACTAGTAGGGAAAAATATTGGGCTGGGAGTTAGGAGACCTGAGTTCAGCAGTATACTGGTAAACATTTAATAACTGTCTCCTCTTCCCTCCCCAAAAAAATAACCAGTACAGACTTTTAAGTTCAATCTGCATTACTAACATTTTTCCATTACTTTCTTAAATCTAGACAGCCAGCAAAACAATAAATAAAGCCCTTTGCTAGATATCTGATGTGTAAAAATGCTCACCCTGAACATTTAACCTTGGCTCTCAGAGTTGGCTTCAGTATACTCTTGCCTGAGTTCTGGCTTTGACTCTTCCCTTGGCTATAGGTGTGACCTTGGGAAAGGCCCTCGCCTTTATGCTTCTCCCATAAAACGAGTTATATTTGGTGATTTCAGATTTTATGTGACTATGAAAAAGATGAGGAAGATCCTAAGGGAATTAGACACGGGGATAAACTAGAGAAAGAAGTGGGATTAAAAGATCATCAGCATGAGATGGTACAACATAGTGTTGTAGGGAAGCCAGAGGGCACAAGATATCTCATGCCAGGGGGCTGGAGGGGCCAGGAAAGGGGGTGAGGGAGTTGCCCAAAACAAGTCTCCTTCACAATTCAAGCTTTAACCAGTTATGACCCTGGGAAACGTACTACCAGAAAATGAATGACATCCTCTGATACTGAAAGAATTATCGGATGTGACTGCTGAGGCCTTGTCAGGAATATTTGAAAGATGATTGAGCGAGAAGGTGGGAGTGGGGAGGGCGGGGAGGGAAGGGCAGGGGAAGAAGCACCACAGGCTTAGGGAGCAGCAAATGTCCAGATTTTCAAAAAAGAGAAGAAAAGAGAATTTATAAACTATAGGTCAATGAGCTGGGTTTTTAAAAAAAATATTTATTTTAGGGGCGGCTAGGTGGCGCAGTGAGTAGCGCGTCGGCCCTGGAGTCAGAGGGACCTGAGTTCGGATCCGGCCTCAGACACTTAACCCACACAAACAAAAACCTAGCCATGTGACCTTGGGCAAGTTACTTAACCCCAATTGCCCTAAAGGGGCAGCTAGGTGGCGCAGTGAGTAAGAGCACAGGCCTCAGAGTTGGGATGACCCGAGATCAAATCCGGCCTCAGAAAATGAGCACCCACACATAAATAATGACTAGCCGTGTAACCTTGAGCAAGTTACTTAACCCCAATTGCTTAAAAAAAAAAAAATTATTTATTCTGAACTTAAGAAATAAAACAAGTATTTCCATAACATAGTAGAATGGGAAGGAGGTGGGAAGATAATTGTATGTGAAATTGAAAATCTATTATGTACAACTTGTTACTCCTTTTAAATATATGATAAAAGTTATCATGTAACTTTTTCCCCTTTTTTCTTCACTTCCGCAGCACCCCCTACTGCCCTAGAAGTGGCTACCATTAGACACAAATGTGTGTATGTGTTTATATGTGTGTGTGTATGTACATATGTGTATGGGTTTGTAAAACTCTTCTATATATCAGTTCTTTCTCTGTATGCAATTTCTGTCTTTCTTCATATGTCCTTAGTAGTTAATTTGGGTATTTATAATAGTCAAAATTACTTAATCACTCAAAGTTGTTCTTAAAACAATATTGTTGTTACTGTATACAATGTTCACTTAAAAAAAAAAACTAATGAGCTTGACTTTGGTTTATTAAATAGGTGGTCAGTGAACATCTAGAAAGGTCATCTAGATGACCACACCAATCCAGTAAGCTTCATCAAAAGTAGGCCATGCCAGGTTATCCTTATTTCCTTTTTTGACTAAGCTGGTAAATCAAGGGGATGCTGAAGATATGATTTACCTGAATTTTAACCAACATTTTGATAAGTCCTTGGTGTTCTTCTTTTAGAAAAGATGGCAAGATTTGTGTTAGAGGGTAGACCATTGTGGAACTGGTTGACTAGTCAGACCTAAAGAGTAGATTCATGATTCAATATCTTGGCAAGAAGAGTACAGTAGAGAGCTACCCACAGATTTATTTGGCTTGTTTTGTTTTACATTTGTGTTTGTGTGTGTGTGTGTGTGTGTGTGTGTGTGTGTGTGTGTGTGTGTGTGTGATTGACTCATAAAAAGTATAGATGGCCTGCTTATCAAATTTGCAGTTGATACAGAGCTGGGAAGGATAGCCAAACAACTAAATGACAAGACTTGGATCCAAAAATATCTTGATTTGATAGACCATTGGTCTGAATCTAATAAGATGTAAATATAACATCAAACTCAGGTTCAAGAAATGACTTCACAAGTGCAAGACTGGGGAGGCAAAGTTAGAGAGTAGTTTATCTGAAAAAAAAAATGCAGGCTTCAATCTGAATATGAGGGAAGGGAATGAACATTTATATAGCACCTACTATGTCCTAAGCACTGTTTACAAATATTATATCATTTGATCCTCAACCCTGCAAAATGAGGATGCTGAACAGTGACTTGCCCAGGGTCATACAACTAATGTGTATTTGAGACTGGATTTGAACTCTGGTTATCCTGACTCCAGCTCCAGCATTCTATCCACAGAGCCACCTAACTGCCTCAAATGAGTCGACAGTATGCTACAATTTAGGTAAGACACTGAGAAAAGTAGAGAGTGCAAGGGCAACCAGGATATGAAAAAGCTTTGAATCCAGACCCAGGGGGACATGCTTTGTGCAAGTATTTGAAGTATTTGTATGTGGACAAGAGATTAAACTTGTTCTGATTAGTGTCAGAGGATAGAACCAGCTTTGTCAGAAGATGGAAAGAAGCAAATTTAGGCAAACTGATGCTTGGCAAATCTTCCTAAAATTCAGAACTATCTGTATATGCAAAGTGAAGGGAGTGATTTCTACCTCAGTAGAGGTCTGCAAGCAGAATCAGGATGACCATTTGTTAACTCCCTTCCATCTATTCTGTATTTTGTCTTGTATGTACCCAATTATTTGTCTGTGGTCTCCTGGATTAGAACATAAGCTCCTCGAATTCAGGGACTGCTTTTCTTTTTTCTTTATATACTCAGGCATAGTGCCAGACAGTGTAACTGTTAAATAAATGCTTGTCAGTTGAGTGATGTTATAGCACAATGAATGTCAGGCCATTCCTAAGAGGTACCTGGAACTTTTCCCGTCCCGGTCAGGGCAAGAGGAGAGGGAAGCCAGGTACTCGGGTTGGCATGACTTTGAAGGCTTCTCTTCAAATAGGAAACTTGCAGGATTGTTTATGGGGGACACATTGCTGCTGCCTTAATTCAGTGTGTGATCAGTTATTTCTTTATAGGATTCCTCAGCTAGAGCCATTTATTAGCTCCCTGTGAATAACTAGCATCTGATCTGTTGTTGGATTCACAGTTTAGTTTTTGTTGTAAATTGTATCCCATGATTTTTATTATGATGATCATTACTATTTGACTTTTGCAGATGTCAAGACATTTACATGACTTGATACGGTTTCTTTTTCACATTGACTAAGAGCCCAGTAGTCATTGTCTTCTTAAGTGTAAGCAGATGGGGGTAGGGACCTATAAGAAGAATTATTTCTAAGTTCTTCTTACAAACAGTGGTGGTTTTCTCTCTCTTTCAGTGTGTGGTTTGTATACCAGCTTATTTTTTTTTTCTCAGCTGTTTTTTGCCCTCCGTTCTAGCACTAAATGAGGTGGGGAGAGACTTGACCCAGGAAGACCCACAAGAAGTCCAGTGCATAGGGGTGATGGAGGCCTGCATCAGGGTGGTGCCAGTTTCAGAGGAAAGAAGGGGGCATATTCTGAGAGATGCTGCAGAGGAGAAGTCTACAGGCCTTGACTATAGATTCGCTATATGGTTGGGGGTAGTGAGGAGTCATTGGGTGTCAGAGTTGGCAAGAGGTCATCTAATTTAATAAAGATGCTTGCCTGAGGGCCTGGGAGGATGGTGATGCCTTTGACAATAACTGGAAAGTCTGGAGTGGGGAGGAGAGGGTTTAGGGGGAAAGTGAAAATTACCGGGAAGCCACTGAAAGGTTTTGGTCAGAGGATTTACATGAAAAATTTGGTTTTAGTTAGATTAATCTGGTGGTTGTATATATGTTGTCAGCTTCTGACTTTCCACTTTATAGATTATGTACATAGGCTAGAGCTAACTCCTTTTCCCAAGGCCAGTGTGGGTCTCCTTCCATTATTCATAATTCTTCTGCCCATATACCTTAGCAAGCATTTTCCTTGAGGATTTGAGACCAGTTCTTCTGGTACCAGGGGTATCCCTTCAAAGCTCAGCAGTCTACAGAGTGCCTACCTATCACCATTTAGAGCTGTTCCTTTTTGCAGAAAAGGATAGATCTGGCAAGAAAAAATCTAGTCATTGAATGTCAGAGTTGGCAGGTCATCTGATTTAACCTATACCTGAAAAAGGATCCCCTCTCTAACACATCTGATAAAATGCTCATCTAACATTGGCTTAAAGACCTCAGGTGAAACAGAAACCTCTTTCTTCTGAGGCTACTCATCCCATTTTTTAATAATTTGAATTATTAGGAAGTTTTCCGTTGTTGCCTCTTTGAAATTCTATTCATTGTTCCTAATTCTGAACTCTGGAGCCCAGAGCAATAACTTAGTGCAGTTCAATTCAAATCAATAAATACTTATTTAGGGCCTGCTATGGGCAATGCATTCTGAAAAGCCTTACAGTTATAAAGGCAAAAACTACTAATACTGCCTACTTTCAAGGAGATTATATTCTATATATTCAGAATATAATCTCCTACTAACTGAGGGCTATACATAACATGCATATAGAAAAGGATTACAAGTAATTTAAGGAGAGAGAAAAACACTAATGGGGGCAGAGAGAATGGAGTTTCAAGAAAGATTTTCTGGTAGAAGTAGGACCATAGCTGAGCTGTGATGGAAACAAATTCTAAGAAGGCAAAATTGAGGAGGGTGTATGTTCCAAGCTTGGTAGTTGGAGCAGGAGAGTACCACAGCCTGTGCAAAGGTATGGAGATGGGAGATGGCATTTTGAATTTTAAGAACATTAATTAGATTTCAGACAGAACATTTAGTGCATGAATGGAAATGATATGAAAGAAGACAGGAAAGAGGCTAGATCCAGACTATGAAGGGCTTTAAATACCAAGCCCAAGGAAGCAATGAAGATTCATTCATTCCTGAGAAGAAAAGATTATTTTGGCAGCTTTGTGGAAGATGTATTGGCAAAAGGAGAGATTGGAAGCAAGGAAAACACTTAGGAGCCCATTGCAGTAGTTCAAGAAAACTGTGATGAGATATAAACTGGGTGGAGGGGGATGTCATATAAATAGAGAGGAAATTGGTGCAAGAATTAACAAGACTTAGGTACTGATTAGAAACAGATAGGAGGGGGGCTCACTTTGAGAAGTGTTGTGTGATTTGACCAGATGAGACTCTGGGCAGCCGTTGAGAGCCCCCAGGCTTTGAAAACCCAGATGTTGATGCTTCCCTCTCTGGTAACTGATTTGGTGTTGATGTAATGGTTAGAGAGTTTGGAAGCCTGTCTGCTTGATCTGTTTGTTTCTCTGTCTTGTAAGTTCTGTCTGTAATATTTTGAAGTTCGGGGTACTGACCTTTTCCCCCTGAACTAGGTAAATGATATATGTTTGATTAAAGTAAGCTTGTTAACCCCCCCCCCAAAAAAAAAAGAAAGGAAGGAAGAGAGAAAAGAGAGAGAGAGAGAGAGAGAGAGAGAGAGAGAGAGAGAGAGAGAGAGAGAGAGAAACAGATAGGAGGGGGATGAAGAGCCAAAGAGGATTCCAAGGGTTGCAGACCTGGATGACCAGAGAGGGATAGTGGTACCCACAGCATGGTACTCCCCTTTAGAGAAGGGAGAGAATCAGTTCAACCACTTCGCAACAGCCTTTCCAAAATTTGAAAATCATATTCTCCATAACCCTTCTCCTCTAAATCTTCTTTTCCTCAGGCTCAGCATCCCCAGACTGTCAAATGGCTTATCAATACCCTTCCTAAAATGCAATTTTCAGGACAGAACATAATGTTCTGAACAGAGGCTGAACAGAACACAGAGTACAGTGGGTCTATTGTTCCCTTATTTCTGAAATTTTTATCTGTCTTAATATATATAGCCTTAAATGACTTTAGCTTTCTTGGCTGGCTACAGGCAGGTGGTGCAGTGTTTAGAGTCCTGGGTCTGGAGTCAGGAAAACCTGACTTAAAATTCAGCCTCAGCACTAACTAGCTGTGTGACCATGGGCAAGTCAACTGAATCTCTGTCTGCCTCTGTTTCCTCAACTGTAAAATGAGAATAATAATAGCACCCACCTCCTAGGATTGTTGGAAGATTCAGTGAGGTAGTATTGGTAAAGCACTTAAAACAGCCTGTTTTGTGGTAGGCACTTAATAAAGCCATCCTTCCCTCCTTCCCTTTTCTCTCCCTCCCTCCCCTCCTTCCTTCCTTCCTTCCTTCCTTCCTTCCTTCCTTCCTTCCTTCCTTCCTTCCTTCCTTCCTCCCTTCCTTCCAATTACTCTAAAGATTCAGATTGACCTACTCCCCTCATTTTGCTTTTGACAAAACTGAGATTTCTTTCAAACTCTCAGCTACAAAGCAACCGAATTAGAATGTAAGCCATCACATATTTTCCTGGCATTCTTCACCTTTGTTATTGGAATGGGAGAAGCAAGCCACTCTTTTAAAATAAATGTAAATCCAAAGCATTTTTATTATCACTAATTAAGTTTCTAAGATTTTAAAAAAGTGAACCCTGAATTTAAAATTCACAAGGATATAACCTTGTCTAATTAGACTTAAAGTAAATGAGAATTCTTATCTTCTTTATTGCCATCATCTTCAGAAACATTAATCACCTACGGGATGAAAAACTGTGCTTAGCATGCTAATCCCTATTAAGGATGTTTAAATATGAGCAAGAGTGAGGGTAGTACCTGAGGATTTGGGCCACACTGATGGAGGTAAAGAAAAGCAAGTGAGTTTTAAGGGAGCAGTGGAGATTCAAGGTAGATAGAAACTGTCAGTTAACTTTCTTGCACTCTTCAAAAGTTAACTATTAACTCATGCTTATTTATAATAAGATATATATTATATATGTAATATATATAATAATAATATAATATATAATAATTGTCTCAGGTTGGAGGCAGGGGAAAGGAAAAAATAAACTTTTGTTTCCTTTTTGTAAAAATAGTATTTCATTTTTTTCCAATTACATGTAAAAAAAGTTTTCAACATTCACATTTATAAGATTTTGAGTTCAAACTTTTTTCTCCATCCCCTCCCACTTCCCCAAGATGGCAAGCAATCTAATATAGGTTATGCGTGTACAATCATATTAAACATTGGTCATGTTGTGAAAGAAGAATCAGATAAACTTTTGTTTCTTTAGACAAGGTTCTTAACCTGGGATCCATGAACTTGTTATAGATAGGCAGATAACTATAGCTATAGATATGTAGTATATATACATATATATGCATACACACATATATACATATATGCACATGTGTACAGTATATATGCAAATATATTGCTGCAAAGGAAAACAAGTATATTGAAATTTAATTTCAATTAATTATATTGAAATACAAATATATTGTAATATATAAATATATAACAAATATACAGTATCATATATTATTGATATAATTATAATATATTTTATGGTAAATGTACATATATTACACTATATTTTATGTGTATTATATTTCAATATAATTGTTTTATAGGAATAAAATTATATTGTTTCAATATAATTCTTTTGTAGATTTATATGTTTTAAAACATTATTCTAAGAAGAGGTTCATAGGCTTCACCAGATAGCCAACAGGATCCAGGACACACACAAAAATTAAGAACCTCTGCCCTTAGATGAACATCCAAATATAGTTTGATACAGTCTGATTTCTCCAGAGGAAGCAGTGTGGTATGGTAGAAAGATTTCTGAATTTTGGAGTCAAATCTAAATTTGAACCCTGATTCAAGGCTCAGCTCTGCCATTTTTACTACCTTTGTGACCTTTGGCAAGTCAGTTTACCTCCCAGGGCCTTAGTTTCCTCATTCATAATATGTTCAAGTTGGATTTAATAACTTCTAAGGTTTCTCCTAGTTCTAAGCCTAGAATCTTCTGTGCCCTTTTCTCTTGTTACAAGCCCTGTACCTGATTATTTTTTTTTCTCATGAAACCTCCATTCTTCCTGCCTATAAATACCACATTTGTTGTTTTTTTTTCTTCTTGGTCAATATATGATAAATTTAAAATCAACAGTGTAGGGGACAGCAAGTATCCATTTTATCTTTCCTTTGTGGTGTATTTACCTTTACAGAGATCCAGAGCTTCATCATTTTCTTCTGTCTTTCCAGTCAGAACTGATTCATTACAAGTTAAAGGTAAACCCATGTAGTATGCAGCATAAACATTTTATTCAGTAAAACCTGAATATTTGCAAGCAAAATAATGTATGTAGGAGAGTTCACTCAGTTGTACCAGAGCTGAAAAATCACATGTGCACAAATCACACATACACACACACACATACACACACATACCCTCTCAAATCTTTATATCATATAGCTTGATTTACCCCTTTATCATGTTGTAAAGATTATATTTCTTTCTGGATGTAGATATGATCAGAAGGAGATGTGAAATGTGAGAAAAAATGAACTTTGGGCTTTCTGGAGGCATCTCCTTTTGTTCCCATTCTATTCTCCCTATGATCAGCCTATAATTGACATGATTCTGCTGCTCTTGGAATTTAGATTACTTTCCCTTGGCTCTTGTAACAGCAAACATCCTAGTACACCCAGAATGGGCTGCTAGCTGAGGTTCTTTGATCTGCCTTTCTAACAGACAGATAAGTATAGATAAGTAGAAAGAAGTGAATATCCAAAAAAGAATCCAACAGACAGGGCTCCAACTGTCTGAACAAAGTAATACAACTGCCTACATACACCACTGAATGGGGAGAGCACCAATATCTAAGTAGTAGGGAGGGAGAGAAGTGGGGGGAGGAGCAGGAAGGAGGGAGGGGTGAAGGTTCCTTCTCATGAGTGAGCTCCCAAAACAAAATACCAAGATTTCAAAATATATAACAAAGACTTGGCTCAGAGACAGGAGACACAAAAATCCTACTTGACTCAGCACAGCTGTGAATTATCAGGGCTCAAAAAAGATTAATCTTGCAGATGTTTACAATTTAGCCTGATCCTGGGAAACTGAACTCCCCCCAAAATCCCACCTTAGGGCAGCCAGGTGGCACAGTAAATACAGCACCAGCCTTGGAGTCAGGAGGACTTGAGTTCAAATCCAGCCTCAGACACTTAACACTTACTAGTCATGTGACCTTGGGCAAGTAACCCCAATTGTCCTGCCTTCCCCCCTCCAAAAAGGCAAAAAAAAAACCAACCCCAAAACCCACCTTGATTGAGCTTACAGCTCTTAATGTAACTTTGTCTCTGATTTCTCAGATATGCTGGATTCAAAACATTCATCTTCAGATTTTTACATCAGCTCCATCAACTAGGTGCTAGACTAAGAAACTGAATAACCCTTTCTAAGGAGACATCTCAGGTCAAATCAGAATGCCCACATTTGAGTCCTAGTTTTCCCCAAGGCACTTAAATTTCTTTTTTGCCTTGATTTCCTCTTTTGTCATATGGAAATAATATACTTAACAAAAGTTTGTGGAAGTGCCTGGAATCTCAAAGGGTTAGATTATTATACTGCTGTGATTTTTAATAGTTTCTTGGGATTTTTTTTTTGTTCCTTTTTAAGTTGTCTTGTTTATTCAACAGAGCAGAGTACTTTCCTCCCCAACCTTCTGTCTGGGACCAAGAAACTTGAAAGTATAACTCCATATTGGGAAATATAACTGACTCTCTCTTGAAGTTCATTTGCTTATGGAATTTTAGTTTGACAAAGTTCCTCTTTACTCTAGAGAGAAATGGGATTTTAGAGCCAAAAGGAACCATAGGAATCACCTGGGCTGGCCTAGATTTACCTCCTCATTTACTCCCTCTGGTCAGTCAGTCATAAATTCCTGTGAATACTACCTCCAAATTCTCTCATATGTAGGATTATCCTGATATTGTAGATGTAGTGTTGGAAAGGCAACCTGAAATCACCTAGTTCAACACCCTTATTTATTGATTTATAGAGTAACCTAATCTATCCATATCCATATATATGTATATATTCATATGTGTACATATATCTATAGTCATAGATATATGTAATATATAGGTATTTATAGATAATTTTCCCAAGATCACCCTTGAAAATAGGGTCAAAGCCCTGCTTAAGACAGAGCTACAGTGGGAAAGAGTGCTAAGTTTGGTTCAAATCCTGGCTCTTCCATTTGATGCTTTTTGTTCATTCTTCAAGGAACAGTGAAATGCCACCTCTTCTATGAAAGTCTGAGCAGCTAGTTGGTGTGGTGGAGAGTCAGAAAGACTCATCTTCCTGAGTTCAGTTCTGTCCTCAAGACACTAGCTGTGTGAACCTGGACAAGTCACTTAATCCTGTCTGCCTCAGTTTTGTCATCTGTAACAGGAGCTGGAGAAGCAAATGGCAAATCATATTCCAGGTATCTTAAAAGCCCAAATGAATTTATTTTGTATCTCTCAGAAGTAGTGGGATCTTGCAGACTGAGAACAAGTTACCTCAGACCATGTGATTCTGGGCAAATAATTCAACCTTTCAATGTTCTGAGTAACTGTACCATGATGTATAAGCCTCAGAGAAGTACCAGTCTCATTGGTAGGGGGAGCTTCCTCACCGGGGAGTTCCCTATGGCAGTGAACTCACACATTTAGTACCTCTCCCTACCCCCAGTGCCATCTAATAATTCTGTTTTGTATCACAATTATTTCTTTGTATTTTATCTTCCCTAGACTTAGAAGCTTATGAGGTCAAGGACTGTTATAATTTTTTAAATCCTCCATAGAGGGGCAGCTAGGTGGTGTAGTGAATAGAGCACTGGCCCTGGAGTCGGGAGGACCTGAGTGTTCAAATCCAGCCTCAGACACTTAACACAAAACTAGCCATATGACCTTGAGCAAGTCACTTAACCCCAAGTGCCCTACCTTCCCCTCTCCAAAACAAAACAAAACAAAACAAAAAATACTCCATAGTGCCTGGCCAGTTCTTTGCCCATAGTAGAAGCTCAATAAATATTTGTTAAATGGTTGAATGAATGAGGAAACTGAGGCCCAGAAGAAGTAATTTACCTGCCTAAGGTCATAGGACCACGGATTTTGAAGTAGAAGTGACCACCCCCTCATTTTTTGTTGTTGTTTAGTCATTTTAGTTGTGTCCAACTCTTTGTGACCCCATTTGGGTTTTTAAGATATTAAAATTAAAAGTGGTTTGCCATTTCCTTCTCTAGCCCATTTTACAGATGAGAAAACTGAGGTAAATAGTATTATGTGATTTTCGCAGGGTCATACAGCTAGTCTGTGTGACTGTAATTGAATTCAGGTCTTCTTGACTCCAGGACCAGCATTCTATCCACTGTACCATTGCTGCCCCTCATTTTACAGATGGGGAAAATGGGGCTGGTAAAGATTAAGATTTGGCCAAAGTCGTACAATTCATGTGTGAGGCAGTGTTTGAATTCAGGTCTTCCTTACCCCAGTAGAACCTAGAACTCTATCCACTCTCTGTACCACCTACATCAAGACAATAGGAAGAATGCAGGAGTCCTAACTCCCAAATTGAGAGCATCATAAAGTGGAAAAGAGCCCTGGATTTATTTGGTTGTCAAAAGACGTGTATTCAAATCCTGTGCCCCTCCTTCCATTAGTACTGTGTGCTGTTGGGAACATCACTTTATTTCTCTTACTTTTTGTGGTTTTGGTTGTAAAATGATGTGTTTTGGGCTCAGGGACTTCCAAGGTCCCTTCCAGGCCTGGATCCATGACTATCTTTCTGTTTTTTGTGTTTCATAAAAAGGGCATTAATAAAATATCCATCCCAGTAGAAGGAATGAAAATCTCTAGGCTTAAATGCTGTGTGAGTAAGTCCTTGGTTTTCAGAGTATGAGCTTCTTTGGAGGAGAAAGACAGTATGGAGACAGTTTTTAGGCTCCAACACCACCAAACTTAAGTAATTTGAAAGATGAAGATGAGATATCTGGCCTGCCTGCAAAGGACAGGATCTAATGCACCAATGGTTCGCATCTTTCTGAAATCTGTCACAGAAGTGTTGTTTTTGCTCTGCACCAAAGCTGTCTGGCATTGGGGTGCTGAGAGGGTGGGGTGGGATGGAAGGAGTAAGGTGTTGGGAAAATGTGATTTCTTTCAAAAATACAAATTCAACTCTCCAAGATGAAAGGGTTAGGCTACTTTAGAGAAAGTTACCCTGGCTTTCTCTAGCTACAATGCAAAATAAGAGTTACATTGTTAAGACCTAAACTAAGGCTAATTTGCCTCATTTGAATCTGAAAGAGAGCCCACATCCTTCCTGTTGCCCTGTAAAAAATCTGAAAAGGAGAAAACAGATGTATTAATATGTATTATGTTCCCCAGACTCCCTTGCCCCAAAGGCTGCCCCTGCCCCTCTGCAAATATTTTCTCTCTTTCTCTCTCTCTCTCTCTCTCTCTCTCTCTCTCTCTCTCTCTCTCTCTCTCTCACACACAGGAACAAGACTGAATCAGAGAAAGACAAAAGATTCAAAGTACAAAATGCTAAGGAAGGAGTGTCTGAGGTTATTCTCTTGAACTTGCTTCTCACAGTGGATTTTTTCTTTTTCATCTTCTTTCTTTTTTTTTTCCCTTGGTCAAATGTGGTTCAGCAGATAGCAGCAGGGGGGTGTGAGTGGGGGGTGGGGTGGGAAGGGCAAGTTCATTTTTTCCATTCTCCAGTAAAACTTATCTTGAGCAACAGACTGATAATGAGGCTAATTTGTGACTTGCTTATTTAACAGCAAACCCCCTCTGCTCTCCCCACCCCAAAGTCCAGAAGGAAGCCTTCTCTTCTCACCTTTGGTGACAGTGCTCTTTCTCTTCAAAATAAGGCTTCTGAATCTGTGGGACAGCCGAGATCCACAACCATTTCCTTCTGTGATTTGAACCAGATTTCCAATTGGCCTTGCATAGTAATGAGATGGTAGGAGTTTTGTTGCCATGATTTGAGAGCCTTTCCCTAACTTCCTGTAGATCCTTCCCCCACCCCCACCCCAATCCTATTTTGGGGATCTACAAAGATTCATTTTCCTCATCAATATTTTTTGTTGTTGTCTAATAACAATGCAGAGGTCAAACGAGTCTCCCCCTGCACTAGCGGCCTTGACCTGGTTCTTTTACTGTTCGGGGCATAGATTGCATTGATTACAGTTATTGAATTCCACAATTTAAATGGTTTCAGGATTAACAAAAGAAGGTGAGAATGCAAAATATGGCCACCAGTCACCAGACTGGAGATCAGGCTGAAGCTTGATAGATCATGTTAAAAAATATAAGAGAAAAAATATCTGTTATGTGAGGACTGCAGAGAGCAATTTCTGTGTTTCGAAGATTTCTCTGAGGTCTTCTGAAGGTGTCCAGACATAGGTTAGATTTGCATCTTAAGAAATCAGTATTGGTCTCATCTTCCACAATGACCTCTCAAGGTCATTCCTCATTCTTGGACACTGTGATTTGATCTTTGATCACATTGTTGTTTAAGAAATGTTGGTGGACTCTAGGTGCAAAAACAAATACCAAATTATAGAGCATCCTGTGCTGAAATGTTAGCCTGTCACCTGTTTCCTTTCTTACCTATGTTTTTTCACCCTTTAAAAACATAGGTGAACTTTCCAAATGCTCTAAGCTTTATGTAATTTGCCTGGCAGACCAGGATACTTTCAACAAATAATTATCCATGAAAAGCAAAAGAAAAAAAAAAAACCAGGACTGGAACAAAAAGAAATAATTGCTTCATTCTAATTTTTAAGATATTTTAGAATCTTTTTGTTCTGTCATTTATTAAGTTCTTGATGTGTTTATTAAGGGATATTCGTTTTTCCCTGCTGAATTATGATGGTGCCATAAAAAAATCCACATATTTTGCTGTAGAAACCTAATGGTCTCACAGTTTCTATTAGGGAACTTAGATTTGTCCATTTTAAATAAATGCATATATCTTTGTAATGTTGAGGATATTTCAATAATTCAGTAGGTCTGATCTCATTGGTGTAATACTCCTTCCATCAGTGAAATTTGCAATTCATCCATGCCCATTGATCTCCTTGTCTTAAGTTTCACTCCACTCCAAATTATCCTGTACACGAGTGCTGAAGTGATTTACCTAAAGCTCAGGGCTTGCCATAACTCTCTCCTAATCAATAAACTTCAATAGCTTGCTGTTGCCTTTAGGGTCAAATATAAGCTTTTCTGTTTACTTTTAAAGCCATTCACAATCTGGCCCCAACCTACCTTTCAAACCTTGTTATACATTACTTCACAGGCTCTGAGGTCTAGCCAGATTCCTCTCCTTTGGTATACCTCACACAGTACAGCCCATCTTCCATCTTAGCCACTTGACATTATCTTTACCCCTTGTCCGGAATATACTTCCTCCATGTTTCTGCCTCTGGGAATCCATCTTTTTTTTATTCAAATGTAAGCCACCTTGGGGCAGCTTCGGGGCACAGTAGATAGAAGCTGGGATCTGGAGTCAGAAAGACCTAAGTTCAAATATAGCTTCTGATACCTACTAGCTGTGTGACCCTGGGCAAGTCACTTAACCCTGATTGCCTTCAAAAAAACAGAAACAAAAGTAAACCTTCTATGTGACATCTTTCCTGATCCCTCCCACCCAATCACCCAAACTGCTAGTGTCCTCCTCCTAAACCACTTTGTATTAATATTGTATATACTTATATAATATATTATTATTTATAATAATATATACTATATGATGATCTATATAATAAATATTATGATAAATATAATAATGCTATGATAATTATGTTTTATAATAATTAATATTTATATCAATGTAATTTACATAATAAATTAATACAATATATAGTACTATATACTTATAAAAGAGGCAGCTATGTGTCACAGTGAAGTGAACACTGGATCTGGAATGAGGAAGACCTGAGTTCAAATTCAGCTGCAGACATCTACTAGCTATGTGACCCCGAGCAAGTCACTTAACCTCTGTTTACCTCAGTTTCCTCATCTGTAAAATGGGGATAATAATAGCCCCTACTTCCCAGGGTCATTGTGAAGATCAAATAAGATAATATTTGTATAGCCCTTTGTAAACCTTAAAGTGCTATGTAAATGCTAGTTGTTATTGCTGTTATATACATGTTCTCTCTACTCCCCAAAAGAATGGAAACTCTTAGGGAACAGATGCAGTTTCATTTTTGTCTCTGTTGCCTTGCACAAAGCACCTGACACAAAGTCTGCACTTAATAAAGGTGATGGATTCATTCCTATCTATGATTTTCTATAAATCCAAGATAGAAGGTCTCCCCCCGAACTAGATGGGGGCTCTTCCTCTGGGTTTTGAGGGGTCTGTGCACATCAGTGCAGCCACTGGGTTAGCTTATCTTTTATCCCTCAGTCTCACAATCTAGCTCGTCCACTTTCTTTTCCAGTCAGTCATCTCCTTGACATATCTTTGACATATTTTGATATCTTTCCATTCCCCATTAGTTGCTTTAAAAGGCAATGCAGCATGATATGTTAGTGAATTTAGAGTTTGTAAGAGCTGCATCCAAATCCTTCCTCTGAGGGTAAGGCACTCTCTTGAGTCTGTTTCCTCATCTGTAAAATGAATGAATGATATGTACAGTTTTTACCTAACTGGGTAGTGGTGAAGATCACATGTGACTCTGTGTGTGAAGCATTTTGCAAAGTTCTCTGTCACTGTCAGCTACTATTATTATTCTTATCCTTGGTAGTGTCCTAAAACTGAATTAATACCTTCTCTAATTCCTTTTTGTTCCAAAAGATTTAAATTGTAATACTTGGGTATTTCACCAGTTTTGTTTTTCCTTACTTCAGAGAGACTTAAACACAACAACATACACAGAGTAAAAGACACAGTACTTCACCCTATGTTCAGAACTGTAGATATTCAAAGCAATAAGATTACATTTTCTTATACCATAAATGACTTGGAAAGCTATATGACATGTTGGACAGAGTTTTGAGCTAAGAGGTAGGAAGACCTTGTTTTAATTCCTCCCTCTGGGACCAATGTAAAGTTGCTTTATTTCTCTCAATGTCAGTTTCTTCTTTTGTAAAATATACATGTAACTCTTCCCTCAAAGGGTAATTGCAAGATAGATTAGGTGGCACAGTGGATAAGAACATTAGACTTAGAATCAGGAAGATCTCAGTTCAAATCCCATCTCAGACACTTACTTAACTGTGTGACCTTGGGTAAGTCACTTAACTTGTTTTTCTCAGTTTCCTCACTTGTAAAAAAAGGGGTAATAATAGCACCTAGGGTTGTTGAGAGATTCCAACATAACATATGTCGAGTACTTTGTAAACCCTAAAGTGCTATCTAAATACTAGTTATTATTGTGAGACAACAAACTTTAAAATTCTATATAATTATCATTATTAATCATCACAATGCAGCCTACATAGAACTGTGGTCTAACAGAAAGCACTGGACCTTGAGTCAGAAGCCCTGTTCTTTTTTTTTTTTTTTTTTTTGCATTTTCTACCTGTGTGACTTTGGACAAGTCATTTAATCCCTCAGAGTCTATTTCTCTGTCTGTAAAATGGCCATAATAATCCCTATGCCACCTGCCTCACAGGGTCCTTACAAGGACCAAAAGAAATGATGGATGTAAAACCACCAAGCAGGACAGAAATGCCAGCTGTTATTATTATTTCAGTACTTGAAAGAGCTGTGATTTCTTTGGTAGGGGGTCTCCCCCTTGCAATGCAGTAGTATACAGTCTTGGAGAATGGCTAGAGTTAAAATGTGATGACCCTGCCTCCAGTCTGGGGGTGAGACTTGCAGAATTCAGCTGGCCTTCTCTCAGAAAAGAGACAGAGAGGCTGTCAGTGGGCCGGAGGAGCCTCTGCAGCTCGGTAGTGCATGCCCAAGTCCTGCACCCTTTGGTTCTAACCAGCTTCACACTGTGTACCATCATGAGGCGTCGGTGATTGTTTTATTCTCCTCAGAAGCCTAGAACTAGTGTTTGGAGAGTACTTAGAGGCCAAGTGAGTGCGGAGATGGCAAAACTCAGGCCCAAGAAGAAGAATTCTGATGAGAGTAATGATAAAAAATAATAATAATATATAACATTTATCTAGTGCTTGCCAGGCACTATGCTAAGCGCTTTACAATTATCATCTCATCGGATCTTCACAACAACCATGAGGGGCAGGTGCTGTTACTGTCCCCATTTTACAGATGAGGAAACTGAGGCAAACGGGTTAAGTGACTTGCCCAGGGACACACAGGACACACAGGTAATGGCTGTCAGAGGCGGGATTTGAATCCAGAGCTACTGAGTGCTCTTGTCACTGTGCTTTGCTATTTTATTGTTATATAATTGTCACATCTCACTGGACATATTTTATTCATAGCCACTTTCATTCCCTTACTTAGTACATGTGTATCACCTTATGAATTTAACCTGTGCTAAGATTTCATTCTCTTTGGTTGAATAGCTCTGACTAAAGCATAGAACCTCAAAATAAAATCTCTGTAACTTTTTAGCATTCCACATAGTCCTTTCTTACATGTGCACACACACACCACATACACCCCCCTCCCAATTTTCTGATCTCTGTCATAATTTTAAAAGTCATCTAGCCCAGAGGTTTTTAACCTCTTTTGTATCATGGACCCCCTTTGGCAGTCTGGTGGAGTCTACAGGCCCCTTCTCAGAATAATGTTTTTAAATGCATAAAATTTATTATACAGGAAACCAATTATTGAAATGCAGTTATCAAAAAAATGTTCAGAGCCCCCAGGTTAAGAATCCCATTAAATCCAACTACCTTATTTGCAAATAAGGAAACTGAGTCCCAGTGAGTTGAAGTGATTTGCCCAAAGTCAAATAATTGGGTGGTGGCAGCTAGGTGGCTCAGTAGAGACCTGGGCCTGGAGTCAAGAAGACTTGAGTTCAAATATGGCCTTAGATACTCACTAGCTGTGTGACCCTAGGTAAATCATTTAACCTTCATTTGCCTTAATCTACTAGAGAAGGAAATGGCAAACCACTCCAGTATGTTTGCCAAGAAAACCCCTTCTGGATCACAAAGAGTCAAACACAACTGAACAACAATATTACGTAGCAGATTTCAACCCAAGCACTTTGACTCCAGTGGTCTACACTATGGCTGCTTTTCCTACCAAGCTCACCTGATATCTTCAGCACTTATTAATAAACATAAATCTTTTGCAAAATTATACTCTTGGACAGAGAGTCCAAGCCCTGACTCAGATAGAACTGCAGTGTGTGATCCATTAGTTTTCTTGCCTTCCTCTCATTCCATAGAATTCTGCATTTCCTGAATGTCAAAAGTTCACTTGCCAGCTGCAGCTGTTTCCTGTGGATAGTGTTCTAAATGGTTCTTATTTATGAGATGTCTTCTACTGTAAGTGCTATCCAAATTAATATGGGTTCCACCGTCTGTAGCCCAGGTTGATCTAATTAGCCTTCTTCTAAGAAATAATTACATTTCATTTTAGATACAGCACTCAACAACATCTCCTGTTTTGACCTGATCGAAATGTGTAACTTTAAAATAGGCAAATAGGGAAATCAAAGAAAGTCATTTTGTTTTCTGTTTGTTTATGAGCCCTGTCTTACCCCAGGCCCTTTGGGCAATGGTAGCCCAAGGAATAACAATGATGTGATATAAAAGTTAAGATGTCGTTTACTAAGAAGCTGCTCCAGAAAAATGGGGCAGCCAAAGAGCACCTTGGGTGCGTTGTTTCCAAAAAGCTGAAAATCCCCAAGGAAAGCAAGATGCCTGCCAGGTTTTTTTAAAGCACATTATCCAACAGGCTTGGAATCGAATCAGGCCTTTCACAGAGCAGGGAGCTTTATTTTCAGTGTGTGTCTTCAAATGATATAACAATGGGACCATTTGAACCAGAATGAGTAGTCCAACAAAAAGGGTAGGCAGTCTCAATGATGAAGAGAATTGTTGATTCAGATATCCTAGGACAGTCATGAAAATCTAAATACCCTTCATTTCCAGGATAAATAGAGGCTACGCTGAAAAAGGACAAATCAAGTTTTTTGAAAGCCTCTGCTATTTTCTTCTTTATAAATTTTTTTTTGCTACAAATCAAATAGCATCTCAAAAATAATCAAATGAGAAAAATAAGGAATAAAATAAAAATTAAAAATAATATAAATAAATAAATATTTAATAATAATAAATAATATAATATAAAAATAAAATAAAAATATCTAAAATAATGGTTTCATTTAAACTATTTAGAATTTACTAAGAGGGATTTTTAAGTAAACTTTTAAAAACAATAACAGTAATTCCTTATTTCCTGTGATTGCTAATAATGTCTTTGTCATCTATGTACTTGAAAAATGTTGCTATCATTTTTAGTCAGTCTGTGTATGGCCTGATTCTCAGCCTTTGTCATTAGTTTGTGTTAATTTCTTTCCTTATTGCTTTGCATTCATATTTATCATTTTATGACACAATAATATTCTATTACATAGATATCAGTCAACAAACATTAAGCACCTGGGATGTGCCAAAAATGTGATCATAACAATCATAATAGTAGCTAGCATTTATTGAGTGTTTTGAGATTTGCAAAGCACCTTACATATATTATTTGTAATCTATATTAGATCCCTCACAAACAAGCCTGTAAGGGAGATGCTATTATTAGCCCTATTTTACAGATGAGGAAACTAAGGCCTAGAGGGGTCAGATGATTTGCCCATAGTCCCCCAGCTTACTGTCTAACACAGGATTTGATCTTTGCTACTCCTAACTGACTCTAGGTCCACAGCAACAATTTAACTGCTAGAAGACACTAGGGATACGTATATTAAATGAAACAATCCTTATTTTCAAGGAACTTTAAGTTATAATAGGAAGACAAGAAGAACATTCAGTCAATCAATCAATCCATCTAAACATTTATGGAAGATTTCTATGGCCCAGGTATGTGCTAAGTGCTGGGGGTACAAAAAAAGGCATATGTAAGTATGAGAAAACAAAGAGAATAAACACAAAGTAGTTAAATACAAAGTAATTTGGGGGAGAGAGAAAGGATATTAGCAGTTGAGGGGAATCAGAAAGGACTTTACATGGAAGATGGCTCATTTAGCCATTCCCCAATGGTTGGACATAGAAGCTGTTTTATTTGAAATAACTGCCTATTTTTTCCAACATGCCCACAGGGTATGGCTATAGAATTCCTAAATGTTTCACTTAAAATTACAGGGGATTGAACAGAAGACAGTAAGATCAGAATGTTTGGGCCTTAAATATTTTTAGTAATCACCTATGTTGAATGTTGGATTTGGATTCAGAGGCCATGGGTTGGCATCCTGGCTCTCCCACTTACTCCGTGTGTGATCCTGGGCAAATGACTTAATTTTTCTGAGTCTCAATTTCATCCTCTGTAAAATGATGGATTTGGACCTCTCTGGTTCCTTCCAGCTATAAACTAGTCAACCTATTTAGGAGCTAAGTAGTACAGTGGATAGAACACCAGGCCTGGAATCAGGAAGACTCATCTTCCCAAGTTCAAATTTGGCCTCAGACACTTACTAGCTGTGTGACCCTGGGCAAGTCACTTAACCCTGTTTGCCTCCATTTCTTCATCTGTAAAATGAGCTGGAGGAGGAAATGGCACACTGTTCAAGTATTTTTGCCAAGAAAATCCTAAATAGGGTTATGAAGAGTCAGGCATGACTGAAACAAACAATATCCAGGATCTAGAGAGAATTTTGTCATTTTCCAAACATTTTCCTTTTTCTCTTTGTTTTCCCAGTAAACCCGCTGGCGATATGTGCCCTGCCCTGCCAGGTTTACTACCAAAAGTCGCTTTTGTAATGTTAGAAACAAATGTTATTTGAAATAGTTTTTGAGCTGCTTAAGGCAAATTATTGTTAAAGTAGGGTTCTAATGTGGGACTTGGGCACCAGCTAAGTATCCATGAAAAGTAAAACAGCTGGTCAATGTGAATCAATCAACAACTATTTCTAAGCATATTCTTTGGACTACGCACTGGGGATACAAGTACAAAAACAGGACAGCCCTTGTCCTCAAGGAGCTTACACTATACTAGGGAAATACAGTGTTCTCACAGATGAGGAAATAAAGGATATTTTCAAAATAAGTATACTGTGGCATGGAGTGAGCCGCTACCAACTAACACAGGATCATGAGAGGTCTCTTGAAAAAAAGTGGCTGGACTTGAAGAGAGCTGGAGAATCAACTAGATGTAAGACAACGAAGTCTAGGCTGGAGCATGAAGTGATTGAGAGAGTTAATTTATTTCTAGCAGAAAAGAATGTTTTATTAACATACAACCCACCTTTAATCTTTAAATAGCAATAATAATAGCATTTGTAGATAGCTTTAAGGTTTGCAAAGTATACACATACACATACAAATACATACACATACACATACATACTAACATTTATAGAGTACTTATTGTGTACCAGGCACTATGCTAACCTATTCCAATCATTATCTCATTTGATCCTCACAACAACCCTTGTAAGTAGGTGCTATTATTATCCCCATTTTGCCGATGAGGAAACTGAGATGAAGTAGGGTTAAGTGACTTGCGCAGGATCACACAACTAAGTGTCTGAGTCTGTAGTTGAACTCAGGTCTTCCTGCCCTCAGGCCACTGCATTACCTAGTGCCTCAATATAATATATGATATGATATATATGATACGCAATTCAATATAATATTAATTTATAACAAGTAACCATATTAAGAACATCAATGTGTTGGATGGCTTTTATACAAAGTTTTCAAAACATGGTGTTTTCTTTTCTAATATCCTTATATAATATTCCTTTTATAATGTCCTACCAACCCCTCCTCTACCACTGAACAAATTTAAAAATAAAGACAGACTTACACAAGTCTGGCAAAACAAATTCCAGCATTGACCATGTCTAAAAATGTGTACTCTTGCGTTTTAATGAATCACAATTCATCTTCATTCTTTCGGACTCAAGGTTTATCATAGCATTTATTGATCAGAATCCTAAAGCCTTCCAATGTTGCTTTTCTCTATAGTGTCATCACTGAAAAGACGGTTCTAGTTCTGCTCCCTTTGCTTTACCCCACAGTTTATAGGGATCTTCCCTGTGCTAGGGGTTAATATTATTGTGAGAATCAATGAGAGGATATTGTAAAGTGCTTTCTCTAGTGCCTAGCAAATGTTAGTTATTATTGCTCTTAACTTTTTTTTGTTCTGACGACTATATTTTAATATGACTGGTTTCCTTTGTAATCTATAAATTTTATTTTATGCATTTAAAAACATACTGGGAAGGGGTCCATAGGTATCAACAGGATCCATGACATAAACAAGGGTAAGAACCCCTTATTCTGTGTACAAATCGAGCTCTTTTTGAGGCTCATGTCTCTACTTCCTGTGTAACTAAACAAAACTGTCCCTCCCTGATTTGGACCAAACTACAATGGTACAAGTGTCAGTTCTATGAACCTTGACCTCCTGGTGTGCTTCTCAGGCTCTGTAACTGGTGAATTGATCTGGCCTTTGAATTCAACCAGCCTCTGAATCATTACCTTTTCTTGTCTGTTTACCTAATACCGTGTCTCTTGTGGGTTGAAAAACTTGCTATTTAGAGGAAAATCAGTTAGATGTACTCCTTATAGGCCTCTTTCAGATCTCTGTGAACTTACTCTGATTTTTCTGGAAGTCTACCCTACCCCCTTTAGATCTGGTAGCATCTGAAGTATTTCCTGATGTTTCGTTTTAGTAAATAAATCGGCAAACTTTATTAAATGCCTACCATGTGTCCAGGCAAGTGTTAGGTAGGGCTGTAAAGACCAAAATTCATCAGGAATACCCATGTTCACATCCAGCCTCAGACTAATTAGACAAGTCACTGAATTTCTCTATGCCTTAGTTTCCTTGTCTGTTAGAATAAGGAGGTTGGATTAGACAGTCTCTAAGGTCCCTCCTAAATTTATGAACTTATGATTCCCTCTTATGAGCTGTTTTCTTTCTGTTCTACTGCTCAATACACACTTCAAAAAGAAACTGGTGAATGGGGGGATTCCTCTCCACTATAACTTAACCTATTTAGGACACACCCATCTTGTATTAGAGGAGGATGCACTTAGGATAGAGCCCCAGATCCAGGGAGGACACTGTGTTTCATAGAATAAAAAATTAAACATTGTTTTTATTGCCACATTTACTTCTTCATTTTGTATCCAGTCTTGGCATTTCGTGTTCATCTCCTGCTATTATATAGACAGACCTTACCAATGTAAGTGAATTTAGCCAAGCCTATTCTTAGATACCTCCTTATGGAATGAGTTAAAGTTGGTTTGATAGTAAGAACTTACATTTCTATAGTGTTTTTAAATTTTACAACCTGTTCTCCTTACCTCCTGGAGTGCCTACTTTTAATACTAGATAAGATCCTAGGAAGTTCTGGGTAAAGCAAATTTTTGTAGTTTGCTTTGTAATTTGCACAAAAGGGAAGACTTCTTATTTAATCATGGCCTGGTGAATCCTATAGTAAGTCAACATATGTTTCCTAAGTTCAGATTTTTGTACAGAATATTTTCTGACAGCAAAGCACACCTGTAAACTTTCCTAGATTTGACCCACCATTTCAATTGTCTGATTTAATTGTTCTTTGTTGAGTACCCGCTATGTGCTCAAGAAGCAATGGGGCATAGTAGAGTGCTAGGCTTAGAATTAGGAAGACCTGAGTTTCAAATCTCACCCCTGACCTTACTACTTATGAGCCTGTGGGCTGGTCACCACATTTCTGTGCCTTAAGAAGCTCCCTAGGACTTATCTGTGAAGTCAGAGGGGATTTAGTGGTCTTTGTTGGTGGAGGGATTTCCCACACTGGGAGCTCCCCACAATGATAAGCTCACATCTTCTTCATGTAGTCAGGTACTATTCGTGTAGTGCTGGCCTGTTTCACTATCTCTCTACAAAGTCTTTATAGAGAAAATAAAAACATAGTGATGATTCAGCATGGATCAGAAATGTAGCCAGGCTATATTGTCTCAGAATCATAAAACATCTAAGTTGAGTTTAACCTGTGCTTGAACAAAGATCTTCTCTCCATCATCTCCATATGGTTACTTCTGCTTGGAAATGCCCAGTCCATCCAGTCCATTTTGGGGAATCCCTAATTATATAAACACCTTGTCTTATAGCTCTGTGTTTTGAGGTTGTTTTGTTTGTAATTGCAAATAGTATTGGTTTACAATCTAGAAGAGACCTTAAAGAACTAGTTTAGCCCCCCTCATTTTACAAATGAAGAATTTGAAACCAAGAGGTTAAATGCTCAAGGTCACCTGATTAATGAGTAAAATTGACTTTTATGTACTGTACTAAGGTTGGCAAAACACTTTATGTCCATTAGCCTATTTGGGCCTCACAATAGCCCTGGCATCATTATCCCCATTTTACAGATCAGGAAACTGATACTGAGGGAAGTCAGTAAATCTTGGAAGCATAATTTGAACCCCAGTCTACCAGACTTTAAGCCCAGGATTCTCTTCTCACTGCCTATTACACCAGGTCTCTGACTCCCAGTCCAGTGCATTTTCTACTAGTGCATTGCATAGGGTACAGAAAAAAAACTGCAAGTTAAACATGAACACCTTGGCTCATTAACTGGTTGGCTGCTAAGAAGATGAATTTGGGGGCTACCACAACACATGAGACAGAGTTTTAAAGTATCCTCTCCCTTTCAAAAAAAATGTTTTCACATTTTCCCCATTTTACCCTCACAGTTGTTTCATGAATTAAGTAAGACTGATATTTTTATCTGTTTGACAGATGAAGAAATCGAGACACAAAAAAGTCACAAAATTAACTCCACTGATCCACAGTTCAGTGTCTTACTTTCTAGACTGGAAGATTGTTTATGAAGATCAAACTTTGTGTTATCTGCTCCTGTGACTTTATTAGTGTGGGAGGACACTCATTATGGAAACTGCCTCCATTGATCAGATTAGCAATTTGTAACACATGGTCTTTTGAGTCGTCTTAAATATCTTGCCCAGCGTTACATGGTGTGTGTGTGTGTGTGTGTGTGTGTGTGTGTGTGTGTGTGTGTGTGTGTGTGTGTGAGAGAGAGAGAGAGAGAAAGAGAGAGAGAGAGAGAGAGAGAGACGGAGAGAGAGAGAGAGACAGAGACAGAGACAGAGAGAAAGAGAGAGAGAGAAACAGAGAGAGACAGAGACAGAGAGAGCCTGAAACAGGGTCTTCTGACTCCTAGATTGGCTCCCTATCTCCTAGGACACACTGCCTCTGAAAGAGCAAATAGTTGTTAGAAAAGTATTCTTTATCCCTTATAAAAACCAAAATCTATCCTTGAGAGTGTTCTCCCCAAAGACCAGGACAATTTTGATGTCTGCAGAGAAGCTGTGTACTCTTAAGTACTGAGTTCTATTTCACCAAAACCTAAAATCTCTCTACCTGCTTCATTTTCATGGGCAGTGAAAATCAAGGATGTGACCTGTATAGCAGAAGAGCCCCATAGAACTGCATCAATCTATTGGGACCTTCTGGAATAAGCAGTGGTTCACTGAATCCGCTAAGATAGGAATTAGAGCCTCCTTTCCCTTAAATCCTTGCCAGCCCACAGGTGTGGGCATTATGCAAATGGGAGCTCTCTGCACACAAATGTGGCAGCTATTTTTGTTAAGCCAGTGTAATATTTAAAAGCAAACATTTAACAGGAGGATAACGGCTGCTGAACCTGTATTTGCAGCTGCAGCTGCTCCATCCTTTGGGGAAGCAAAGATGGAGCTTTTCCAACTATTCATAAAGGGTGAGCGTGGAGGGGGCAGAGAACTTACTCCAGCATAATAGTGCACAATAAAATCTTGTTTCTCTCACCGCCTTCTCTTGCTCAGAAGTTAAGCTACAAAGGGATTTTTTTCTGCCTTCAAAATCTAGGTTGATTTCTCCATGAGGGTCATTCTAGCTACCTCCTTTCTTTGATGAGCTGGATCACATGTGTTTGGGGGGAATGAGAGGAAAATGGTCTTTTTAAACCCATGAACAATTAAGGTCCTGTCTGTTCTCTGGGTCCTACTGGTTCCCTCAACAAAAGAGACATTTGTCATTCTAAACCCTAAAGGTACAACTATTATTCTTAAAGCAGAGCTGCCATTAGAATTAAATTTTAATAGACATCAGACGCTAGTCTCCATAGGATTCTCTTGTCCTTTTTCATTCCCTTTCCCCTTTGTCTCCTCTTGTTCTTTCAGACCCTCCCTCCACTACTTTTTCTAGCCTAATCATAAGACAACTGCACGGTATGCTTTGACCTTTCTCTCTCTCTCTTTTTTTTTCCTCCTATTTGGCCCACTTCCTCAACAATAAGGACAAAGGAATTTCCGCAGTCTCTTGGGATTCTCCAGAATGAGATCTGACCTGTAGCACATGCAGAACATGAAATCTGTAGAAACAGAAAATGTCTTAATGATTATAGTGCCATCTATACAATTTTCTATAAATAAGAGAGGAAACTAAGAAAAGCTGGGGTGAGGGGAAGTCATTCCGTTTTCAGTTATTTACTAGGGAAAAAAATAAACACCCATAACTGAAATTACATTATAGAATTGCCACTTCTACTGCCTGAGGGCAGGTTCCTGGAAATGCTTGTTTTCTGGTTAAAGAAAAAAAAGTATATGTGTGTGTGTGTGTGTGTGTGGCTGTGTGTGTATACATATAATTATATGTGTGTGTATACACACACACACACACACACACAAACACATATAGCCCTACCTTTTCCTTAAAGAGAAACACACACACACATACACATCCCTAATGCACTATGTGCTGGTTGTGATCAGGAAATGAGCTTCTAGAAAAGGAGGGGCCAGATGCCCTTGACACAGGGAGTGATGAAGGACCAGTCCACATAGATGGTCATAATGTAGCGTTTTCTTTCAGACTGCAGCCAGTAAGCATCACAGGGGCAAAATTGCCTTTGTTTATTTATTTGTTTATTGATTGATCTATTGATTCCATATTTATGCAGTTGCTACAAGGATCAGGCTTGATGCATAATAGGAGGCTCACAGAATGAAGTGTGAAGAAAGGAGATAAATGTAGAGGAAAAATTACTTGTTTTTTTTGTTACCAGAATCCAGAATTTACCCCATCAGATTTAACCCTCATTTTTGATTTAGACGCTTAGATCAAAGCAGGTATGGTGAGTGATAGATAGTAAGCATAATAACTGATATTTTCTATAATACTTTCAAGTTTGCAAAGCACTTCATGGCTTTGAGGCTTACAGTAATACTGTGAGGTAGGTATTATAAGTATTATTATACTGTTTTTGCAAAGAAGGAAATTGAAGCCTGGAGAAATTGAGTGACTTGGTTTGCCTGTGGTCACAAAATAAATGGCGGAGGCAGAATTTAATCCATGGCTTCCTGATGCTCTGCCATGATGGTGAGTGAAAGACATGCCCTTTCGGGTAACAGTATCTTCCTCATACATGTTGTCAGAGACTGATTTTGAGGATAAAACATCTGTTTTCGACATATAGGATGCCAACATGTTTATTCAGTTTGCTCCCTTTCTTTGCATTCTAAATGAGAAATAAAATTACTTAGTTCGGTTAAAAATGTCATGAGACAACTTATAGATATAGAGATATAGTCATCATCTTTTCAAAAAACAAAAATTAGGACATATGGATTATTGACACATTTCATTTTTCAAATTAAGAACATACTTTCTTTTCTTGAGGGCAGGTAAGTGGCACAGTGGATAAGAGTGCTGGGCTTAGAGTCAGAAGGACTCATCTTCTTGGGTTCAAATCTAGCCTCAGACACTTATTAGCTATGTGACCCTGGATAAGTCTCTTAACTTTGTTTGTTGGCTTCAGTTTCCTCATCTGCAAAATGAGCTGGAGAAGGAAATGGCAAACCACTCCAATATCTTTGTCAAGAACACCCCAAAAGGGGTCACAAAGAGTCAGACATGCCTGACAGTGATTCAACAAAAGTAAAAGTCTTTTCTTGAAGTTAGGACTATCCATGAAAACTTAAGAAATATATTCATCATACCCATATGATACTTAGGGATGACTTGTCTCTTAGTTAAAAGCTTTAGACCTTACTTTCTGTGCTTTGTGATAATTTCCTGTATTTGTTCTCTCACAGATGCTTGCATGGATGCCTAGGAATTATCTACTTCCTATGATATCAGTATCACAAGCAGCTGAATTGATTTCAATAATAAATCCTATTTTCATGTGCAGGGTGGTAACACTGGTCAACACACTTTAGCTTAGCTTGAAGTTTACCATCTTATTGGCATTTTTCTGTTGAATGTTAAGTGACGTTGCATTTCTACATCGAATGCAGTTGATAATTTTCCACTCTGTTCTGTTAATGAATTTACTTTTTAATTTCCAAGAAATGTAAATCTGGGAATATGTGTTTAGTCCTTTAGAGATTTTTTTTAATCACTCTTACTTTTTAAAGAATAACTTTGAGAGGCAGCATGGTACAATTACAGCTGCTTGCCTAGACTAGGGGATTTTAACTTGGGGTCCACAGATAGATTTCTGGGAATACATGAACTTTGGAAGAAATGACACCGTTGTTTCAATATAATTGATTTCTTTTTTTTTTGAGTCTACATGTATTTTATTTTAGGTATTTAAAAAACATTATTCTGAGAAGAGGTCCATAGGCTTCACCAGATTGCCAAAGGGGTCCAGGACTCAAAAAAAGATTAAGAACTCCTGACCTATACCATCATTGATATTTATACAGTGTCCCAAAAGTCTTAGTGCAATTTTAAGCTTAAAACTTTAATAAAAGGGGGGTAGAGCCAAGATGGTGAAGTAGAAGCATAAGCTTGGCATGACTTCCCACTCCAATCACTTCCAATACATGTTAAAAAAAATTACTCTAAACAAACCTTAGAGCTACAGAACCCACAAAGTGACAGAGAGTAACAAATCTCCCTCTGAAGGATGCCCAGCAGGTAAACACAAAGGGTCTATCGCAGCACACTGGGAGCCAAGTGAAGTCCCACATGAGCTGTGTGGTTCTGGCCCTGACCAGCTACAGCCAGAGCAGACTTTAGGAGAGTGCGGCACCAGCAGCTGTGGTGATCTTTCCAGACTTCTCAATCCATAAACACCAGAGAATTCTCTTGGGACAGGGGACAACGGAAGAGCACAGTCTGGCCCCTGCCACCAGGGTGAGAAACAGCGGAAGTGCAGCAGCTACGTAGCTGCTGCCACGTGGCTGCTTCAGAGATCCTGGCCTGCATATTGTAGGGGGACCAAGCGACCATTCATAGAGTAATCACACTTGCTTTAACCTGCTTGGATCTGGATCACAGTCTTGGGCAGTGGTCCTGGAGTGTGTCCACAGGCCAGTGAGCCAGAGCTTGTGGGGGCTGAAGAGAGGGCACCCTCTTAATAGCTCTGGCAGCTGCAAAAACCCCAGCAATTTGGGACAAAGCTCTCTCCATTCTGGAAGCAGAGTTCTACCATGGCAAAGAGCTCAAAAATCAAGTAATTGGCTGGCAATATGAGCAAGCAAAGGAAGCACAAACAGATCATAGAATCCTTTTGGGGGGACCAAAAGGATCAAGGCATGGAGCAAGAGGAAGACAGCAAAATCAGAACTCTTACATCAAAAGCCTCCATGAAAAATATGAACTGCTTATAGGCCATGGGGAAGCTCAAGAAGGATTTTGAAAATCAAGTAAGAGAAGTGGAGGAAAAATTGGGAAGAGAGGTGAGAATTATGCAGGAAAATCATGAAAAGTGAGTCAACAGCCTGCTAAAGGAGACCCAAAAATACACTAAAGAAAAAAACACCTTAAAAAATAGACTAACTCAAATGGCAAAAGAGGCCCAAAAAGCCAATGAGGAGAAGAATGCCTTAAAAAGTCGAATTTGCTTGATAGAAAAGGAATTTCAAAAACTCACTGAAGAGAATAACTCCTTCAAAATTAGATTGGAGCAATTGGAAGCTAATGACTTTATGCAAAATCAAGATACTATAAAACAGATCCAAACAAATGAAAAAATAGAAAGCAATGTGAAATATCTCATTGGAAAAACCACTGACCTGGAAAATAGATCCAGGAGAGATAATTTAAAAATTATTGGACTACCTGAAAGCCATGATCACAAAAACAGCCTAGATACCATCTTTCAAGAAATTATCAAGGGGTGGCTAGGTGGTAGAGTGAGTAAGAGTGCTGGCCCCGGAGTTGGGATGACCTGAGATGACCCGGGATTGGTCCTGGCCTCAGAAAATGAGCACCCACATATAAATAATGACTGGCCACGTAACATTGAGCAAGTTACTTAACCCCAATTACTTTAAAAGAAATTATCAAGCAAAATTGCCCTGATATTCTATAACCAGAGGGCAAAATAGAAATTGAAAGAATTTACCAATTGCCTCTTGAAAAAGATCCCAAAAAGAAAACTCCTAGGAATATTATAACCAAATTCCAGAGTTCCCAGGTCAAGGAGAAAATGCTGCAAACAGGAAGAAACAATTTGAGTATTGTGGAAACACAACCAGGATAACACAAGACCTAGAAGCTTCTATATTAAGGGGTTGAAGAGCTTGGAATATGATATTCCAGAGGCCAAAGGAGCTAGGACTAAAACCAAGAATCACCTACCCAGAAAAACTGAGTATAATGCTTTAAGGGAAAATATGGTCATTCAATGAAATAGAGTATTTTCAAGCATTCTTCATGAAAAAAAAAACAGAGCTGAACAGAAATTGGTTTTCAAATACAAAAAGCAAGGGAAGCGTGAGAAGGTAAAAAGGAAAAAGAAATCACAAGGAACTTATTAAAGTTGAACTATTTACATTCCTACATGGAAAAATGATCATTGTAACTCAAAAGACTTTTCTCAGTATGAGGATAGTTGAAAGGAATATATGTGTGTGTATGTATATATACATATATATGTGTGTGTGTGTATACAAACACACATATGTATCCATATATATGTATATATAGGAGGGTATATGTATATATAAATATGTGTGAGTGTGGGCATATGTATGTTCATGTATACATAGAGGGCACAGGATGAGTTGAATATGAAGGGATGATATAAAAAAAATAAAATTAAGAGGTGAGAGAGGAATTTATCGGGAGGAGAAAGGGTAAATTATCTCATGTAAAAGAGGCAAGAGAAAACTGTTACAATGGAGGGGAAGAGCAGGAAGGTGAAAGGGAATGAGACAACCTTATTCTCATTGAATTTGGCTTAAGGAGGGAATAACAACACACACTCAATTGGGTATCTCACCCTACAGGAAAATAGGGGGGGTAGGGGATAAGAGGGGGGAATGATAGAAGGGAGGGCAGATCAGGGGAGAGGATAGTTAGAAGCAAACATTTTTGAAAAGGGATAGGGTCAAAGGAGAAAATAGAATAAGTGGGGGGTGGGATAGAACGGAGGGAAATATAGTTGGTCTTTCACAATATAACTACTATGAAAATGATTTGGGTAACTACACATGTACAATCTATATTGATTTGCTTATCTTCCCAGTGGGGGCGAGTGAGGAGGGAAGAAGGGGAAAAAAATCTGGAACTTAAAGTTTTAAAAACAAATATTTAAAGAAAAAATTGCTTTTTACATGCAACTGGGAAATAAGATTTACAGGTACTGGGGAATAGAAATCCATCTTACCCTACTAGAAAGTTAGGTGGGAGATGGGGAAGGATATAAGAAAGAACAGATTGGGGGAAGGGGTCTAAAGTGGGATTTCTGTTTTGGGGTGGGGGTAGGGGAAAGATGGGGAAAAAAGATTGTAACTCAAAATCTTGTGGAAATGAATGTTGAAAACTAAAACCAAATGAAATTTTTAAAACTTTAATAAAAGTTTGAAGAAAAATTTAAAGTTAATAAAAGTTTAATAGCCCAAAATTATACTAAGATTTTTGGGACACTGTTTATGGTGCTATAGGCTTTACAAAATGTTTTACTTACATTATATCATTTGATCTTTATAATAACCTCTTTTGGGTAGGCACTATAGACATTATTATCCCTATTTGACAAATGAGGAAATTAAGGCAGGATTGGAAACAGAATTCAAATTCATTTTGTCCTGACTTCTAATCCAGCGTTCTCTTTTCCATTGTCCCACCTCCTCCCCCGCCACACACACACCAGTTGTAATGTTTCGTTAAGTAACAAACTTTACCCTGCGTAGATATCAAAAATAATAGCCTGTCTCTAAGTTTGTGTCTCCCTTGGCTTCTTCCTATTCTAGTATCCTGGCTATTTCCCATTAACTTAGCCATAGAGTAACATTCCACATCCAATTTCCATCTTCTCTTGTAAGCTACTCAGAATACAGAGCTGTCTAATTAAAGAGACAAATCATGACCCACAGTAGAATTTTAGATTCATACTTTTCACTTAAAGATTTCTTGGTAGAAATTTGTCTCGACCATCTTAAGTCTATACGATCATTCATTCACCCCTTATTACTCCTTGTTTACAAAATACACTGTTCATATTTGGTCTAAATAATGTCTCACAGGACATTAGTGATTTCTTGCTCTGAGTGGCTGTGAAACCTGCCCCTCCCCATACCCTGATGAGTTTAACACTTTATGATGTCTTTATGCCCTTCCTGCCAACTCTGGCAGGTTTTATAATGGGCCTGCCTGCCCAAAATGGACATTTACTTCTGGACCATGACCACGCTGCTCAGCACTGCCATATTCATATGCTAGGAAACCTGATAGGCCCAGAGGTTGAAGTTGGTGAACTGGTGGATTCCATTTTATTAAAATGAAGGGAGAAAAAAGAGAAATTCTAGAAGAAACAACTCTTGTCAGGTGGCTGGAAAGGTTTTCCAAATCCATCATTTAGGGATATTTTCAGAAAACAGCTGTTTAACCCCAGGGAAATGATCTAAGTCATTTTTTGCCACTGAAATCAAGCAGTTTAAATTAAATTCCAGAGGACAGTTTAAATAAGAATCCTCTGCCACCATCCCCTTCACTTAACTCTGTTCTTCATCCTTAACTTCATCCTCAGAGGTTAGGAACATTTTAGACTTCTTTCAGTATAGTAATTGAGGACTTACAAAGAGACATCCTTGTGCCCTTTAAAATTCCCCTTCCTTTGACTAAACCAGCTATACTTTCAACTTAGTTGACCTATGTAACATTGACTTATATAAGTTGAATTGACATGAACTCAGCCACTGTTTCATGTCTGACCATAAAATCAGAGGACAATGGGAACTTTGGGGACTTTGAAAATAAAACCGAGTCCTGAGAAATGTCCTATGAACATCTTCAGGGCTGACCACTCTATATAGCCTCAAGCCTAAAAAGTACAACAAATACATTAGCCTATCTATTGGGGGTTTTAAAATTTAATTTCAATTTTAAGTTCTGAACTATCTCCCTCAGTCCCTCCCCTACCCTGTACTAGCAAAGACTGCCATTTCACACACACACACACACACACACACACACGCACACACGTCTATATATCTATAGTCGTGTGATACATAGGTGTGTGGGTGTATGTGTGTGTGTGTATAATGAGAGAGATATACACACACATTTTATGTAAAACCATACTATATATACTTCCATTTATCAGTTCTTTCTCTGGAGGTAGATAGTATCTTCCTTCATAGTTCCTTTGTAGTTGATTTGAGTACTTATAATAACTTAGTTGTTCACAGTTATTCTTCAAACAATATTGTTTTTACTATATACAATTTTCTCTTGGTTATGAGCCTATCAATTGTAATTATAATTGTTTCTGTTCTTTAATGTCTAAAATAATAAAATTATGCCTAAATAAAATTCCAGGATCCAGCCTGATTCTCTCTTGGCTCTGATTTAAATTAGGCAAAGGATAGACAAAGCTATTCTAGCCTTACCTTCAGATGAATCTGACATGGTTATCCACCATCCCCAACAGTAAACAAAAGACTGCTAGCATAGCCAAAGCAGTGCTTATGACACCACGATTATGGTGAAATGCCCACTGTTCTGTGGGGGAAAAACATAAATGGAGTGACTGATTACATTTGAGAGCCACAGGAGGGATCCATGTTGTCAAGAATATACTACTTGGGGCTGTCCCTAGACCCGTCTAAAAACAATAGTTTGTTTCTAATGCATGATCTTTTGGATTGTTCCTGCAGTGGTTGGCACCCTGTTCCCTCATGGCACCCCAGTCAACTACCCCTGGTTTTAAATACTTTATATATTGGTCAGAATCTCCTCTCCAAACCATAGCTCATGGGCTTTGCCCTGCTTTTGCATGTGTTTGTTGTTACTAGCCAGAAACATTTATTTAGCAACAAAGGCATTTTATATCATATTAATGTATGGCACAGTGGATAGACTACCAGGCCTGGAGTCAGGAAGACTCATCTTTCTGAGTTTGAATCCTGCCTCAGACACTTACTAGCTATGTAACCCTGGGAATGTCACTTAACCTGTTTGCCTCAGTTTCCTCATCTGTAAAATGAGCTAGAGAAGGAAGTGGCAAACCATTCCAGTATCTTTGACAAATGGGGTCACAAAGAATGAGATACAGCTGAAAACAACTCAACCACAACAAATATTATAAAATGATGACAGAACATTTTCCCTATAACATTTAGCTCATTCTCCCACAAATGTTTAGTCCTTAGGAAAAGTGGCTCTGTATAGAGCCTGCATGTATATGCATGGGCAGACAGTTATAGAAAGCATTGTGCTCCAGGCATCCCAGCAGAAAACACATGCACACGTGGAGGAAATCCTCATTCTCCTGATGTTGCAATGCTGCAGTTGTTTTCTGTTAATGTCAGGCCCCCATTAGGCCTCAGCTCCAGTTGACAACAGCGATGCTATCTTTTGGGCTACCTGCTATTCTGTCCTCCACTTGGTGGAGATAATGTGATTAGTAAGCCTCTTCCTTCAAAGGGGAGCCCTGGCTCTCCTCAGTCAGCCTTCTCAGCCAACGGTTATTACTTGTAGCCAGGAGAGAGAATGTTCAGCAGAGAGAAGTGCCGAGGTGATATTTCTCATCCCACTGTGCAAAGCTAAACATTTTTAAGTGCTTCAAAGGAAAGAAAAAAATCAAACCAGGGTCTTTAGACAAGATTAATAGAGGCATATAGAGTTGAGAGCTGGATGGAGGAATACAAAGTAAACACAATGTGAAGTAGAACCAAGGAGGTTCAGCAGCCATTAGGGAGGTGGACTTATTGGGATGTTCTAAGAAAGAAGTAAAATATTAGCAGATAATTCACTATCGCAAATAGTATAAGTACTTCCAGCGTTCTGCCTGAAGCAATGCTTCCTGAGAGCCTGCCTATTCCCATGCTCCATCAGGATAGTAATATCTAAGCTGCTCAGAGCCCTTTACAGTCATGGTAAGCTTCTAGAAAAGAAGCAGTGATTCAATAATAACTTTATTCCAAAACCCTTCTCAATTGTCACAAAACTTATTACATTATAAACTATTTTGTAGGATCCTTTTCATTTTCTTTTTTTAAACATTACTTAGAGCTTGAAAAGTCCTAGTTGATTATAGGAAGTAATGCTTTCAGACTGAAAGTGTCTATAGTTTAGGGAACATCAGCCAGTCAATAAGCATTTATTAAGCCCTTATTATGTGCCAGGCACTGTTCTAAACTCTGAGGAAAGAAAGGTAAAAATGGGCCCTGCTGTCAAGGTGCTCAAATTCTAATGAAGTGATAACATGTCAGTAACTTAGTACATACCAAGCAGATGGAAGATAATGGGGGGAGGGAGGCATGATGCAGGTAGGTTGCACGGTGGAGAGAATTCTGGCCCTGGAGTCTTATCTTCTTGAGCTCAAACCTGACCTCAGACACTAGCTGGGTGACCCTGGGCAAGTCACTTCACCCTATTTGCCTCAGTTTTCTCATCTGTCAAATACCACTCCAGTATCTTTGCCAAGAAAACCCCAAATGGGATCACAGAAAGTCAGATGTAATTTTAAAATGAATGAACAAACAACAATATCAGAGGGGGAGGCAGTAGCAACTAAGCTGGGGGCCTGAGAAAGGCCTCATGTAGAAGATGGGGTTTTAGCTAAGTCCTGAAAGAAGTCAGGGTACCTATGAGGCAGAGGTGAAGAGGATGAGAATTTCAGGAATATGGGCGACAGCCTATAAGAACACAGAGATGGAGAATTGTGTGTGGGGAATAGAAAGTAGGCTTCGTGTGACTGTAACATAGAGTGCATTGAGGGAGTCCAGAGTAAGAAGACCAAAAGATAGAAAGGGACATGGTTGTGAAGAATTTAAATGCTAAACAGAGGATGTTATGTTGTATCCTGGAGATAATAGAGAATTTTTTGAGTAGGAGGGTGACATGGCCAGACCTACACTTTTTTAGGAAAATTACTTTGACAGGTGAGTAGAGGGTGGATTGGAACAGGGAAAAAGTTTAAGGAGAGACAGATTAGACAGCAGCTGTTGGGCTGATTCTGCAGGTGATTTGGGACTATGTGGGAAATTCTATACGCTTATAGTCACAGCTAAATGATTAATTTTTGTAAAAGCCTGAATCATAAAAACGGCAAAGAAAGGATAAAAGGGTACAGAGAGATGCATTAGAACAAAACATATCTACTTGTTCTTTTTCATTTATAATTGAGTCCAGAAGCCCAGACAATGAAAATGTTCTTCAAATTAAAATTATATAAAGCCATTCATAGAAACAGCTCTCCCCCTCCCATGTTTCTTCATTAATTTAAAATTTTCTACAATCCATATCCTGATTTTATTCATTATCTTTTTGAAAGCCCTCTGTATATGCCTGAGCTCAAGTTAGGGTGACCTTACCAGGCAGATCTGCTCCAGGGATTGAAAAGGCAGTAATGAATCTGAGAGAATCTCTCAAGTGTAGTGTCCTTTCCATTCACTAATAAAACTTCTACAGATCCTCACTATAAAATGGCCATCCTCAAAATGGCCATCATGTGGATGTGTCTGTTTTACCAAGGATTTAACATTACTCTTAGAGAATGAGCCAGAAATGCTTCTCCATGAATTAACCATAACCATACCCTACATACTTTACTCATCTTACTTCTCAAACTTTGAACTTAATTGCTACTGAAATTAGTCAGCTGGCTCTCTGACCTCATCCATATGGGTATTTGCTACAGTGATATCCTGCAGCCTACAAATGCCTTTTCATTCTGTGCCCATATCCTCTGACAAGTCTGCCTTGGGAACTTTACCAGTGATGTGTTAAAAATCAGAGCTTAACTTATTGTTTTGTTAATTATCTAGACTTAATAAAGGGATGAAGAAAATGCTAATGATGCAGATTAAACTTAAAAGCATGTTCTTTATATATCTCTCTCCTCCCTATAGATATCAAATAGTTTTGATAATTACTGCCTTATAATATAGCTTAAGATCTGATACTGCTAAACCTCCTTCCTTTACATTTTTTTATTATTTCCTTTGATAATCTTGATTTTTGTTCTTCCAAGTGCATTTTGTTATTTTGTTCTAATTCAGTAAAATAGTTTCTTGCTGATTTAATTGGGATGGAATTTAATATATAAAATAGTTTAGGTAAAATTGTCATTTTGGTTATATTGGTCCTGCCTACCCATGAACAATTACCATTTCTCCACTTATTTAAATCTGAATTTATTTGTATAAAAAGGTTGTCTTTTAATCATTTTGTTTATATGGTTCCTGTTTGTTTTGTCCGGTTTACTCCCTGGTATTCTATACTGTCTAGAGTTATTTTAAATGGGATATCTTTTACTATCTCTTCTTGTAGAGTTTTGTTTGTGATACTTATGTAGATTTACTTTATATCCTGCATAGAGCAGGTTGTTATAGGTCTAGACCTAAAAGGGACCTCAGAAGCCATCTAATCCAGCCCCCTCATTTTACAAATGAGGAGATCTGGGCCCAGGGAGATTATATGATTTTCCCAAAGTGACAAAGGTAGCAAGTATCACTGATGGGATAACAGATGTCATAGTAGTAGAAAGAGTAGAGAATTGGGAAGGAAAAAGTGATGACAGGAACCACTCCATTTATGCTGTTGTTTACATTTTATCAGAACTGGGTAGGTTTGGATGAATGGGCAGGGGTATAAATAATAATAATTAATCTACAGAAGAATCGGTGTCATTTCTCCCTCCTCAACACTCTTGCCCCACCTCCAGTTGTGATCTTTTTCAAACTGAGCTTGTTTGCTTTTGCTGAGGTCAGTGAGGCATTGAGCTCTGGCTTAGCAGGGAGGAAAGAAACCCCCAATCTCGTAGCAAGCAATACCATAAGCTGTATTAGATGAGCCGTGTGGCTTCTTTCAAACTTGCTTGCGTAATATTGCCTTTATTTCCCCCAAGTGTAACCTCTTCCTCCCTGTCTCCTGACCCAGTAAATATTTTGTCTGCCCCTTAAATAGATTATGTCTATCCCCACCCCCTCCAAGCCATTTGTCATCCTCAGCTATGGGTACATTTTTGGTACAGAATATCAATACAGAACTGTAGTGGAGAAGGAAATGAGCTGGAACTTTTGGTACATGATGGATGTTTAAAAACACATACAAACAGTAGCCATACAGTAATAGGTTCTCTGAACTCTGTGTGTTTTAGTCGTAAAATAGAAGCGTGTATAGAAATGTCTGAGGCACGCATTCATCCTTGTACTACGTGTGTTCCATTTGTTTGCTCCTGATGGGAAGGTGTGGGAAGATACAAAGCAGGACTCATGATTGATGTTGACTGAGGTCAGCAGGACAAAAGTAGAACTGAGCCAAAGAAACAGAAGGAGAGAACTATTATGTGAATAAAGAGACTGAATAGGAGAGCTGGACAGAAACAGGTGGGGGCAGTTTCACACAGCAGAGAAGAGCAAGAATTTTATTTTACTTCATTTAGAGGTGTTTCTTATCTTGATGATGAATTAGGTCTATTTGATTTCCCCCATTAGAATGTACTCTCCTTGAGTAAAGAAAAAAAAAGACCATTTTTATTTTTTCTTTGTGTCCTCAGGGCTTATTTCAAGGCAGAACACATAGTAAGCACTTAAGAAATGTTTATTGATTGAATGATTGATATTCTGTCATCATCAGAAAAAATTTAATTACCCTTAGCATCATGTTTTACCATTTTTTTACATTGATAGAAGATTCTGAAGTGCTGCAAGATATGCTTCCAAAATATTTGCCAGTAAGAAATTATTTTTGATGTACAAAAGACTATTTGAATATACTGGAACTGGATTGTAAAACCAATTCCTCTAATGAGATAATAGATATAAAACAAACCTGAACTGCTATATAAACTAGGCATGATGACGATGATAATTACAGAGAAACAGCCCTACGCTACTGGGAGCTTACAGCCTAATTTATGCACCACTGATAGAACAGAAAGAAAACATCACTATCTTTCTACTCTGTGACCCTAGGCAAGTCACTTAACCCTGTTTGCCTCGGTTCTTCATCTGTAAAATGAGCTGGAGAAGGAAATGGCAAACCACTACCGTATCTTTCTCAAGAAAACTCCAAATGGGGTAACAAAAAGTTATGTGAAATGACTAAATAATAAAATATCTCTCTCTCTCTCTCTCTCCCCTTCTCCTCCTCCTCCTCCTCCTCCTTCTCCTCCTCCTCTCTCCCTCTCTCTCCCCCTCTCTTTCTTCACTCTCTCTCCCTCCTCTTTCCCTCCCTCCTTCCTCTCCCCTCTCTCTTTTTTCTTTCTTCTTTTCTCTCTTCCTTTTCCCCTCCCCTCCCCCCATCTGTGATTTCATTGGTATAGTGAACTTTTGATTTCCTTCTACTGATAAAAATTAAGTGACTGCTCTGCAGTTTATGGTCTCAGAGAGCTGCCTAGAGCACTGATAGTTTAACTCCCTCAGGACCACAGCCAGTATGTCACAGACAGGACTTTAACAAAGATCTTTCTGACTCCTAGGCTGGATCTCTAGCACTATACCACACTTCCCCTCTCTTGTTGATTTAAAGAACATGTTTTCCCCCTTTTTAATTCTTTGTTATAAAGAATTGCTCTCTGGGAGGAGAAATATTTTGGGAAATGTAAGTGATCTAAAAACTATTGTAAGCACAGGTTACTTAGCACCTTTTGGCAATGTCTCAGTTTTTACCATAAACTCTTCCCAGATTATAAATCCATCTGGGCCTTTTATCTTGTTTAGAGTCAAATCCAAAACACCACAGTACACAGTCACTTTAAATGCTTTATATAAAGATGATCCCTAATCCTACATGAATTGAATTTACCAAAAGGTTTTATAAGTCACTGGGGGAAAAAAAAATCTTATTAAAAATAAAAAGAATTTATCAACAGAATCAAGAAAGATACTATCTGGAGGTATCCAAAAGGTGTATTTACATCTCAGATAGGTTTGTTAGTTTACACAAAACAGTAAATATTGGTTAACCTTGATTCCCTAGGCTAATGTTGGAAAAAATACAGTGGGTAGAAACTCTTGAATATTAGAAATAGACAGATAGATGTAAGCCAGTAGATGCAACTGAAAAGCTTCTTCATAAAACTAATATAAACCCTGACCTGGTCTGAACAAGAAGTAGCAGAATGAAGAGGAGAGAGTGCAAAAAAAAAAAACCATCATGGATACATCAGCAACTTTGATCTGAATTTTTTGTGTCCTCAAACAACAAATCTCCAAGGTCACCCTGATGGCTGTCAGATTTTATTTGCTCATCTCCCTAATTCCTCCTCTGGGAATACTGAAACAAAGAAGGAAAAGGCTACAGAAGCTCTAAGCCATGGTACTGGGAGTTCCCAGTGCCCAGGATAAATTTGGTTTATAAATCAGGATGCTGAGCATAAACCTTCCCTAGTCAATAAAGTTAAAACTGTCAGTCAGCCTAGAAAGGAAGTGCTGCGATAAACCGCTCTTAAAAAGCAGAAAAGAAGATAAATCAATTTGAATCTCACTTCACTCTAGTTTGCTACAATTTCTTCAAATCTGATTTATAGGGGCGGCTAGATGGCACAGTGAACAGAGCACTAGCTTTGGAGTCAGGAGGACCTGAGTTCAAATCCAGCCTCAGACACTTGACACTTAATAGCCGTGGTTCCTTAGGCAAGTTACTCAACCCCAATTGCCCTGCCCTCCCCCCTCCAAAAAAAAAGAAAAAAAAATCTGAGTTATAGAAAATGGCAGAAACCTTTGGGAGGGTTATTTTTTTTAACTTGAACTAATGAATGAAAAAAGTTATTACATATACTTCCTATACAACAAACATTGTGCTAAGCACTTGATAGACAATTTTAAAAGCAGATCTAATCCCTACCTCCATGGTCCTGATATTCTAATAAGAGACCTTGACACATATAGGGTGGGGAGGAGGGGTTTGGAAAGTAGAGATTGACACAATATTTCTTATAAGTAGTGTCAGTACTGAGTTGATTATAGGTCCAGGACTGAAAAGCAAGGGGGAGGGAGTGGGGCAGGGAGATGGCATGGAGGGTTGGGAGTTCTGGAGCTGAAAGGGTTAAATCTTCCAGGGTATAGGCTCTGGTCGGGGTGGCTATTCAAGTGGTGAAAAAAGAACCAGGGAGCAAAATGAAGCTTGGCTAGAGCCAGCCTCGGTGATTGGAAGTTTTATCGTCTAGTTTAGATGGGAGATATTTTAATTATATGTTAATAATTCAGGGGGTTTTTTTTAATAACTATTAGGTAAACCAAGCCAAAGGTGGAGAGAAGAAGCCTTATTTTAACTCAGATGGGGGTTGAGAAAGCATTGTTAGGGTGGAAGAAAGTCAGTCAGTTGACAGCATTTTTTGTTGTTGTTGTTGCTTTTTGGAGGGGGCAACGTAGAACAATTGAGGTTAAGTGACTTGCCCAAGGTCACACAGCTAGTTTTGTGTTGTGTCCGAGGCCAAATTTGAACTCAGGTCCTCCAGACTCCAGGACCGGTGCTCTATTCACTGTGCCACCTACCCACCCCGAGAAGCATGTATATATATCTGCCAAGCAAAGCATGACTCTGGAAGGAGAAAGGCAAGAACAACAGTCCATGCTCTCAAGGAGTTCATATTCTCATGGGGAAATAATGTGCAAATAACTAGACACATACATGAGATGCTATAGTGAGCAGAAGGAAGGTAAATTCAAAAAGGAAGGCATTAGCAGTGATGATTTGAACTCAGGTCCTTTGACTATACTTCATCACTCTTTCCACTATACCATATTATTTTAGTTTTGAACAGTATTTAGAAAATACAAGTCTTGAAGGAGAAGCAAGATACCTTAGGTACTGGTGGAGGGGAAAGGGTCGAGAACAGTAAAGGATGAGAGCCTTAAAATGATTAAGGTGGAAAGAGCGTGTGATGGGCACACAGGGCCATTTTTTTCCCCACTACACTGACGATAAGCATGTTGAATCAGCCTTTGTCGGAACAAGTTATGGCAGAGCAGGTGTAGTTCATTTCCGAGTGTGCGTTATTTAGGGGCTGTCACTTGCAAAATCCATTTGGATTGCTTTGAACCAGAACAGGGGTGGGGGTGGGGGACACACAGAGCAAGCCAGACCCAGGTCTCTGTCACCTGGAAGTTTATAAGGTAAGCAATTAGCCAATGGATTATATAATGCCGAATCTTGTTTGGTCCTTTAACAAAGCTGCAGCTTGGATCCAGGCTTTTTAAATTTAATATTTGTTGGTGAATTACACGTTAGCAGTGGGGTATTTACCTACAGCTCAACAGGTCAGGATTCTGGCTTTGCTCCACCACTAATGTGCTGTAACATTGGACAAGCCTGCTAGTTTCTCTGAGCCTTGGTTTCTTGAGCTTTTGAACCAGAGGTTTGTGGGTGGTGCTGTGAGAAGACCACAAGTTTTCAAATCAGCAGAAAACCTGAGTTTGAATTCTGGTGAATTCTGTGGCCTTTCCTCTGATTATCTCCAGCCGATTGCTTGTTTGTAATTAGTTACCCTTTCCATGTCGAGGGGATTAGGGGCCTGGTGCCCTCGGTGGCCTGAAAAATCCCCCTAAAATCTTTTGGCCCTCCTTTTGTGCCAGAGAAGAAGTCTGAATTATTGTGGTATTAAAAGATAAAATATGTTGATATTATACAATACTATATACATATTTTAGGCATTTCTGAGTTCTTCTAGACTGTGAGCTCCTTGAAAGCAGGGGCTGTTTACCTTTCTGGGTATCCTCAGCACTTAGAAGAGTACCTGGCATGGAGTAGACACTTAATAGGTGTTTATCAATGACTATGGTATTGGGCAAGTCTCGTAAACTCTTTGGAGATCAGTTTTACTTCTGTACAATGGAGGGTTGCACTAGGTTGTTGTTCAATCGTTTTCAGTCACATCCAACTTTTCGTGATCCCATTTGGGGTTTTCTTGGCAACGAGACTGCAGTGGTTTGCCATTTCCTTCTCCAGCTCATTTTACAGATGAAGAACTGAGGCAGGCAGGGTTAAATAACTTACCCAAGGTCACACAGCTAGGATCTGAGGCCAAATTTAGGAGTTCTTAATCTGGGGTCCCCAGTCTCCTAAGGAGTCTGTGGAGCAATTTCAGGGGGACTCCTGAGGAGTCCATAGATCAGTTCCCTGTGAACCAGTATGAGGAAACAATTACAACTTTATTTTCACTAACCTCTGACTGGAATTTAGCATTTCTTTTTAGTTATTTAAAAATACAATTCTAATAATAGGTCCATTTGTTTTCAATTGTGTCCAACTCTTCATGACCCCTTTTTGAGGTTTTCTTGGCAAAGACACTGAAGTGATTTGCTGTTTCCTTCTCCAACTCCTTTTACAGATGAGGAAATGGAGGCAAACAGGGTTAAGTGACTTGCCCAGGGTCACACAGCTGGTGAGTATCTGAGGCCGGCTTTGAATTCAGGTCTTTCTGACTCCAGGCCCAGCATGCTATTTTAACTGTCCAGAATAGGCCCATAAGTTTCACCAGTCAATACATTAGTAAACATTTATTAAGCACCAACTATGTACCAAACACTGTGCTAAGTATAGAGATTGCCAAAAGGGGTCATTATTCAACAAAAAGTTGAAGAACTCCTAGTAACTAGATGCTCTCTAAGCTCCTTCCACCTGGATCTGTGCTCCTACAATATTATACTAAAATTCAGTTTAGTCAGCAAAAATGTATTGGTAACCTTCCATGTTCCAGATACTGAGTCGGTTACTTGAAATACAAAGACAAAAATGAAACACACCCTGGCTGCAAGGAACTTATCTTCTACTGAATAATCTCCAAAGTCTCTTTTAGCTCTAATATTCCAAGATTTTAAGAGTCTTGATTATTGATCCATGATAATCATGGACACGTTATAGTTATTGACCCATAGGGTCTTTGTTCAGAATTTTAAAAGAACATATTTCATTCCTATCTTGTTTTTACATCACATTCATTTTTTTAGCATTTCTCCTTCCCCTTACTCCAAAGAGTCATCTCTTACAATAAACAAAAATAAAGATAGGAATAAAGCAGTCCAGCAAAATCAGCCAGTATATAAACTGAATGACAGTTCTATATCTATGGTCCCCCACTCTGCAAAGAAGGGAAAGAAATCTATTTTCTCATCTCTTTTTCCAATACAAGCTCAAATCTTTCACTTCCCTGTGGTCTTGCCATTGTCAGCTTTGCTTTAGCTCCTTTTGCTCCATAGCAGTAGGCTACAGAACTCCCCAAACCAGCAAACTTTTTATCCAGGAGTCCAAGAAAGTTCTAGGTCCATGGTAGATTGATGGCCATCATTAGTCTGAGGAGTTAGCCAATGTTCACAGACTTTACTGCAAGTAGAAACATCCACTGAAAGGTCAATATGCTCATTCTGGATTGTATCTTTCCTGACTGACTTGGTAAATTAAATTGTTTTCTACCTAAAAAGAAGTAATTATTTAATGTTAGTACTTTTCTGGGTGGGGTCGGAGGAAGAGTTGCTAGAGGCTGGGGTACAAGGCATCCATGGAGCAGACTGCTGTGCAGGTAGAATGGTCTGACCTGGATGTAACCATCTATTTTTTTTTTGGAGGGGGGAAGGCAGGGCAATTAGGGCTAAGTGACTTACCCAAGGACACACAGCTAGTAAGTGTTAAGTGTCTGAGGCTGGATTTGAACTCAGGTCCTCCTGACTCCAGGGCTGGTGCTCTATTCACTAGCTGCCTCTGTAACCATCTATATTGATAAGGATTCTGGTGGTGCCCAGAAGCAAGGTAAGAGTTGTATGAGGCCAGGAGTCATTTATGGGCATGCATTTAAGAAGCATGTCCAGAGAAATACAGGGCAGAAGTACCAGAATTCAACATTCAAAGGACAAAACAGACAAACCTGATCAGAGTCCCAGGAAGTAGATATCCTAGTAAGCAGAGTGAATACAAATGATGTACTTTTCATTTGCACTTGCTTAGCACAAAGACCACTCCTCACACTTTTTTTTCGCCTTAGCTTTTGAGGTTAACCCTAACTCTCGATATTCATCATGAGCTCTGGTTGTAGACAGCTCTCTGCTGCTAGAATTTCCCATGTTGGAAACAGCTGAGCTTGTGCACTGATAGACCCCTTTTTGACTTACAAATGTAAAAAGTCCTTATTTTTATTTTTTAAGTTTTATTTATTTTATTATGAATGTAAAAAAATAAAACAAGCATTTCCATAACATAGAATAATTTTTAAAAGATGATTGCACCTGAAACTGCAAATCTGTTGTGTACAATAACTATTCCTTTTAAATATATAATATAGTTATCATGTAACTTTGAACACCTGCTCCTCCCTTCGCACTAGAGATGGCTACTATTAGACACAAATATGTATATGTATGTAAAATCATTCTGTATCTACTTCTGTTTATCAGTTCTTTCTGCATTTTTGTACTTCATAGGTCCTTTATCCTTATCTTTAACATTGACCAAATTTCTTAGACATTGATCCACCAAATATTAATATAACATGCAAACTTAAAAGTGAGAGATTCTCTCTGCTTTTTAGAATATTCCCTAGCTTCCTCCAAAACTCAGCTAAAGTACTACCTCCTATACCTGGCCTTTCTTGATTCCACTGATTGCTAACACCTCCCTCCCAACTCAAATACCATTTACCTTTGTATATATTTTGTTTATGTATGTAATTATGTACATGCTATCTCCCCTATAGAATATAAGCTCCTTGAGGGAAGAGACTTTCATTTTGTGTTAGAAGCATTAGCAGAGTGCCCAGCAAATAGCAGGTGTTTAATAAATGTTCATTGATTAATGGTAGTTGTTTAAAGACAAGAAACACTCATTTTCTCCTGGAAAGAAAAAAAGGACATGGCAGATACATTTGTAAGTGTGGCTCTCAGGAATACATTTCCCATATGTTTCTACTAAGCATTAGAGTAACTAGCCATATTCTCATTAGGCAAAATTCTAATTAAGCAAATCCTCTTATGTGGAGACAGAAGACCTGGGTTCAAATCTCAATTTTGATGATTACTGTTATTTAACCTTCCCTCATCCTGTTTCCTCATCAGTAAAATGAAGGGAATTGATTAGGTCAGAGGTTCCCAAACTTATTTGACCTATTACCCCCTTTTTAAAGAAAAACAGCACCCCCCCACCCTGGAAATCTTATTTTCTTTAAGCTTTTAACTTTTTATAAATAATTTGCATCATTACAAAAATATATAAATTTTTTAATGATGCATCTTAAATTTAATAACTTATTTAAAAATTTTACTACTATATTGTAAAATTTTACTACTATAGTAAATTTTTAATGATATAATATTGTGTTATGTAACCATATAGCATCGTATTGTAAACAAGTCAGTATACACACATATGCCGGCTGATGCATGTTGGACTTCAAAGCAATGCACAACACATTTGCCTGCCAACACTTGCTTGTTAAGACCTATAGGTGAACTTGACCACAAATGGATTATAATTTGCATTTTGTGTGTTTATTTGGAAAAGAATGTAATCACCACAACTTTAACTCTGTTACACATCAGATGAAACATGTACAAATGATTTTTCATAATTTTCTTATCTTCTGTCCTTTCCTTATGCTTCCCTGCCCCCTTAGTTTTATTCAACACTTCCTAATTGCACCAGAGGCTACTACTGGCCCCCTGAAGCAAACAGGGATAAGTGACTTACTCAAGGTCACATACCTAGTTAGTATCTGAGGTCAGATTTGAACTTGAGTCTTCCTGATTGCCCCACCTAGCTTTGAAGTGAGTAGATAACCATTCATTCCTGAAGCATTCCATTTCATTTTTGGCTAACCTCTTCAAAAAAATTTTGTTTTTTTAAAAGTCAAATCTAAACCTAGGTCTCTTCTGCTTTCATCCATTGCTTCTGAAGCCAAGCAGAACAAGCCTAACCCATTTTCCACATAACTGCTTTTCAGATAATTAAACCACAGTTGTCACGTTGCCCCTGAGTCTTCTCCAATCTCACCATCCCAAGCCCTTTGATCAGTGCCATGATCTTGAAGCCCTCCCTTTTCCTGCTTACTCTCCTCTGAATGCTCTTCAGGGTATTGCATGTTTTCTAAAGTACAGCAACCAGGATGGAAGCTGAAAAATTTATTTACATAATTTGTAGTATTTACCTAAACATTTGCAGTTCTATGCAAAAAATTACCATTCCCTAAAAAAATAATTTAAATTAATTTTAAAGCACCCAGTGATTTTAAAAAATTAATCCATTGTCTGAATAATCGATGCTCTTTCTAGGTATCATATTGTATGGTTTCTATTTAGTTCTAAAGAATTATCAATCTGAATCTCTTCAAAGACCTATCACTTTTTATATTCTACTGGGGGAAAAGTATCATGGGGATGTCTTCCTCTTCCTTCTTTTCCTTTCCTTTCATGTCCCTCTGCCTACTCAGGCACATTATATCAGTGAAAACTTCAGGCCAGTGGAGTTGTGAGTTGCAATTAAGAGGAATAAATGAAAGATTTTTTAAGGCAGCAGATCAGCCTAATGGTCAGGGGCCCTGGATTAATTGACCCTTCTCTTCTAGCCATATACATTGTTCCATGAGCATTACGTGGGATTATTGCCTTCTTGGTAGAGGCTACCATGCTATGAGTGGAGAACCCTATATGTATGAATTGCTTATTTATTTGTATTCTCCCCAAAAGAACTGCAGGGCAGCTTTGAAATCCTAACCCCTTATGAGAGATGAAAAAGTTGTCACCTCAGGTGGCAGTGTTTCTTTTGTGACTTGGGTGCAACGCTCAATATCAAATCAGTTTCATGGCCCCCCAAAACATATAATAAGCTTACATTCCAAAAGCACAATGCAAATGGCTGCACATCTAAATTTTCAGGACAGTGGGTTGTGATAGCCTTTGACTTCAGAAACCCGTAAATAGAGAAAACAAAGAAACTGGCCCATAGAAGTAATTCTCTAGACTCAAGGCAAGGAACTGTGAAAAGAGAGAAAAATAAGTCCTTCCCCTTCTGTCCCCCTCCCTCAAATTCCACTCTATTTCTTTAAAGAATGTCAGTCTTTTGGACTGGAACTGGCACACGGAGGAGAGCCCAGAAGAATTCACTGTCTGTGAAAGGATGAGGCCACAACATTTACAGAATCATCTGGCAAGGAAATTCAATAGAAGCTCCGCAGAGTCGCCTTTGTTTGACTTGGTGGACTGGGCTCCTCAGCTTTCATTTGCTACATTGGGGTGGGGGGTGGGGGGTTTGATTACGCCTGCTCTAAGAGCTGCTTTGTGCAAATGCATTTCCTTGTGGCTTTGCCAGGTGACCTCTGACCCCACCCCACCCCCATTCCTGCACCAGGCCAGTTCCCCCAACAACAACTGCTCCTTAAACAAGCCAGGCCAGTGAAGTCAGTCTCTGCTACTGTTGTCCAGATAGGACACTGACTTTCCTGTTTTCTATTTTTGGGCAATGACCAGAGTCCACATTTTGGGGGTTTTTTGTCATTTTTTTAACCTTGTTTTTTACAGCCAGATGACAAAGGGAGTGGAAAGATACTCTGATGACCACGGATATGGAAGAGGCATATTTTTGCAGAATTGTCAGTGTTGGGATGATGGGGGTAAGCAGGAACCAAACTTTTAGGCCACACAGGCTAAGGCCACTGTCCTGGCTGTCCATCCTCAGCACATTTGAGATGAAAAAGTACATAATTGTAGCATTAAGCTGAATTTCCATCAGCAGGCTCAAGAATTCCTGGACAGCAGGAAAGGATGAAGGGTGGGAAAAGAGAAGAACCAGAGAGATGAGGAAAAACTCCGTTTCCTTTGCCCTTGTGCCAGTATAAGGTGGCTTTGGCCCCACCCCCCAGGAAGCACAGACATAAGAATAAATATATACTCTTGGACCTCTTTTCCTCCCTCTCCTCACTGTTAAACACAAGAGCATCTTTCTCAAAATGCCTCCAGTGCCTATATGTGGGACTACTTGGCAGATAGGAGGAGCTACCTTATGGTGATGCTGTTTCTTGGCTATTTCAGTAACTAGCTCTTCTTGGAAAAGGTCCAAAGCACATCTTCCTTATACTAATTTCCCCAGCATTGTTTGTGAAGGGCCAGGGTAGTCTCTATGTATATCTAGTGCTCAGGACCATCAAACTCTTGAGAACCTGCTAAAACTATCTGCCTTGGTCTCCCCCGTATGTCTGGACTCCACCACCTCCCAAACAGTGTCCCACATTGATTGTATGTTCTTTTGGTTTATTTCTACAGCTATTCATCTAATGTGCATTCACCACTCACTTCCTGATTGACTTCCATACTGCCCACCTCTTCCCCACCCTCTTCTGCAAACTGAAAGGTCTGCTCCCAGATGTTGTGAAAACTGAGCCATAAAGAGTCACATGGCTCCCTTAACACCCTTTTCCCCCTGATCCTCACCTTGCAGAAAGGCTGCCAATAAGAACAGCCCCTAGTTTTCCTGATCTACAAACCACTCCATTTATAAATTGGTATCTCACCTCATATATGAATGTATCACCTCATATATATTCTAAAAGCTGTAACCTAACACACAGGGAGAGCCTGTCTGTGCTGGGAAAGGAAGAAGAGAGGAGAGGATTTGGTATCTGGACCTGAACAAAGCCTTTGGAATGCCATATAGCATGCTAGTACGGATCAGGTCAAGTGCAGCTTAGAACACAGTATCTTTATTTTCATCTTCATCTAGATATTCACATTCAAACCCTGAACCCTACCTACACAGATAAGGAAATATAAAATTAATACAAAGATTTTTAGTTTGGGTGGGAGGTGAGAAGGCCTGGGTGAATCAAGAAAGAACTCTTGAAAAAGGCAGCTCTTGAACTAAGGTTTGAAGGTAGCTAAAATTTTTAAAGTGTAGAGATAAGGTGGAAGAGTTTTCCAGGCACAATGGACAGCCTGTGTAAAAGTATGGAGGTGGGAAAGAGGAAAATGCAAATAGGAAATGGGCCCAAGCAGAAATCTCTTAAGCATCCTTTGAGAGTCATTCTTTTCCTCTGCTGTCTACTCTGGACCAAGACCCATTCTCTTCACTTTTAAGAAGATCCTGGCAGATACATACATAGGTGGTCAAATGAGTCTATTTCTGTTTTTCTTATGCTTTGTAGTCTTTCATTGCTTTTAAATAGGCTCGATTCTGCAATATTTATGTGTGTCAAAAGTATTCTTTATTGGTGTATAGGTCAATGACAGCCTAGAAAAGGGCCCTCTCACTTCCAAGGCCATGGTGGTGGCAAGATTCCTTCAGTGGAGCCAGGGCTGTTAGCTCCTACTCTACATCCCTAAGGCATGTGACTGTTCCAAGGAGGAACACATTTTCTCAGATACTTACTAGCTGTGTGGCCCTGGGCAAGTTACTTCACCCTGTTTGCCTTAATTTCCTCATCTGGAAAATGAGTTGGAGAAGGAAATGTCAAACCACTCCAGGATCTTTGCCAGGAAAACCCCAAATGGGGTCACAAAGAATTGTACACAGTTGAAATGACTGAATAACCAATCAAGAACCACTAATACGCCCAATTTATGAAGGACATGGGTTCCTAAAAAAGTCATTTAGGAATCCTCTTCTTTTTCTTTTTAATGCACTAGGAGAACTCCCTCCTTAAGAATTCCTTGGGAAATCATTTTGTAATCATGGGTCAAAAAAAGGGCTCTTGCTTTGCCAGGTTCATAATATTAAATACAGAATTTCCTTTTCTTAAGGCAGGGCCCACCTACAGAGCTCTGGGTCACCCTTTCTGAAAGGCAGGTCAGAAAGGGTTAGTATGACTGTTAGTGTCACCAAACCGTTCATTCACTTTGTTAAGCCAAAACAAGGTAGAGGGTGACTCACCCCACATGGTATGGTCCTGACACCTAGACAGAGTGAACTGTCACTGGCTGTGGGGTGTCAGTGTTGCCACTCAGCCATGGGGCCATGGCCTCCTTTAGTCAAGCTTCTGAAGCTGTTCCCACAGACACAGGGATCCTCCCACACAAGCTTCTACTCCACCCATCCAGTTATCTATCCATATGCACATATCCAGTGATTAAAAGTCACAGGATAATAGACTTTTAAGGTTGGAACCAACCCCAATGGCCATCTAGCCCCCAACAAATGCTTGAAAAAGACTCCATGGTGCCATAGACTCACAGTGGTCTTCCAGCCTTTGAGGTAGACCTCTGGGGAGAGAGAACCGGCTACATGCACTTTTGGACAGCTCCAACCACTAGGAAGTGTTTTCCAGCATAAAGCCTAAATTCTCCCCTTTACATCCACTATTCCATGGTCAGAACTTCCAAATGACAATCTTTCACATATTTGAAGTTACTACTAAGTATTCTCCAAACTAAAGGTCTTGACTTCCTTCAGGTGATATATATATGATATGAAATTTGAGGCCATTCACAATTCTGGTTGCTGTTGTGAGTCTGGAATTTGCAGCCCAGAATTCAAACTCTGCCTCCAGTGTTTACTACTTGTGTGACCTTGGGCAAAGAACCCACCCAATCTTCACAGGCCTCAATTTCCCCATCATCGAAAATGAAGGGGTCAAACTAAATGGCCTTATGAAGTTCATACTTATGTTTTACTGGCAGGATTCTAGAGTACAAGGTTCAAAGCCTAGCAACTTTGGGTGATGGCACGGGGATTCTCTTCAGGAAAACATAAATGTCCTTTCTGATCTTTTTTTTTTTAATATATATTTTTTTCAATTTTTCCCCAATTACATATTATAACAATTCTTTAACCTTTGGTTTGGTTTTTTTTTTGTTGTTGTGTTGTTCTAAATTCTGTCCTTCTCTTCCACCCTGTCCTCCCCCTGAGAAACATGAATTCCCCTCCCTTCATTGTGCAACTGATTTGAGATTACTTAGCCATAGCACCAATGAAAAGACCTGTGAGATATTCCATATTGAAGAAATGAAACCAAGAGTATTTGCATCTTAAATGTGCCAACCTACAACCCTTGCCTTCTCTACCTCTTAGTAGTATGGAGAGACCTATCAATTTTAAGCAAATTGAAAGGATTGATGCTAGTGGAAGTTCTAGTGTGTGACATGTGTGTATGTGTGTGAGGTGGCAAGACAGGGAGAGCACAGGAGGTGGGGTCTGTTAATAGAATCAAGTATAGGGGAACTCTCGGTATGGAATCTTTCTCCACCCCTGCAGATGGCAACTCAGCTGTAACTTGTAATCTTAGAGACAACCAGATCTAACAGCCAGATTGGTCTATTCTGTCCTTCACACATGATGTTCTGTCTCCTTTCTGTGTGCCTTTATACAGTCTCCCATTCCTGGGATTACTTCATAAGAATCCCTAAGCTCCCTTCAAAGCTCAATTCAGATGCCATCTTCTACATGGGACCTTTCCTAATCCATTTTCTGTGCATTCCCCCCAACTTGCACTCCCATCAGTTGTTCATACCTCCCCCTGAAATTACCTTGTCTTTTACTTAATATTTTTTCAGTTGAAAGACATCAGTGGATAGTGGTTAAGAGTGCTGACCTGGGAGACCTGTGTTCAAATCCTGCCTCTAACACATACTGGTTGTGTGACCCTGAGTAAGTCAACTTCTCGGTACTCTAGTAGGCAACATTATTCATTAAAGTTGCAAAATAAAGATTCCAGTCTGCAGTTGTAAAGAGAGTTTCCTCACCCAGAAATTTCTTTTTATCATTGAAATTCTAGATCCAGTCCCTATCCCTCTGATTTGTTCTACTTAGACGTATCCAGTGGTTCAGTGGATAAGAGCACAGGACTGGAGTCAGGAAGATTCATCTTCCTGAGTTCAAGTCCAGCTCAGAAACTTACTAGCTGTGTGACTCTGGACAAGTCACTTAACCCTGTTTCCTCATCTATAAAATGAGTTGGAGAAGGAAAATGGCAAGTCATTCCTGTATCTTTGCCAATAAAACCCCAAATAGGGTCACATAGAATCAGACTCAACTGAAACAACTGAACAGTAACAACAGATGTATCCACATTGTTTCCCCTTAGAGAATATAAACTCTTGGGGTGGCTAGGTGGCACAGTGAATAGAGCACCTGCCCTGGAGTCAAGAGGATCTGAGGCTAAATACGACCTCAGACACTTAACACTTACTAGCCATGTGACCTTGGGCAAGTCACTTAATCCCAATTGCCCTTCAAAAAGCCAAAAAAAAAAAAAAAGAATGTAAACTCATTGAGACTAGGAACTGTTGCATTTTTTGTTGTTCTTCTATATCACCAATACCTTATAGAATTCCCATCATATAATAGCCATGTTATATGTAGCCATAGCATATGGTATAGCCTAGTATAGAATCAGCCAAGTGGGCTGGTGATCTGGAAGTACAATAAGAGATTAATCGGTTTGCCCAAAGTCAGGTAGCTACCAAATCTCAAAAGCAGGACTTGAACCTGGGCCTTTCTGATCCCCTAGGTTGGTCCTCTCTCCACCAATCCATGCTACCACCAGGAGATTAAGCAGGGAGGGAAGAGAGATGTTGCAGATGAGAACCCTACCAAGTCGAAGGGAAGCTTTTCCTTCCCTTGGTGCCATGAGCCCCCAAGGCAGCTTTGTGGAACACTGTGTTAAAGTACAGATGTGAGCCCTTCCAGCTAGGAACCAAACAGCCTCTGGGACCTCAGCTAGGAATCTCCCGGATGTGGCTTCACATCCTGAAGCATCACCCTGCTAAAGGGCCTGGGATGGTGACCCTCGTGGACTTTCTGCTCTCAACCACACAGGGACAACTGGGAAGGAAATCCTGCAAACGTGGGGACTGGAAAAACAAGGAACTTCAGTATTGTGTTCTTCTCTTGCTTTCTTTCCCTTCCTTCATACCTAGACATGAGGGCAACATCTTTTTCCCCCAATTAAGTGTAAGCTAAAAATTCTCTTCAGACTTTTGGAAGGTTGAACTGGCCTCTAAAAATTTTTTTTTTTTCTCAACATAAAAATGATTCCTCTAAACCTCAACATGATTTTTGTGATTATTTAAAGATTTACTTGGTTCAGGAGACTTCAGCTATCAGTGGAAAGTGCTCTGGACTTGGAGCCAGAGAATGCGAGTTCAAATTCCTCCTCTGCCAAAGACCCCTGTAACCTCGGGCAGCTGTGTGATTTCTCTTTGTTATAATCTCCTTACCTGGAAAATGAAAGGGTTTGACTTTATCTGTGACTTCCAAGGAAATTTTCAGCTCTAAATCCATGATCCTGTGGGGCAGCTAAAGACCTGCAGTCAGTATGACCTGAGTTCAAATTCAGCCTCAGTACTTACTAGCTTCATGACCCTGGGCAAGTCACTGAACCTCTGTGCCCCCTTTCCCCATCCATAAAATGGGGATAATAGCAACAGCTAACTGAGAATTATTGTGAGGATCAAATGCGATAACTCCTAAAGCACTTTATAAATCTTCAAAGTGCTGTAGAAATGCTTATTGTTGTTATTATTATTATCTTACCTAAGTAGCCAAGTAAATTCTATGTTTTATTGTTCAGCCAGTAATGACTATTAATACAAACAGATGCATTAAAAAAAATAGCCTAGGGGCCACTAGGTGGCACAGTGAATAGAGCACTGGCTCTGGAGTCAGGAGGACCTGAGTTAAAATCTGGCCTCAGACACTTAACACTTACTAGCTGTGTGACCTTGGGCAAGTCACTTAACCCCAATTGCCCTGCCTTTCTCCCTTCAAAGAGAAAAAAAAAATAGCCTAGAAATTTTCTAATTCAAACTTTTATTCTTCCCACTATGCTTAAAGGTATTATTTGGGCATCTTTTAGTTATTTTCTTCATCACCTCTATAGCTTGGTTTGAATTGCTACACTCATTCTGATAAGTATAGACCAGATAAAAAAGGAAATGATAGTACTGGGAAATAGGCCATGGATGGAGTGGATGCCACTATGTGTCACATGGTGCTCCAAGCTCTGATTCTTTCATACTTACCCAGCCTGACTGTATCCATCAGCACCTCATTAACTGCAGCCCTGGGTTAGGAACAAGTATTTTCTCTGTGGACTTTAGTAGTAGAGCTACTCAGCCAACACAGAAGAAAAGAAAGCTGTTCATCTGGGCCTTCATCCTACTCTTCTTCCTCCCATTTCCCCTCCTGCCCTTGTTTTCTAAGGGCATTTGTCATATTCTTTTTTGGAAAATGTCCATCTGTAAACTGAGAGGATTAGAGTAAATGATTTCCAAGTCACCTTCTGGCCCCAGATCCTACACCAACACCAACCTTCTGCTACTGGGCCTTTTTTTTAAACACATAGTTATCCCACAGGATTAAAACGTTTTCAGAGATGCTTGTGATGTCACAAATCTCAGAGCTGTTTCCCCCCCTTTCTCTGAAGTGACTGATGTATGTGGAATGGGTGTGGGTATGTGTGTGCTTAATCTGGAGTGCCCAGCTGGCAGAGGAGTCTTCTACTGCATGCTTTCAGGGAGGGAGGGGAAAAGTAGAAATTTTGAAGCATATTTAATTTGGATTAAAGCCACACTCTTCATTTTATGCTACTGCATGCTGCTCTATAATTCACTTGAGAAGGATGCCCTCCTTGGGCTACAGTATAGATCTCAGGAGATCCTACAGAAGTGAGAGAGATGTGAAACACATCATTTTGGACTTGTTCAATAAAGAGTGGTAGAAACAGGGCTTAAAGCCTTCGGGACAGTTGGAGGAAGTAGGAAGAGAAAGTGAGAGAGCTGCCTAGCACAATTCATGAGTGTCTATGAATGTTCAGTTATGTCCAACTCTTTATGACTCCATTTGGGGTATCCTTGGCAAAGATACTGGAATGATTTGCCATTTCCTCCTGCAGCTCCTCTTACAGATGAGGAAACTGAGGCAAACAGGGTGAAATTACTTGCAGAGGGTCACAAAGTAAGTATCTGAGGCTAGATTTGAACTCACAAAGATGAGTCTTTCCCAACTCTGGGCCTGGCACCACCTCGCTGTCCTGAATTCATTAGAACATGTGTGCTATCTAACTAGCTGAGCTGCTTCTGAGCCCATTTTCCTAAATATGGTATAACAACTTTCAGAGGCAGGTGGTCACAGAGTTAAACACATCTACCTTCCTCACCTCTGCCTCACAGCTTCCCTGGCTTCCTTCAAGTCCCAGTTAAAATCCCATCTTCTCCATACAGCCTTTCCTGATCTCCCTTCATGCTAGTGCCTTAAAAGATTCCCTTTGTTGGTTATTTCCAATTTATCCTGTACACATTCTTATAGAACTGTTTGCATTTTGTTTTTCCCACTAGACTGGGCTTCTTGAATTGTGTCTTACCTTTCTTTCAATCCCCAGTGTTTAGTACACTGTCCAGCCTATAGTAAACACTTGATAAATTTTTATTGATTGACTAACTGATGGCTTAGGGTTGACATACATCAAGAGCTCTGGTAGGTATCAATGAGTCCCTCCCCTAAGGCAGAACAGTGGTATATATAAACAGGAGCCCACCGCAATGCAGGCATAGGCTGAGCCATATAACTGAATGCTATGCAGGCATTTTCCCCTTGACTCATCTGCTCAGAAATTTGCAGTGTGGCAAGAAGCCCAATCAAGTCAGGCTCAGCTCATTTGGCTTCTTCTGGCTTTTATGTCAGGAACTGATTAGTCCTGCTGCCCCAGGTGGGAGGGAAGAAAGCACAACGCTTTACACAAATATTTTCACTGTAATTAACTTTTCAATGACTTGTGGATGTACTTGTGGATTTATTTCAGTTTCTTTTCATTTTAAAATCCTTTTTCAATGATGTGGAAGGGATGAGAAAAGTCTATAGAGAAACATTTGCTCCCCAATTTCAAATTCATAATGCAAAGATGCTAGTCTTGATTTGAAAGAAAAATCTATTTTCCCTTCAATTATATAAATCCAGACCCTTTTAAACTATTGTATAAAATCAGATTGTAAACTCCTCAGTTAGATTGTAAACTTCTAGGGGATAAGGGCTGTCATTCCCACGCACCCCCCTTTAAAAAAAAATCCTTAATACCTAGCAGTGTAGGACACCCAGACAGTTAATAAAGACCTTAGGAATTGAATTGGTATATTGGGATATATCCATAAATATTGTAACTTAGGTTCTTATTGTTCAGTCATGTCTGACTCTTTGTGACCTCATTTAGGGTTTTCTTGGCAAAGATACTGAAGTGATTTGCTATTTCCTTTTCCAGCTCATTTTACAGATGAGGAAACTGAGGCAAACAAGGTAAGTGACTTGTCCAAGGTCACACAGCTACCAAGTGTCTGAGGATAGCTTTTAACTCAGATCTTCCTGACTTCAGGCCTGGCACTCTTTCCAGTATCAGCCATCTAGCTGGCTAACATCATACTGAAACTGCTTTCTCACAAGTCCCCAATGATTTCCTCAAGACCAGATCCAATGTTCTCTCCCCAGTCCATCCTTCCTGACTTCCATAACTGCTTTTGACCCCTCCCATTATTTCTCCTTGAAATTCTTTCTGACTATCCATGATACCATCCTGGTTTTCTTTTTACCTGTCTAATAACTTTCCTGATTCTTTCATTGGCTATGAATCTTCTTCCCACATTCTAAGTGTGAGTATCCCCCAAAGTTCTCTCCTTTTTCCTCTTCTTTTTTCTGTTTATACTTTCTTCCTTGGCAATCAGACCCACTCCCAGAGCTTCAGCTATGACCTCTATACAAATAAATTCTAAATCTTTATCTCTGGTCCCACGTTTCCAGCTGCCTGCTGGAATCTGCACTTGGATGTGTCTTCTGCATTTCAAACTAAACATATCTAAAACTAAACTTTATATCCTCTCCCCTCCACCCCCCAACACCTCCTAGATCCCTATTTCTGTTAAAGGCACCACCATTCTCTCATTCTTTCTGGCTCAAAATTCCAGAATCATCTTTGGTTCTTATTCTTTGTACCTTCCTCTATCCGAGTCCCTAAGGTCTGAAAACTCTGTCTTTGCGGTTTTTCTCACCTTTGTGAAACAGTAGAAACATTGCTGGCTCTAGCTAGCATCAGAGGAGCTGAGTTCAAATCCTACCTCCTATCTGTGTGACCTTGGGCTAGTCAGTTACCTCACCTTTAAAAATGAGGAAGTTGGAATGGATGGCCTCACACAGTTGAAAAGAATACAAACTTCTAATGTGCTTATTGTTTATTGACTGTAAAGAAGCATTTTTTTTGATAGAGCAAATTAGTCAGTCAGTAAGCATTTATTAAATGTCTGCTATGTGGTAAGCAGATGCTAGCTGAGAAACAAAGACAAAAATAAAAGTTCCTACCCTCCAGAAGTTTAAATTCTATTTGGGGGTAGGGAAAGGGGGACCACATGTGCCCTTTAAAGTATGTACAACATACAGACAAGGTGATTTGTGTGGGAAAAGCAGAGAGATACTAATGGTGGGAAGAAAGAGGGAGGGACAGTGGGGACTGGGAAGCCCCCTTATGTAGGAAGTGGTATTTGAGCTGAGCTTTCGAAGGATTCTTAGAAGCAGGGGTGAGGAAGGAGGCATTCCAGACCTAGGAACAGCCTGTACGATGGCAGAGAGGTGGGTAACGGGTTGCTGTGTGTAAAGAGCAAACAGCAAAGCTCCCACTTTGGCTAGATCACTTAGGACATGAAGAGGAGAAATATCAAACGGAGTTGGAAAAGAAAGTTGGAGCTAGGTTATGAAGTCCTTTAAATGAGCCAACAGGGAATTTTTGTTTGAAATTAGAGGAAACAAATTGCATTCTGGGAAGATAGAGGAGTAGGTCAGAAATGTCCAGGCCATACAGATTTCCTCCTCAAGGAAGCAGCAAGCCAATGGAGTTTATTGAACTAGGAGAAAGTTATAGTCAGAGATGTGCTTTTGCAGCACCTGTGTGGAAAACCATATGGTGGTACAGAGAGACTTCAGGCAGGAAGACTACTTAGGGGATGACAGGCTGAACTAGGGCTGGTCCCTGAGTGCATGGAGAGAAGGGGATGGATGTGAGAAATGTTGTGGAGGCAGAATCGGCCCTGTGGGGGGAAGAAGAGTGAGGAGTCAAGGATGACCCCAAGGGTATGAACCTGACTGACTGGAAGGATGGTGGAGCCCTCAGCAGCAATAGAGAAGGTTATTTGGAGGAAAAGAAAATGAGTCCTGTTTTAGACATGTTGAGATATCTATTGGGACAGCCAGTTGGAAGCATCTAATAAGCTACTGATAATATGAGACTAGTGCTCAGGAAATATACTAGAACCAGATATGCAAATCTGGAAGTCCGGGTAGAGATGATAATTTAACCCATAGAAGCTGATGAGGTCACAAAAAGAGAGTCTAGGACAAAGCCTGACATGCATACCCCTAGGTAGGAGGCAAGATAGGGGTTATGATCTAGAAAAGGAGGCTGAGAAGAAACATACAGATGGAGAAGAGGAGAACCAAGAAGCGTCATGAAATAAAACCATAAAGGAGAGACTATCTTAGGGGACTAGCAGCGCCAAAACACAATTGTATTACAAGGTATTGCATGTGTTTTTGTCACAATACAAGCGAAACGATGTATTATAGTGAAAAGAGTGTTAGATATGGAATCAGAAGACCCGAGTTCAAATACCACCCATCACTTAATGCCTATGTTTTTTTGTCATAACCTCTCACAGCATTAGTTAGTGCTCATCTGTAAAGTGAAGGGTTTGGATTGATAACCTTTAAGGTTCCTTCTGGTCCTAAATCTGGGCTCCTATTATCCTGTGAAGATTCCCCAAAAGATGTCAGGTATGCTACATATCTTTTAATCCCTACTACCAGGGAGGCAGAGGTTGTTTGTTTGCTTAAGCTTTGGAGCTCTGAGCTGCAGTGGGTTAAGCAGATCTGGTGTCCAAACAAAGTCTGGCTTCAGTATGGTAATTACCCAGGAATGGGGGGCCGGGAGATTTTGTAAAGATGGTTGAACCTGTCCAAGGTTCAATGAAATAAGGCAGGTTAAAACTTCTGTGCCAAGCAGTAGAGGGATTGGACCCGTGAGTGGCTGCTACATTTCCTGCTTGTGAGATAGGGAGACCAAATCTATGAGGGAGGAAAGAAAAGAAAGAAGGAAGAAAGGGAGGAAGGGAAGGAAGAAGCGAGGGAAGGAGACACAAGAGAGAGAATTTCTTTTATGACCCTCTGATTATTAATACCAAGTGAAGCATAAACCAGGGAAACACTTGTTTGCCACTTCCAAATATAAGGCCTAGCAGAGTCCAAATTGCAAAGGGACTTAACTGGTGAGGTCTTCCAAAGGCTTCTATTTGCAGATGCCATTGTGATGATTGCCTCAAGCCCAGAAACATTACAGAACCTCCTAACTGGGGACCTATAATCATTCAAATGGGTTCAGCAGTGACACACTGAATAAAGTGCTGGGCATGAAGTCAAGAAGACTCATCTTTGTGAGTTCAAATCTAGCCTCAGATACTTATTACCTATATGATCTTGGGCAAGTCACTTGACCCTGTTTGTATCAATTTTCTCATGTGTCAAGTGAGTTGAAGAAGGAAATAGCAAACCACTCCACTATCTTTGTCAAGAAATTCCTAAATGGGGGCAGCTAGATGGTGCAGTGAATAGAGCACTGGCCCTTGAGTCAGGAGAACCTGAGTTCAAATTTGGCCTCAGACACTTCACACACACACACACACACACACACACACACACACACACACGCCATGTGACCTTGGGCAATCACTTAACCCCAATTGCCCTACCTTCTCCCCTCCAAAAAGCAAAAAAAAAAAGAAATCCCTAAATGAGGTTACAAAGAGTAGGACACAACTGAAACAACTGAATGACAATCATTCAAAAGGGTTTCACCTAATTTCATTTAAGAAGAAACAAGCAGATAGAGAATGACTGTTGTCCAAACTGCTATAAGCAGTTGGATAGACAAACCATAGATCTCATCTGTCAGTACCATCAGTTCCATCTCTTTGGAACAGCCACTCTTAAGAGGACAATGAATTAGGCCTAGAACTGAACAGGAGGAACAGAGGAGGCTGTATTGCCTTTAGGAAATTGAATAGTCTCTTCAATAATGCTAAACTTCTTGAAACTAAAGCCCAATTTTTTCATACCAATGTTCTTCTAGTGATTTATTATTATAAATCATGGAATAGCAGTCTCCAAAAAAAAAATCATTGCTGATTTAAAGATGGGGAAATTTTTATTATGTATATAGGACAGTGAAGAAGGGCATGTTAGCCATGAGTAGTCTGTACCACAAGAACACAAGGAACTATGCAGGAGAAGTGGCAGAAGGAATATCCTTAGAGTAACATGTGACCAGACAAAAACTATGGTGGGGAGGAAGCATTACAGAGCAAGAGAGAGGCAACATGGATGGACAACCCACATGTGATCTTTGCAGTGAACTGTAAGATGGCCACCAGCATAAGTCACCAGGGTGGACAAGCCTGGATGGTCAAGCTTTGCCTCATTGGAGGCACTGCTCACATTGATGAGATCCTGTACCCACCAGAGTATTATAAATAATGAAGAGAGTTTTGGCAGGCGTTAAAGAAAGGTTTTTTGTTGTTGTTGTTGTTTTGTTTTGTTTTGCTTGGGAAATCCTTTTTTTTTTTCTTATAGAGAGCAGAGATTGAGGATAGTTCTCTTTTTTTCTTTTATTTATCAGAATCACCAAGCTTTCAGAAGAAAGCTACAATGATGTTATTAATCCTTAGAGTTCGATTTAAACAAGCAAAATCAAATATAAAAATCCCCTCTAATTTGCTTACCCATTCCTCTCATCAGAGTTCTTGGTGACTTCATGCCAGAGAGGGACACATTTTCAGCTGCATGATAACTGCATGTGTATAAGGAAGCTGACCATATATCCGGGAATTTTAAACTTTATTTTGCTCAGTGGAAGTGGAATAATTAATTAATTCTCTGACTTGCATGTTAGATAGATCCTCTGTGGAGTATCCGTGAAAGAGTAAGGCCAGGAGCCACACAGAAAAAGGCATGGATAGGTCAGTCTTTACTAGTAAAGGGAATTCTCACATCCATGAGATAGAAAATCCATTGAAAGATTTATTTTAAGAAATCATAGGATTTATAGCTAGAACAGCCTTAGAAAGTCTAGCCCTCTCATTTTACAGGTGATAGAGCTGAGGTTCAAAGAGAGTCCCCTGCCATAGGGGTAAAAACATCAGAGCTGGGATACGAATTCAGATCTTTTGACTCCAAAACCAGTGCTCTTTCCCCATGAAAAATTCACTCCTGGTATTTTCTAAGTGAGATGATTTATATAAAAAGCTACCCAGATTAGGGAATACTTCTGCTGTAAAAAAATTAAGCAAAGAATGAACAAAATGATTGTCAATTTTTGAGGTAACATTAGATACAGCAGGTCATGCCTGGGAGAAATTTTGTTTTTCCTAATGGAAACTCATTAAATTCTTTTACCATTAAGTTAGAAAGCATGTTGGACACAGAGTGCTGTATGTTAATCTCAAGTGATTTGCATGTAAATGTGTTCCGGCTTTGGTGATCTCAGCCTGAGCTTTAAAGGTGGCTCATTTCCAAACATTCCCAATCTCCAGAGCTGACATTCGAGTCTATATGTATTTATTAAGACACGTTTCATGAGAAAGTTTCAGGACACTCCAGTTCTGCTTTCTAAACCTGTACTTGTAGAGAGGTTGTACTTAAAAACAGGGCTACTGAAAGTCAACGTAGTCAAAGCATTTCCTCCTGAGTCTTACCCACATTGACTTACAAGACATTCTAGAGAAACAGACTTCTTAGTTCTCATTCTTTCTTGCTTTGAGTTACTTCCAGCACCCTTCCAGTTCACTTTCCAGTGAGTTCATGTAATTCTTCATCATGTGATTTGCCTATTTAGTTTCTTTGAACCAGGAGGGACTATTTTTCAGAGTCCTGGCTGGAAAAGACAAAGCAAGTTGTGCCAACTACCATGATTTCCATAATATTGCATCTAAGAAGTGCCAAGGTTGGAGCTGACTTGGCTGTCCAGACTTCACATTTATAAATCTGTCAGGGCATACACAGATGGTGGCCACTCCACCACTGATAAAAACTGTGGAAATAGTGGTTTTGGAGCTTTGTGCTGATTGAGAGCCAGAGGCAAGAGGAACACTACTCCCCTCCCCTCCAAAGAACTTATACTAACAATAGTCTTTGTGTTGTAATGAGTCAAAACACAGTAACTACAAAATTCCTCATTTATATCAGGAATTCCAAGAACTGATTATATGCTAGCAATGCTAGTTAATAATGGATAGTTAACTGTTAATTTAAAAAATACCACATTTCCTAAAAAAAAATAATTCTAATTTATATACACAAATCTGTATGGATATTTACATAAACTTATATATAATTATTTGAGTTTGAATAATAGAGATATATAAAATGTGTTTGTTAGGTCTAAACCTGTGATTTAATTGGTGTAAAGCAGTCCCAATGTGGAAATTTCCTCCACAACTTTTCTATAACTTAAGAGTCTTAGAGAGTTTGTTATATGTGTGTACATTTTATATAGGGGCAGCTAAGTGGCACAGTGGATAGAGATAAGACTCATCTTCCTCAGTTCAAATCTGGCCTTAGACTCTTACTGTGTGACCCTAGGCAAGTCATTTAACCCTGTTTGCCTCAGTTTCCTCATCTATCAAATGAGCTGAAGAAAGAAATAGAAAACCATTCCAGTATCTTTGCCAAGAAAACTCCAAATGGGGTCAAAAAGAGTTGGACATGACCAAACAAATATTTGATGTATAAATATGTTTGTGTGAAAAACACATGGGTTCAAGTTCTTCCTTTGACAGTTACTATGTTATCATGAATAAATTATTTAACCTGTCAGTGAGATTGGCTTTTGAGCTAAGTCTGGAATGAAGCTCAGGATTCTCGAGACAGGTGAGGAAGGAGTGCATCTGAGGCATGGAGGACAGTGAAACAGCAATCATTAATATCACTACTCCAAAAGAGTTGAGTGACTGTCCCAGATATACTGTCTACAAAAGGACAATTTTTTAAAAGTGGGATCATCTTCTAGAAGACTAGAAGTCTTCACAACAAAACAGTGAAAAGCAAGTTTTGTTTGTGGGGAGAAAATACACCAAAGTCTAGTAAAAAAGTGATTGCAATTAATTCCAAAGTGTGGTTAGAAAGTGTTGGAAGCAACAAAGATAAAGGTTAATGGAGATTTGAAAATGTAATTGGTTTTTTTAAATGATAACTTTGTTGCTGTCAGCTGTCATGACATTCTGCAAACATTTTATGATAATAGGGCCTTCTAGTTTGTGCCATTTGGGTTTTTGTGTGTGTGTGTGTTTTTGTTTTCCATCCAGGAACTATTTCTTAACTTTGATATTTATCATCATCTTGTTTCAGTAACTGACTGAAGTTAGTCATGCCACCCAGAAATGTTAAATAGCACTTTTCCGTTTCCTTTTCTTAGGTTTTATAGACTGTTGATGAGAGACGTGGTACCAGTTGATTTATAGTTTTGATTTACTGAATGGGCTTCACACTCGTTTGGGGATAAGTAAAGGCGGACAGCTGAGTCTGAGGCTTGTCCTTGGCTTGCTTTAGCCTAACTCTATCCCATCTCTCTCAGACAAGGGTTGTATTAATAGATTATAAAATACTTAGAGCAGTTTGGAAAGAGAGTTGTTACATAGTGAAGATTATAATACATGACAGTACTATTACCTCCTGAGTGTGTATCAAGCCAAAGGTGATCATCAGTTGAACCATCATATGGGCAGTTATTGCCAATTAGTGGCAGCATTTTTATTCATCAGACATGTGTTCATGACTAATATGTTCAAGACACTGTCCTAGGCCTTGGGGGCACAAAGCTAGATAGGAAGTTGAGCCTTCTTCCAAGAAGCTCACTCTTTAATAAGGGAATGAATTTGTAGTCAAATAATTATGATATTAGAGAGAATGTGATAAGTGCAAAGGAGAGGTGCAGGCAAAGTACTATGATAAATTTTGAAAAGGAGAAAGTGTATTCTATAGGTGGAGGTAAAGGTGGAGTCTTAATAGAGGAGACTCCTGAGGTGGACATTGATTTGAAGGAAGAAGTTCAGCAAGTAGAGATGAGCTGGGATGGGAGGGACCTACATGTTGCATTCTTTGTATGAGGTGATGGTGTGAGAAATATTATGAACATGGGGGGAGGCAGAATAAGAAGAAAAAAAGGGCAAATAAAAATTCAGTTTAGGAGTGTAGACTCCATGAAGGGAAGTGATATGAAAAAAAAGCTGAAAAGGTAAATTGGAACCAGATTGTAGAAGTCCAAGGATAACATAATACAGGGTTTTACTGCCTCTAGAGGATGGTAGGTCCATTCCTCCCTTCACTAGAAAAGGTCTTTAAGTGGAAGGTGACAACTTGAGATACACACACACACACACACACACACACACACACACACACACGTACACTGTGTGGTATAATGGATAGAGTGCCAGGCCTTGAGTCAGGAAGATTCATCTTCCTCAGACACTTACTGTGTGACCTTGAGCAAGTCACTTAACCCTGTTTGCCTCAGTTTCCTCATCTATAAAATGAACTAGAGGAGGAAATGGCAACCACTCTAATATCTTTGCCAAGAAAACCCCGAAGGGGATCAACAAAGAGTCAGACACAACTGAAAAACGACTGAACAACTATATAGATAATCTATATGTACATATAGATGTATCTATATGCATATATAAAATAAATGGCTATATATACGTGTGTATGTGTGTGTGTATATATATATATATATATACACATACACACACATAAATGGATAATACTTCATCACAAATGGTGTATCTGTTCAGATACAGTTTGGACTAGACCTGTGAGGTTCCTTCCAGCTCTGAGATTTTACAATAATGATAATTTTTAGATAGTGATTTGAAGTTTACAAAACATGTTCTATCCATCCCCTCATTAGAGCCTCAGAACAGCCCTGAGGCAAATACTATAGGTATTAGCATCCCCATTTTATAGATGAGGAAACCGAGGCTCAGAAAGTTTAAATGATTTTTCTGTCATCACACAGCTAAGTATCAGAAATAGGATTTAAAACCAGGTCTGCTTGACTTGAAGCCCAGAAAACCTGTCAGCTCTCTCTTCAGTACTGCCACTTCATTCTTAGGGCAATGGTGTTGAAATAGATGAGTGATGTGATCTGAGAAATGCCCAGAGGTAGCTATTTGAAGGATAAATTAAAGACGCGTAAACTGATGGCAAGAGACCAGTTAGGAAGCTGTTCTTAATAGGTTAGGTAAGGAGAGATGAGGGCTTGAGTCAGAGCTATTTGTAATGGGGGAGGAGCATTTTTGCTCATGTCCCTCGCTAAACTAAAACTCCAAGAGAATGCTTACAGTAACTTTGTGAATGCTGGCCATCTGTTGAGTCATGAACTAAGCAAGTTCATACAAATATGGTGACCGCTGATATTAACACACCCCCTGCTCTGCCTTCTTTGTCTTTATAGGAATTTAGAGAATGGGCTGTGTCCAATGTAAGGATAAAGAAGCAACAAAACTGACAGAGGAGAGGGACGGCAGCTTAAACCAGAGCTCTGGCTACCGCTATGGGACAGACCCCACTCCCCAGCATTACCCAAGTTTCGGTGTGACGTCCATCCCCAACTACAACAACTTCCATGCAGCGGGCGGCCAAGGGCTAACTGTCTTTGGGGGCGTCAATTCTTCTTCTCACACCGGGACTTTGCGTACAAGAGGAGGAACAGGTAGGCCCCTGGTGTTGGGTTATTTGCTTTTAAGTTTTTTGCTTTTAAGTTTTGTTCAGTTTAATATCTGAGCCCCAAAGACCTCCTCTTCGTTGAGAGTCACTCCAGAGTTGAAAACACTGGAGGAAATTCATTCTTCCACTTTTAAGATTTGGGGACTGTAATAGGAAATGGGGCTCAGAGTTTCATTTGAAGTGCAAGTCAAAATATCAGGATGAGAAAGGGGAAAAAAAAGCATCTCTGGCCCTCAACCCCCAAATGAGTATTATCTCAAAATTCTTTCTGGGAGACTGTAATGGGCCTTATCAAACATGGTCCACTTGCCTTTATGGGCTATTCACTACTCTGCCAGTGTCAACTTTAGAGTTTTCCCTCACACTTCTCTTTTATTTCTTCCTCAATCCTCAGTCTAGGCGGTTATAGGCTAATTCAGTCTTTGCCATTCCCCTCATCCCCTAGTTTCTCCTTATGATTTCTCCATTCATTCCTTTTGTCTATTCTGTTACCCATCTATGATTCTTGACATACATGTGTATGTTTAAGGCAGGGATTCTCAACCCAGAGTCCATGAACTTAGGCTGGTTTTTTTGTTCCGATAACTATATTTCAATAGAATTGCTTTCCTTTGCAATCCTATGTATTATATGCATTTAATCTTTCTGCAGTCTTATATATGCATTTAAAAATAGTTTTGTATGCCCTGCTAAGTCAATTATCATGTTCTCAGATCTTCATTTTCCTGCCTTACATTCATATTTCACTGTCTTAGCTCATGCTTTGTCCAGTGTTGGGTATTTCTTTGCCAAGATACCAGAATATTTTTTCATTTGTTTTTATAAACTTTTATTTTCTAAAGCTTTTCACACTGGTTGATGTTTTATCTGATTTTACTTGTCCTGTCCTGTTGTTAGAAAAACTTTGAAGAATATGAAATCTCTATCCATCCATCAGTCAAGTATTTATTAAGTACCAATTGTTTGCTCAACAATCATTGTACTAGGTACAAATAAGCCTGATTTCAGCCCCTCATCCCTCACACTCTTCATCCAACTGATATTGAAATAAGAATGTCTTCTTTAGGGGTGCCTAGGTGACGCAGTGAGGAGAGAGAACACTGGCCCTGGAGTCAGAACGACCTGAGTTCAGATACGGCCTCAGACACTTTAACACACAAAAAAAAACAAAAACCTAGCCGTGTGACCTTGAGCAAGTTACTTAACCCCAATTGCCCTCCAAAAAAAAAAAAAGAATGTCTTCTTTACTCATCTGGGAAATAGGAGATTCCTTAGGGTCAGTAAGAATCTTTGTCCCTTCTCATCCTATGTACATGCCATGCTTAATTAATGTAGTCCATAAAGGGAGTATATCTTGAAAGGCAAAATTGGACACAGCTACTGAACCAGGTAGGTGGACTGGACTCACTTACTGAACTATAACCAACCAACTCTCTGACCACCTGCTTTGCAGGGGAAAGCACTACTTACCTCAAAATGATCATTTGACTTCATGATGAATGTAGCTTTTCCTTAAAAACATGAATTCTAGAAACAGGTTCCCAGGCTATTCATCCCAGCACCTTTGATCAAGCAGGAATGGAGAAGAGAGAAGACTGACTTGGGGACGGTAAATAAAAGGGCTAGGTCCATAGGGACAGCCTGTCTCCTACGTGTGCAGGAATAAATAAATCAGTCAGTTGGTTTACAGATATTGAAGGCAGGGCTTCTCAACCTGGGGCCCATGGACTTAGGTTTGGGTTTTTTTTTAATGTTTTGATAACTATATTTTAGTAGAATTGGTTTCCTTTGCAATCCTATGCATTATGTGCATTTAAAAACATTATCCTGAGAAGGAGTCTGTACATTTCACCAGACTTCCCAAGAGGTCCATAACACAAAAAGGTGAAGAATCATTGATTTAAGGTCCTTTTATACAGCACCAAGTAGGAAAAAAAGGCCAAATGGTACCTGGCAAAAAAAAAAAAAAAAGGCAGAATAATCTCCCATGTTCTCCAGAAATTTGTGACACTTACTTTTGTCAATTCATACCTTGTTTGTGTAGACACCCTCTCAGATAACTCATTCACACACAGAGTATGAATTCTTGTAATTGAATAATAAGCAAGTAATTGAAATTATGTTTATATATTTTTCTTGAATGTAAGAGAACCTGTTGTCACCAGCTATAATCTAAGAATAAGATACTGTCTTACTCCCATCACAACATAAAATCCAAAAATAAATTGATAAGTAGCATGGATGAGTTTTGCTGCTTTGCACTATTAATAATCTTTTGTTTTATATCTAGATATTAAGAATAACAGGTAGTGTAGTATAATGGATAGAACTGAGAGCCAACTCTACATTCTGACCACTGTCTTAACTCTGATATATACTAGCTATATATCCCTGGGTAGGTCATATACTGAGTGTCCCAGGTAACTTTCCAGATCTATTGATCATAGGAGACTTGTAAAGCTGCATGGGTAGAGGGTATTTCCTCACCAGGAATCCTCTGTATTAATGAAGTTGCAGGTCTAGTCCAAATGTGTATATCTGTGTGTGTATACATACATACATATATATGTATATGTATGTATACACACATATATACATACATATACACACATATATACATACACATATATACATAGTTATATGTAAATATGTACATGTATGTATGTGCACTTGTACATATATATGTGTGTGTGTGTGTGTGTGTGTATATATATATATATATATATATACACACACATACCCACCCTACCTCCCCAGGGCATTTACAAGGTTCACAAGGGCAAGGACGGAGTTTATATTTCTATAGCACATTGACTTGCATATAGTGTTCTATAAATATATATTAATTGAGTGATTTTACGGAAGAGGGAAAGAGAAATTTAATCATGGACCCTCAAATGCCATCCATGACACAAAATAAAGACTTTCTTAATATAAACGTAATGACCTATTTGTATGTTCCTTGAGATGAAGACAGTGAATGACCTTCCAGGCCCCCAAGAGGCCCATTTTTCAGCAACATACCAAATAGCCTCTTTTCTAACCATTCAAAGAAGCCTGAAGAAAAGAAAATGATTGCCAAATGAGTCTCCTTTTGTATGGTCAGACTGCATACCTGATGAATACCAATTTTCCTGCAGGAAGTCCCTCTTTGGACAGAATTGAAAGATTCAGTACCACGTGCCCTCCTAACATTTTGAATGGTCTCATTGGCACATCTGTTGTCTTGAAACTACCTCAACTGCAAAGTCCCTTTATTGAATAAAAAAGAAGGAGCCATTCCATGAGTTTTTCTTGCCATCACAGGCACTTTGAAGTGTGGGGAAATTTAATTGAGAAGTCATAGCAAAGAGAATTAGAAAATTGACCCAAAAGGAAAGAGTAGGCACTCTTTTCTGTTCTCTGTGTGTGTGTGTATGTGTATGTGTATACACATACACATATGGAGTGTATACACATATTTGGAGGCAATTGAAGTTAAGTGACTTGCCCAGGGTCACACAGCTAGTAAGTGTCTGAGCCCAGATATTAACTCGGGTCCTCCTGACTCCAGGGCCTCTACTCTACCACCCACTGTGCCACCTAGCTGCCCCACAAAGTATGTATTCTGAAACACAAAGATCTCTCTTTTGGCAACAGTACACTAGTTATGGACAAATTAGTGAGTAAGCACAATGTCTTTTTCAGTGAAATGCACCATGTACATGAATGTACCTCTTTAAATGAATCGACCATTTCACCAGCAATAGAAACACCTATTTTCAATGGAGGGAGCATTGAGCACCCATCCTGAAATGGGTTATAGGAGTAACTCGAGATTATATAAATCAGTTAGTCAACCTATTTATTTAGTGCCTCTATGCCAGGCACTGTCCTAGGTGATAGAGATAAAAAGATAAAAATGAAATAGTATCTGCCTTCAAGGAGCTTATATTCAATTAAAAGGTACCCTAATAAGATCTAGTGTCAGAGTAAATATTACAACAACCAAGAGTATGAAGGTCAATTCTACCTAGCCCTTCAACAAAACAACTTATTGTTGCAATCAGACCGTTAAATCAGTGAGTACTTATTAAGTGTTCATTTCCATATGCATAACACTGGGGATATAAATACAAAGAATAAACCATGTACCTGCCATCAAGTCTTCTCTCAGACTTATGCTGGTTGTGTAGCTCAGAGAAATCACTTAATATTTTAGTGGTCCCTGCCTCCTCCCCAGGCAGCTCTCTAAGACTACATGTTTACTTTGGTAAAGGGTGTTCCCCATTAGGAACTCCCTACACCAATAAAGTAACAAAGCTCATGCAAAAAATAAGTTATCTCATGTGTTCATTCAGAGATGATGTGTGCAGATCAAATTTGTGTTTCCTTAAACAAAGCTTTGTGACCTACCTAAATTAAGCCCAGTAGAGACAACACACAAATAAATACATACAGATGTTAGTACATACTTGTTTTCACGCTGTAGCCCCTTTTAGACTGTGAACACCTTGGAGGCATGGACTGTCTTTTGTCTTTCTTTGTATCCCCAACCTGGCATATAGTAGGTATTTAATAAATGCTTATTGACCCAATAATTCATTTTTCCCACATTATAATCATAATATTGTATCTCGTCATGGCTTTGTGATGTGATGAAGCAATATTTAACCATATCACCAATGCTAAGAGCATCAGGGAGAAGTGAGCTTTTTTATTTCTTAATTTTTTTGGTGGCAGGGAGAAAGAAACAGGACTAATTTCTTCGAATCAGTACCTTCTTCTGTAACCTCTGCTTTTGGTTTGTTTTATTTTCCCAGGTGTAACCCTTTTTGTGGCCCTTTATGACTATGAAGCACGAACAGAAGATGACCTGAGTTTTCATAAAGGAGAAAAATTTCAAATACTTAACAGCTCGTAAGTTCGGGAAGTACCCTTGAGGAATGCTCGTGCCTTTGACTTTGGGGAGGAGATTTTTGAGCTATCAATTCTTAGCTTTTCCAGATGTGAGGAAGGCAATAGAAGCACTCAGCCAATTAAGCAAGCCAGATCAATATAAATTTTGGAAAACAAACACAATTGGTGACCCTGTGCAGCGTCCCATGAAACTACACCTCCGGAGAGTTTTTGAAGTACACCACAATAACAAGCATCCTCCCCCATTCATCCATAATTTCAAAAGCCTGGCACATGATTTAGCTGCCTACACTAGGCACTGCCTAGAGAATCCTCCCCCCCCCCATTTTAGACATTCCACTCTCTAAGCCCTCACTCAGAGCAGGCAACAAATTCCTTCTGTTTTCAAAACTCCTAAACATTCTAATTAGTGAGATTTGCAGGGGCGTTTCCAAATAATGTAATTTTGTGAGTGACTGAAACCTTTGTGAGATGGAAAAAGAAGAGGTTTCACCCACTCCAGTGTGTGACTGAGATGTATGCATTTAAATGTGGTCATTAGGAGCCCTGGTGAAGCAGGAGGGGAGGTTTTAAAGGAACAACTGGTACAAACTTGATGCCACGTTTGCATTTTATAAATGCTGCATTTTATACCAGGCTTGGTATAAACTGGTATTGGTTAACATGCTCTTATTATGAAATTTCTTCTTTTAAAGGAAAAAGGAAATAATGATCATATCCCTGCCTCAGGTTCCAAATATTAGCTAGAGTAGATGAAATCTAACTGAATCAGTATGTGGAGAAGAGCCCTCTGGCAAGATCCAAGCTCCCTAGAAACAATGGGGGCATATGTATGGTAAGGAAAGCCTTTCCCCAAAGTTTGGTTTTTCTTTACTAGCACCATCACTAGTAAGTGGAAGAGAACCTGGGTAGGAGGTCCTTTCATAGATGCCCAACTCTGATTTGTTGATATTCCTGCTCTGATTAGTGGTCTTGCCTTGCAGAGACCACACCCCCACTGTATAATCCCAGGCTTCATGCAGTGAGAAAGCTGGGCTATGCCTAAAATGGTACTCTCTGCAACCACGTAGGGTGGGAGATTATGGGAACAGAAATAGAAAGGAGGGACTGGAGAGGACAAGTATTTTATACAAATGTTATCTCATTTGATACGCACAACAACCCTAGGAGGTAGCTGCTGTTGTTATCTCTATTTAATAGTTGAGGAAACTGAGACAAACGTAGGTTAAGTGACTTACCCAGGATCACGAAGCTGGTAAGTGTCTGAGTTCAGATTTGAATTCAGGTCTTCCTGACTCTAGGCCCAGCACTCTATTTCCAAGGCTACCCAACTGTAGAGTTTGAACATCCCTTGCCTCTGGAGGAAAAAGGAAAAATTATTGACAGTGAACAGCCATAGTCACTAACAATTCCATCTTCCTAGTGAGCTCAAAGCCCAAACCTTCTTACAGTGAACTCAGATCTAGGGAAGTGAATGGAAATGTGCCCCCTCTAGGATGGGAAAACTTGCTTCTTTGGACAAATAACTCACTTTTGGATCTCTAAAGTCTTGTCTACTTAACTACAGGTGTTCATTAACATCCATGAATCAAAATTCATTACTAAATGTGGGAGAAGAGACTAGTGGGAGAGGGAGAGGTTTAGAATGCTGTTGTCACATTATTTAGTTTGGGGCTTTCAATATAGCATTTGTGAGAAATTATCCTAAGACACTCACATTTGTGTGGTACAGGGGAAAAGGATTAACTCTGGAATCAGAAGATCTGAGTTCAGATCTCCCCTCTGATCTTCCTGTGTGACCTTAATCTACCTGGGCTTCTGTTTTCTTCTCCAGAAAATGAGGCCTCTAAGATCCCTTTCAACTCTAGATCTGTGAGCCTTTGAGGTTTACAGAACCCCTTCCTCACAACCCCTGGAGGCAACAGTAGCATAATGGAAAGAGCCCTGGACTTAAGAGAGACCTGGGGTTCATATCCTGCCTCTGACACTTATTATTTAATAAGTGTAATCCTGAGCAAGTCACTTGACTTCTTTGACTCTTGGTTTTCTAATCTGTGAAGTGGGTATAATAAATATACCGACCTTCCAAGGTTGTTGTGCAGATCAAATAGCATGTAATATTGAAGTGCTTTGTGAACTCTTAAGTGCTATAAATTCCAACTGCTACTTTAGCATGCCATCTGTTCATGTTATGGAGGAAGTAACTGAGGCCCAGAGGGGTTGAGTGCTTTGTTCATGGTTATTACTAATGGTGCTAATAAATGTCAGAGGCAGGATTTGGAGCTGGATTAGAATACATATCTCCTGACTCTGGGCTCATGTCTCCTGCCGTTTTTATCAGACGGCTTCTTGGTTACTATCAAGCAAGTGCTTACCTTATGCCAGACGCTACACTAGGCACTGGATATACAAAGACAAAAAAAGAAATCCCCTACTCTCAGTAGCATAGGAAAAAACAATTTGTATGCATGTATGCATGAGGCAAGCACTTACACATATGGATAGATGGATGGATGGAAGGATGGATGGATGGATGGATGGATGGATGGATGGATGGATCGATGTGTACATTTGTTATTCAGTTATTTCATTTATGTTCAACCCTTCATGTCCCCATTTGGGGTTTTCTTGGCAGAGATACTGGAGTGGTTTGCCATTTCCTTCTCCAGTTCATTTGACACGTGAGGAAACATGTCACAAATAGGGTTAATTGACTTGTCCAGAGTCATATGCCTAGTAAGTGGTTGAAGCTAGATTTGAACTCACAAAGATGAGTCTTCCTGATCCTAGGGCTGGTGCTCTGTCCACTGTGCCACCTATCTGCCTGTATGTACACACACACACACACACACACACACATCCATACACATGTTATTTTCTCCTATTGAATGTATGCTGAGGGCGGGGAATGTTTCTTTTTTGTCTATGTATAAATGTATGTATGTACATATCTATACACATATCTGCATGTACATATATAATTATACTTGTATACATACAATTATGCATATACATTGTATATTGTGTGTGCATCATACATGTGGATATAGATATACATGTATAAGTAGTATTTGTATATATATTACATATATTATACTATATAATACATATATAGTATAATATATGTACCACAATTATTTCAAAATATACAAAATAAACATGTAAGAAAATGATGGTGGGAAAAAGGTACTAGAAGCTTAGGGGAAACAAAGAAATACCTCAAGTACAAGATGGTATTTGACATGAGCTTTGAAATAAACCTGGGATTCTAAGAAGAAACAGTGAGGAAGGAGTGTGTTCTAGGCATGGGAGAACGCCTGTACAAAGTGAAAAAAAGACTGGATGTTGTCTGAGGAACAACAAGAAGGGCAGTTTTGCTAGATTGTAGAGAGCCTGAAGGGGACTGAAGTCTAAGAACACTTTAAAAAGTTGGAATTAGCTTGTGAAGGCCTTTAAATGCCAGATAGAGAAGTCTGAGTTTGACCCTAGAAATAATTAGAAAGCTACTGGAGTTTACTGAATAGTGTAGTTAGTTACTTGTGGTTGGATCTGTGCTTTAGAAATTCACTTATGACAAAAGAGAATGTATTGGAGAAAAGACAGATTCAAGGCTCTACTACAGATAAGAAATGACAAGTGCCTGAACTAGGGTTTTGGCCATGTGCATAGAAGGGCCCAGATGCAAAAGATTCTAGGAGGTAAGAATTGTAAAACTGCTCACGTGGTTGGATATCTGAGATGAATGCAGAAAGCCCAGGATCACACTAAAGTTGCCAATCTGGGTAACTGGAAGGATGGTGATGACCTCAGTAGCAATGGGGAACTTTGGAAGGATGGTGGGTTTGGGAGAAAGATCATGAGCTCTGTTTTAGAAATGTTGAATTTGAGATGTCTAAAGGACATCCACTTAAAAATGTCTGCTAGTCAATCCATGATGTAGGACTGGAGCTCAAGAGATATACTAGAGGCACATATATAAATTCAGGATGTTATTTAAACCCATGGGCTACCTCTACATTGAAGAGGAGCAATAAGAGAATGGCGAATGATTTAAAGGGGTCTTGACATATAGAGAAGGGGAAAGTTCTCTTCAAATGGCCTCAATTTTCACAGTGAAGTATGAAGCTGTGAGGGTAGAGGGAAGGATTTATATAGCAGACCTGAGGAGAGAAAAGAAAGTCTAGAATAGCCACTGTGGAAAGTGTAATTAATGGAGGGTATCCAATACATGTAAATTGAGGGGGAAGATTATGGGGTCTCAATGGCTAGCTCAGTTCTGAACTACTCAGATTAACAGTAGCATTTTATCTCTCTCCCCAGTCCCCTTCCATCTCTCTCTGTCTCTCTGTTTCTCTCTCTCTCTCTCTCTCTCTCTCTCTCTCTCTCTCTCTCTCTCTCTCTCTCTCTCTCTCTCCCTCCTCTCAATATATGTATTTGTGTGTATCTATACATACATACATATGTTTATAGTCTTGTAGTCTTCATTCCATTCTTTAATGATGTGTGTTGCCTGTTAATGCTGAATTCTGAAATAGACTCAGTCCTTCCCTTCTTTCCTCTGATGTTTTTACTTCTCCTATTTAGAACCACAGCACATTAGAGTGATAAGGGACCTGGTCCAACCTCCTCAGTTTACAGATGATGAACCAGAGGCTCAGTGAGGGAAATGTCTTGTCCAAAGAAATACAGCTAGTTAATGACAGAGATAGGATTAGGACGGAGGCTTTCTAATTTATTGTTTAATTTTCCTAACACGGTGCCATGCCACATCCCCTAATTTGTTTTGAGATGGTTTAGAGCTTTTAAAACAGTTTGAAAAAAACTTTATAAAGTGAAAATGAAGGCATCCTGGGAGATATTGACAACCTCTCTGTAGCTATAAAATTATTAGCGATAGCAAATGGATAGAAATATCCAAATAGTTGGACACAAATCTTTTACCAAATGTACCAAATCCTTTTCCAAGGATTGGTTCATTTCTTTCCCCTCCCATTAACTGATCTGGTCCCTCTAACTTTGTCTTTCCATATCATAAACTAAAATTATAGAGAAGCATTCAAGGAAGATCAAATCTATCTTCACCCACATCTTTTACTTGACCTACAATTAATTTCATGTTGGCCATTGTACTCTAAGCTCAATTTTTTTCTACAAGAAGTAGATATTATAAAATACACACACACACACACATACACACACACACACACACATACACACACACATTTACTGTCTATAGAGCTCTCCCTCTTTATTGTGTGACTGAAATGCTCCAATTCCAAGGTTATATACAAAAATAAATAAATAAGGTTTTTGCCACAAATGGGGCAGAAGTCAGATACATGCACAGGGGAGAGGGAAAACCATGAAGCAATAAAGCAGTAAAAGAACAGATGGCATCTGTTTCCTTCCTTTACCCACTACCCCCGGCCCTTCCCCCTGCCCCTGGCTCTTGTCAGCTGGAAGGATCCAGTTCTTACAGGGCAGCTGCCACACCTCCTGGTGTGTGTCCTCCCACTCCTTGACTGATTGAAAGGCAGGACCTGGAGGCCATGGGGCCCCTCCGGTTTAGAAAAACAAACCACGGTGCCATCAGATTCACTGAGCTTCCCAGGATCTCAGAGACCGTCTAGGCCAACTGGTCCTTAATCAGAAATCTCCTCTGGGCATCCCGTAATATGTGCTCATGGACCCACTCCCTCCTGAAGCAGGTCTAATTTTTTCACCACATCCAGCTTTTCAGTCTCATCACAAATGAGTGGGACACCACTACCATGCTGGAGGTAGAATGTAAACCAACCTGAAGGTAGGGATTGCATTTCTCTCTTTATCTCCAGTACATAGTCTACCTATGCATTGGACATAACATGCGCTTCATGAATGTTTATGAAATGAAATGGGGACAGGGTATCTCATAGATTCCTGGGATCCATGATTCTGAGTACTAGATTCTCTCTAAGTACAAATTTCTCTAAACTGAAACATAAGCATCAGTTAAAGTTGACTACATTTTATAAAATAGTCCTGCTTTCCCCTTCAGCCCTACTCCCCATCATTTTTACCATTTGTGAAAATTAATATATCATGGCCTCAATTAAAGTCCTGCTTTCCCCCTATCATTTTCTCCATTTGTGAAAAAAAAATGTATCATGTGTGTTCAATAACTTTTTTTTAAGTTTTATTACCTGGGAAGAACAGGTAGATAATGGTAGATAACTACTTGTGGGGTCAAGTCATTTTAGCTGCTTTTCAGCTTGAACAGTCCATGGAAATAAATACTGGCTTAAAGTATTTGAACATTTGGTAACATAAGTACTGATGTGTTGTCCAAAGGATGGCATGAGTCAAGTTGCCATATGTAGGATGGATAATAGCCAAGGCTTTTTTTGTTTGTTTTTTAATTGAATTCCAACATTTATAATAAAAATGTGTCTTGGCTGCATTCCATGAACTTGAATACAGCCCTAGATGACTTAAGTTGGCAAGTATTCCCTGGCTACATCAGATCACCAGGTGCCCCATGATCCCTCGAATCACAAGTCCTTGTTGCTTGAAACTTGGGAGACAGGATGTAAAGCCAAGTTTTCTTGATGTCCTTTGGATTCAGGATGGGGGAAAGAGTCATAATACAACATAAGGGCAAGACTTAAAGGAGACTGTGGTGAATTACAAATACCATAAATATCATTCAATCTAGATTAATGAATTAATGTAAAATATTTTATAAGAAATATAACTTCATTCCTTTAAGAATATTCAAAATTTTAATTTTATTAATTTTCTATGATCTAACTTTCTATTAATTTTCTACTTCTTGCTAAATCCTGGAAATAACAGATGGATAATTATAAAACAGGTCCTGCCCTTAAGGCTTTTGAGACTCCCCTGGGGGTGGAGTTAGACAGGGGACCAGTCGTAAATACATAGAAGTATAAAATAAGGTAGGGGGTGATTGTGGGGAAAAGAATTCCAGGCAAAGAACTCTAGGAATCTTTGAGGAAGAAGAGGACATAAGAAAGGAAATGTTGCCTAGAAGTCTTAGGTTAGGAGACAGAGACATATGATTTCATTGGTTTAGAGCAGATGTGTCAAACATGTGGCTGGCAGGCCTGTAGCTGCCTGACCCAGATTAAGATGCAATTGGGAAATATTTAACAAAATAAGTAAAAATACAATTAATCATAGATAATGTTAACATGTGGTTTTCTAAGCCAATCTATGCCTGCAGGAATCCTTATGTATTGGTTGAGTGACCCCTTTTATATTTGAGTTTTACCCCAGTGGTATAGGGAACTCCCTCTACCGGTACAAGCCAGCACTTTCTCTATAAATTATGGTCACAACGAGTTTCTTAGAACACCAAGCAGTCAAATGGCACACGCAGAGTTACATAGCCAGTATGTGTCAGAAGCAAGACTTAGACCAAGTCTGCTAGTAGATACCTTACTTTGCTCAATACTTAAGAACTATTTAATATTTATATCAATTGTTATTGTCAGACTAGGTGTTTCTTAAATAGAAAAATATATTTACTTTGTGTGCCTGTTTATACTATTAATTTGCTCTGGTTTTTTTCTTATTTAAAAATCACCTTACGGGGCGGGTAGGTGGCGCAGTGAATAGAGCACCGGCCCTGGAATCAGAAGGTCCTGAGTTCGGAGCCGGCCTCCGACACCTAATCCGCACAAACAAAAACCTAGCCGTGTAACCTTGGGCAAGTTACTTAACCCCAATTGCCCTAAAGGGGCGGCTAGGTGGCGCAGTGAGTAAGAGCGCCGGCCTCGGAGTTGGGATGACCCGAGATCAGATCCGGCCTCAGAAAATGAGCACCCACGCATAAATAATGACTAGCCGTGTAACCTTGAGCAAGTTACTTAACCCCAATTGCTTTGAAAAAAAAAAATCACCTTAATTCCTGTGTATTGCAAAACCCTCTTTACTGTATTTCTAAGCAGATTACTAAGTTGTACATTGTAGATAATTAATTATCATTGTGCATCATAGATAATTCATATTTGTGGAATTTTTTTATACATTCTTAAAGGAAGGAAGCTACATTTCTTGTAAAATATTCTACAATCCATCCTTTAATTAATTTAATTAATTTATTTGTTATTAATTAATTTTATTTAATTAATTCAGATTGAATGTACAGTACTTAAAAAATCTATAGGATCATAGATTTAGAATTGGAAGGGACCTTAGAGGTCATCTAGTCCAGTGGTATCAAACTCAAATAGATCAAACTCAAATAGATCCCTGCTAGGGGCATTTTGACCTAGAAAACTAAAATTTTAATTATATTGTATTTTTATTTATTTTGTTAAACATTTCCCATTTTCACTTTAATCTGGTTCAGAAGCAAGAGGGCCATGAGTTTGACACCTCTAATCTAGTCCAAGCCCATCAAGATACAGATGAGGAACAGACAAATAACTTACCCAAGATCTTCCAGGCAGAAGAGCCAGACTTCAACCTCTGAGTCCAAATCTAGCACCCTTTCTTCTGTAACAAGTTGCTCCCTGGCATTTGTATAGCACTGTATGGTTTGCAAATCAAATCTATATATCACTGCATTTGATGCAACCAAATGAAATAAGTACTATAGGAGTTTTCCTCTTTTTGCAGATGAGGAAACAAGGCATGGAGAGGCCAAAAATTTCCTTGACCATGGCCACTCAGCTAACAAGTGTTTAAGATGGGATTTGAACCCTTGGTTTCTTTCTTTCCCCTCTACTCATTGTGTGTCTGAACTAACTGTAAATCATTTTAGTCAAAACTAGCAGTTGGGCTCTAAATTAACACGAAAGAAAATTTTAGGCTTTATTGAAATGATTAGTTAAGGGTCTGAATGGGAAATTATTTTATCCACACCATTTCAACTGAATGAAAAAAAAAACTAGATTGGATCCCTATCAGCAAATGTACCTCAAAGTACTTGTACGCTGCCTAGCAAAGTTGACTTTATTGTCTACCTTAAAGTTGATGCATACTTTAAAAAATTTAAATAAGCTGGAATTCACTTGATAAACATTATCCTATCTTCAAAACTAATCTCCTGTTGTAAGCATTTCTTTTCCCCCCCACCATTTTGGAACATTTCCCAGGTGTGCCTGCTAATATTTTCATGATGAAATGTCTCCATCTAGTGGTGCTTCTGGGCAGTAAAGTACTGTCTCTAATGGATGATTGTTGGACCATATTGTATTGGAAGTCATTTCCCTAAGTACAGGAATTTAAAAATACGAAACACAGCATTTAAAAAGAACGAAGACTGAAAACTTTTTTGGTGTGTGCTGGTGTAGCTTTATTCATTCTGTCTCACTGTCCTGCTTCTTTAGGTGTAGGAACTGAAGACTAAGCTCTTGGAAGACTTAATGTTGTGAAATCTGAACTTGTAACAATAACCAGACATTCAAATAGTGTTTTAAAGTTTGAAAAATGCTTTGCATATATTATCTCATTTGAGTATCACACCAGCCCTTTGAGGGCACAGTAAGTGCTACAGATATTTTTATCACTATGTACAGTGAGAAAATCGAGCCTTAGATTAAGGGAGAAAGAGAAGGGAATATGCATTTATTAAGCACCTTGTGTATATCAGGCACTGTGCTGAGTCCTTTACAGGTATTATCTTATTCAGTCCTCACAAAATTGGTGCCATTATCTCCACTTAGTACATGAGGAAACTGAGGCAGACAGAGGTTAAGTGAGTTGCCCAGCATCACAGAACAAGTCAATGTCCAGAGCCAGATTTGAACTCAGATCTTCCTGACTGCAGGCCCAGTGCTCTGTGTTGCCCATGGTCACACATCTAAGGAGGTGTCAGAAACAGGATTTGAACCCAGGTCTTACCTAAGATGAGCTTAACCTCTCTCTGCTACAGTACATTATCCTTGTGGAAGCAGTTGTGATTACATTAATCTGTTTCTATATTTTTAATGCTGTGAAAGAAGAGCTTCCTTTGGTACAATTTCAAAATTACTTGAGAAACTCGTGTAAAATTAGTTTTCATGCAGCCATAGAATCCCTTTGCCAGCATCATATTTCTTGTGGGTTGTTTTGTTTTGCCAGTTGAAAGCTCCATTAAGCATTTTCTCACAGCTGCATCTGTGGCATAAGTTGGCTTGGTGCCTTCTACTAAACTGAGTTTGCTCTGGTTTTTGATTCAGTCCTACCTGGGGCTGTTGTTGCTTGGTGAAGTCCCTGAGCCGTGTTCTAATCCTTTGGCCTCTCTGGAGTGGTACTGTGGGAGCCAGTCTGGGGCTGGACCTTCTCTAACTAATTAAGTCAGACTGAGGAAAACCTTTAACAGGGCCAAAAGCCAACACATTTTCTTCCCTGGCTGAGTGCTTTGAAACTGAGCCTAGCGGGAGAGTGATAAAAGACCTGGGATTTCTCCTTGTTGCCTCCAACAACCAAAAAAGGAAGCAGGCAGAAAGAGAGACAGAGACAGAGAAACTCTGAGACAGAGATAGAAACAGAGAAACAGGGACAGAAAGACAGGAGAGATACAGAGATAGACACAGAGACACACAGACATAGAGAAGAGAGAGACAGTGAGACAGATTGTGTGTGTGTGTGAGAGAGAGAGAGAGAGAGAGAGAGAGAGAGAGAGAGAGAGAGAGAGAGAGAGAGAGAGAGAGAGAGTTTGTTGTATGTCCCTGGTTGAGCTAATATTTCCAGCACTAGTGAACCAAAGTCTTCAGGGCTAGAGATTGCATCTGGTACCACTTTTTTCTCTCTCCCACTCCCATCTAGCCCAGTTCCCTGTCTACAGTGGACATTCTCCAGATGTTACTGTGGAGACCCCCAGCTACCTCTGCTAATAACTCCCATCTACACAAGCTCTTCTCAGTTTCCAAAAGCACAGTTTTCACAACAACCTTGCACATTTGGCAGTGTGTATTCTCCATTTTACATATGGAAAAAGTGAGATTGAGAGAGGCTAAATGACTTGCCTGTCGCCATACACAACTAGGACATGTTTGAGCCAGAATTCAAACCCAGGTCTCCTGACTCCTTACCCTTTCCACTTTGCCATATGACCCCCTCAAATGAAGAGAGAGGGTTAGAAGGAAGGCCAATGCCTCTGGACCATTGCTGTAGCCTGCTTTTTGATCTGCCTGCCTCAAATCTCTTCCTGCTCCAATCTCCATTGTTGTTTGTTGTTGTTATGAAACTTCAGTCATGTCCAACTCACCTCAGTCATGTCCAACTCACCGTGACCCCATTTGGGGTTTTCTTGGCAGAGATACTGGAGTGGTCTGTCATTTCCTTCTCTAGCTCATTTTACAAGATGACAACACTGAGGCAAACAGGATTATGCCCAGGGTCATACAACTACTAAGTATCTGATGCCATTTTTTGAACTCAGGTCCTCCTGACTCCAGATCTAGTGGTCTATCCACTGTGCTACCTAACTGCCCAGTCTTTCTTCTACTCGGCTGTCAAGTCGGTTTTCATTAATACTAGTGCTTTCCCTCTGAGATTAGCCTCAATTTATTCTGCCTGCGTCTTATTTGTACGGAATTGTTTGCATATTGTCTCCCCATCCCCCATCACCTTTAAAATGTGAGTTCCCCAAGTGCAAAAAATATCTTTTACCTTTCTTTGTATCTCCAGTGCCTAGCACTAGTGCATAATAGGTGCTTAATAAATACATGTTGACTGACCCCCATATTATGTTCCTTGGTGAACTATAAGACCATAAGTATTCAAGGGAAATTTAATTTTTTTTATTTTATTCAATTATAGAGAGGAAGGTGGGGAGACAGAAACGTGCCAACAGCCATTCAGACTCAACTTCTGCTGCCTTTCACATCCTTCAATAAGCCACATAGATAGTAACTCCACATGCCTACAGGAACAGCTCCACTAAACAAACGCTTGTGAATACAAATGAGCCTAGCTGGGGAAAAAAATCCTTTGGTGAATTTTTCATCTCTCTCTCTCCCTCTCCCTCCCCTCCATCTCTCTCTCTCTCTCTCTCTCTCTCTCTCTCTCTCTCTCTCTCTCTCTCTCTCTCTCCACACACACACACACACACACACACACACACACACACACACACACACACACACACACACACACACACACACACACTGTTTTGCAAGCTTGCCACAGACCATCTTCAAATCAGGAAGGATTACCCATGCCTGTGGCATAGAGGCATCTCTGCCTCTAAATATCACCCTCTTCTCCTCCCCTTCCCTGCCCCCTTGTGGCAGTCCTTGACTTGAAGGGATTTGACTTCTAATATTGCACATTGCCCACATAGTCCCAAAAGCAGGCAGCATGTGGATTAAGCTACATATTACTCAACTGATTTTCAGAAAATGGATGCCAGCCAACCTCAGATGCAGCAAAAATCCAGTAGACTTTTTTACATGCCTGTGCTTGTTCATGGGGAATTTCCAGTGGAAAAAAAGCAAAAGGCAGCTAAGTGAACATTTCTGAACCAGGTTTCTTAAAACGCATTAAGTACCATACCTAATTTTTTCCTGTTAAAGCAAAGGTTTCTTTACATGGGAACTGGGAGCTTTTAAAAATAAATTTGATAGCTGTATTTCAGTCTAATTATTTCCCCCCATAATCCTATGTATTTTTCTTCATGTATTTAGGAGCATTATTCTGAGAAGGGGGCCAGACACTTCACCAGAGTATCAAAAGGAGGCCATGACACGAAAAGGTTAAAAAACCCTGGCCTTAAAGTCTCCTCAAAAATGCACATAAAAATGTCCCCCAGCAATAATGTTCCTTCATCTTCTGATGTGTTGCGGTAAAAACAATACAGGAAATAAGAATAAGATAACAAGGGCATACAGTGGGTTATTAAATATACTGTACTAATATACCATAGCATATTGGTAATACTGTAGCACATTAATGTGATTGTTTATGAAATTACCCTGCTTAATTTGAATATACTTAGAAAGTTCTATGTTGTACAGAATATAGGTTCACCATTTTGGTTTGTTAAATATGGCATTTGTATGGATTTCTAGAAGAAAGCTGGGCATCAGGAGCATACGTCACTATTATAACATTGTTTCTCTGGGAAAATCTGATCTGAATTCTACGTCATTTACACTTAGAGCATCTTTTGCAGAATACCGTGAGCATAAGGATTGGCTCCTAACTAGATTTTAGCACATCTTATGCGTGGTAAAGTTTATTCTCTTGATTTCCATGGGCTCGTTTGATTTCTCTTTTCATAGCAATGTAACACTATAAACTACAATAACCGAGATCTCCACAGAGGTTTTAGTTCAATTTTTCCTTCCCAGGAGATTTACCTGCATGTTTTTGTGGAGATCTAGGCAGTCCTTTGAGATATTTAGTGATGTTTCCCCAAAGCATCCTTGATCTTCTCAGAAGGTCTTTGTTCTACTCTGTACTGTCCCACAATATAAGTGCCCAAATCTCAAGAGTTCTGTACCTTCCGTGGAAGCATACCCAACCCTACTTTATGGCCCAACAACCTAAATCTGACATATGAGAATGCAAATCTATATTCAGTTTATAGTTCATTGACCCTCCTCCCTAATTATCTCATTCTATTTACATACCTTGTGTTTATTTTGTATATGCTTATACATAGACAAAGGTTCATGCCTCTCCCAATGGAATGTAAGCTCCTTGAGAGCAGGGATTGTTTTGTTTTTAGTCTTTGCATCTGTAGTACCTAGCACTACATCTGTAGTGCCTAGTACCGGGTACATAACTGGTACTTAATAAATTATTGATAAGTAGAGCTTTCATCAGTGTCAACAGAAATAGGGCCACACGTGACTTAAGCCCATGCCCTTCATCAGAGATGTTGGAATTTGAGGAATGGGAAGGGGAAGAAACATTTTTAAGCACCTTCCATCTACCAGGAACTGCGTTAAGTATTTTACAAATGTCTCATTTGATCCAAAGCAGTAAAGAGAAGTTATTCTGTAAAGTGAGAGTCTCCAGCACCTATCAGGGTGCCACATTTAGTAGGTTCTTAATAAATGCTTGTTTATTGATTTGTATTCCCCACAGTTAAGTATATTACACATAGTAAACTCTTAATGTATATTGGATGAATGATTAGGAAATGCCTTTGAATGCTTTAAATATATGAATTTAAATTGTATTAAAGAATGATTTATTAACTTCTCTCTCATTTTTTATTCTGTCTTCCTGTCTTACAGTGAAGGAGACTGGTGGGAAGCCCGTTCCCTGACAACAGGAGAGACTGGTTACATTCCCAGCAATTATGTGGCTCCGGTTGATTCTATCCAGGCAGAAGAGTATGTCTTTGTTCTTAACTTGTTTGATTTAACTTTATTCATTTCAAAGAATTGCTAGCACACTGCTAAGGTAGAGACCAGAGATTTGTGTGAGTCCTTAGCCTTACTTGACTGTTCATTAAGTAGCAGCAATGATGCTGTTTTGCTCCAGGACTCTATCAGTAGTAATAAATATGAGGAATACATTAATATCCTAGGGCCAAGAAAATTAGGAACAGTGAACTACTCTTGCAACTCCCCCTGTGTGCTAGAGTGGTAATGATTCCATGGGCATCTCTAGTTGTAAGAGCTAGTGGGTCATGGAGGGGAAGACTCCTTTAAAGGGTTTTTATCTGGTAGCCTTTGGACTCATCTCAATCTTTACTGATTCCAGTCTGGGGCAAGGAAAGGCATAGATCTGCCAAACATGGAACCTTGGTTCTATCACTTGGCATTGGGGTGATTACCCAACCAGAGTAACAGTAATATGGCTCCAGTGGAAGGAAAGTCATGAAAAGCCAGTCTCCATACTTTGATATCAGTACTAGTATCCTTCTTCACCACGAATAAAGGTTCATCTCGGTGGTCTGGCCAAATTCCCAATTGGATCAATTCTGCTGCCTTTAATTCTCCTTACATTTTTCACTGAGAAGATCTATTTTGTTTCCTGCTTTTAAATGTTCAGTGACCCTGAGCTCTCTTTCCCTTGTGACTAAATTTCAGCACCAGTAAATAAAAAAAATTACATTTAGGTTTTCAGGAAGATTTGTAAGCCACTTTGCAATCCTACAGGATAAAAGGGGCCCCTGAAATGTCCTATTACAGTTTTTAACTTCAAAGCTACAGTCTACAAATAAGGCTATGCTCTGAGATGGGGTTTTCCTCAAGACTTTTGGCTTTTAAAAAAGGGGGGAAAAACCCAAACGTTGGCTAACCTGGTCATAAAAGCAGTGTTAGCAAATGGACTTAGGGTATGACATTGACTATAGTTGAAGGAAGCATTAGAATCCAGCATCAACAGGCTTTTCTGAGTTCTTTCACTTTTTCTGCTCTGTTTTTTTTTTTTGTTGTTGTTGTTGTTGTTGTTATTAATTTATTTACTTTTAGTTTACAACATTCAGTTCCACAATTCTTTTGCTCTGTTATAACTTACTTACAGTATGAATGCAAACCAAGAGAACCATGGTTCCCAGACAGTTGACCCAACAGTCTTCTAAACCCTTTTGCATTACTTTGAACTAGAAATGTAGTTTTCAGTACTTTGCTGACTCAGTCATTTGAAGAGCTAAGATACAAAAAAGTGATCTATTTTCTTTCTCTTCTCTTTGGTAAAATGTTTTCATCCTTAGGAAAATTTGACAGTTGGCAGAATGCAGGTATAAAGAATTGGAATTTTTTAAGCTAGTGTCTAGAATGAAGTGGTATAAACTATAATAACAAATTATGACAAAAAATATGACAAAAAGAGGCAAATGAGTCCTATATAGAAAAACAGCTAGCTGGCCTGAGTGGTACACTTAGTATTCAGGAGATATTAAAAGGTCTTTAGTATATTGATTAGATCATTCAAGGATTTATGAGCAACCATATACAAGAGGCTCACAGGATGAAAAGGTATGGAGGATTTGCATTTGTGTTAAGGGAAGAAGGAACTTATATCATTGAAATGTTAATATCAGATATATCCAAAATTCAAAATATCAAAAATGGAAACCAGGTTTTATTATACTTAAATATTTTTAAAATTCTTCCTCTAGGTAGACTATTAATTTCTCTAGGATTCTTCCTTTCATTTTTCCAGCACCTGGTGCAATACTCAGAACCTAATAAATAAATGTAACCCCTAACCCAAAACATACCTCTTTCCTTACATAAACTTTGACTAACTGAATTGTGATTCAGTTAGGGGGGTGATTGTGACTAACTGAATTGTGATTCAGTACAGGGGAAAAAATATCTAAAATTGTATAACAAAGGTCACTCAGTTACTAGATATGAATCCCTTTAAAATATAATTCTAAAATATAGTATTTTTATTCAAAAGGGATATTAAAAATCCTTTACTACTTGATTAAAAATATAAGCCTACAAAAAATGCAGATACAAATAAAAGATTGTCGGAGACCATAGGATCATAGCTTTAGAGCTACAAGGAACTTCAGAGGCTATTTGATCCAAAACTTCATTTTATCAATGAGGAAACCAAGTCTTGAGGTCATACAGGCAGTAAGTGTCAGAAGCAAGATTTGACTTAAGACCTTCTGACCCCAGAAACAGTACAGCTTCATTTTTACAAGGTGCAGGATCCCTGCTTTGCTATAGGCAAGTAGGATTTTTTTTTTGGTCGAGGCAGTTGGGGTTTAAGTGACTTGCTCAAGGTCACACAGCTAGTAAGTGTCAAAGTGTCTGAGGTCAGATTTGAACTCCGGTTCTTCTGACTCTAGGGGTGGTGCTCTATCCACTGCACCACCTAGCTAACTTCCCCCTTTTTTTGCACTTTTTTTATTCATTTATTTTAAACCTAACTACTAAAACTTGAATATGCAATAAGAAAAGAAAAGAAACATTATAAACTTAAATATTAGAACTTAAATACAAAATAAGGAAAAAAGCAGTCATGTGTACAACAGAGCATAAGAAAGAATTCAAAATATATAGCAATAAATTTCCATTTCAAGAAAGCTTATATAATAAATACTACACACTGTGTTCAGAGTTGTCCATCTTTTGTTTCCTTATAAGTTTTCTTTTGTTTTCCACTGTGCACTTTTTACTCTGTTCTTTTTTTCCCCCTTCTTCCACCTTCAAGAAGGCTACAATTAAGTGGACATGATATCTCTGTGTGTGTATGTGTGTATATATTTATATATACAACTACATACATATATACATACATGCATACATAATACATCTATACATATGCTTAGATACCTATAATCATATAGACATACACATTCATATGAGTGTATGTAGGACCATACTACATTTGTTTGTCCTATATCTCTGAGAGTGGATAACCTCTTTCTTGATAAGTTCAGGTCTTTCCATAATTTTCTAATTCCATCAACTCATCATTTCCTACCCCACAGCAATATTCCAACCGTATACTGTCTAGTTATTTTAAATAGTCTAAAACAATATTGATTAATGTGGTTGATATGTAGTGTAGTCTCCCTGGCAGATAGGAATTTAACAAAAACTACTTCCCTGCCATCTTTAGAGTGGAGGAACATTTTACTACCATTCAAATTTGCTGATTTTTAAAGAATGACTTGATGCAAGAGGTTGTGTAGAGCTGTGTGTCTCAAGCAACTCCCTAGGACTTATCAGTGTCATAAATGGAATTTACTTCAGGGGTCTCTCCCTACTGGGAAATCTTCTGAAGAATTCATAGATTCTGCAATTTACATTGATTAAAAATCCTGAGAAAGAACTATAAAACCACTGTGGAAAATTAAAGCTAACAGTGAGGCTGAGTAGGGGGCAGGGGAGAGACAAAGAAGGACTGAAAAAGAACAGGCATGATTGCCAAATAAACAAAGACTTAAATGACGCCAAAAACACCAGGAGAGACCCACCAGAAGGGAATTTATATTCAGACACTCATCAACTTTCATCCACTAACTCAAGTCAAGAAGGTTTACTCCGATTCTGATGTGTAAATGAGTGATTAAACATTTTCTTTCTTTGTTCCTACTTACCTTTCCTAAAAGGTGGTACTTTGGGAAACTTGGCCGCAAAGATGCAGAAAGACAACTCTTGTCCTTTGGAAATCCACGAGGTACCTTTCTTATCCGAGAGAGTGAAACCACCAAAGGTATGACGACTAGGAGAAGTATTTGCTTTTTCACTATTCAGTTTCTTCAGGTTAGTCTAGAGAAGAGAAAGAGGTTTAAAAAAAAAAAGCTTACTTTCTATTATATAAGAATGAAAAAACAGATACTATCACAAAAGGGTAAGTTCTGTTTCATTTGTTTTTGGACCCCATAATTATAGTGGGGTAGCTGACATAAAGTGTAAAATCAACGGCGTTCCCCTTTGGGCAAACCAGTTACCAAAGTTAGAGATACTTGAATGTTGCTCCTTGAGGGAAGGGACTCCTTTATTTTTATCATCTTCAGGTCTTTGCATAGTACCAGGCTTATATTAAGCATTTAATAAATGCTTATTAATTGATCATTATGTAACTTTATCTGTCCAAAGAATATAGAATCATAGGATTTCTAGGCCATGTTAGATTTCTCCTCCTTTCAAAAACTCTTGGTTTAAAAAAAAAAAATCATACAGTTCTGTTGGTCTCCTACTGGCTGTGTACTTCTCCTCATTTCCTTTTCCTTATTAATTCACAACTCATTAGTAGCCTTAAGAAGAGGTGGGCAAGGGAAGGTGGGTGAGTGTTTATCTCTCTAGTCAGTCAGTTTGGCTGTTGGTTATAGGTTCTTGTAAAATGTTTGGCATGAGGGAGGAAATTGTAATTCATTGGATAAGTAGGGTATTTAGTTTATTGGAGCATTTTTGTCTACCAGATATACTAGGACCATCCTGGATGATATTTATGCAAGAGAGAGGAATGCAGGTCTAGTGATAATTCTTAGCTTGTGTTAATAGAATGAAAATGTGTTTATTAAAAGCTATGTACCCATCAGGATGCTAAGTCCTGGTAATACAATTAGAAAAGTGAGGTAAGCCTTTAGGCAGTGCTGTGCATTAGAAAGAGTATTAGATTTAGAGTCAGAAGACGTGAATTTGAATTCTGGCTCGGCTACTAATTACCTTGGACAAATCATTTCACCTCTCATGATCTTCAGTTTCTTCAACCATAAAATTAAGGTATCAGAAATGGACTGTTTTAGAAGAATGGGAGCTGGGCAATGTTCAGCTCATTATGTTTCTAACTATATTTGGGAAGGAAAAGCAGTGGTAAAATGGATGGATAAATGAAAAAATAAAGGAATAAAAAATCATTTATTAAGCGTTATATGCCAAGTATTATACTAAGAGCTGAGAATACAAAAGTAAAAACAATCTCTCTTCTCAAAAATGTTATGTTCCAACAGAGGGCGACAACACACAGGGGGTAGTGGTGGGGCACTTTGATACCAAACATTACAGGGATGGTGAGTAGGGACATAAAGGAGTGGATTGACACATCTTTGCAACAACACTGGAAAAGATGGTTTGATCATGGTTCCAGAACTGGAGTGGGGAGAAGGGTATGAGCTCTGTGGCTAGCAAGGCTGATGAGAAGATGACTGGGGAGGAGAGAAGGAAATGAAGCCTACCTAAAAAAGCAGAATGCCTGGCATATTAATAAATGTTTATTCCTTTTCACATTTTATATGTATAATGCAAAATATGTCTTTTATATATAATAGCTAGTATTTACATAGCTTGTGTTAATAGAATGAAAATGTGTTTATTAAAAGCTATGTGCCCATCAGGATGCTAAGTCCTGTTAATACAGTTAGAAAAGTGAGGTAAGCCTTTAGGCAGTACTGTGCATTCGAAAGAATATTAGATTTAGAGTCAGAAGACGTGAATTTGAATTCTGTCTGTGCTACTAATTTAAGGTTTGCAAGATACTTTACATGTTATCTCACTTGATCTCATTATATATGTGCATCTATGCACATACATATACACGTATGTGTACACATGTGTGTGCGTGCATGAATGTATTATGTGTACACTCTCTCTATAGAGATATATAAAGACAGATGGATAAATAGATGCACATGTCTTATTCCCCTTCCTCTAAGTTTCAGGAAGGCTGCAAATATTTCATATCTGTTTTCTCTTTACAGAGAAGGTATCCATACATATTTATACACAATACACATTTAGATATAACACAAGCATCATAGACATGTGTGACACAATATTATATAAGTACACTAGAAAGGTGTAAAACAAAGTGATTACCATGTAAATTGGGTGTGGATTTTTGCATTGGGAAGAGGTAAGGTAATGATGGGGTTAGAGATAGAAAGATAAAAGAAAGATAGAAAGATAAGACTAAAGATAGAAAGACAGAAGAGGAAGAAAGGGTTAGAGATAGAAGAGAAAGGCAAAGATAGGATTAGAGATAAAAAGAAGAGAAAGGGTTAGATAGAAAGGTAAAAAGTGCACTGTGTGTTTGTCTGTCTGTCTGCATGTCTCTCTGTCTTTGCTGAATGATCAAAATGAGTTAAATGAGTCTTTAAGAAAACAAAAAGTCAGTCCCCAAAGGGACAACAGCTACTGATTCTATGCATGTTTTATAGGTGCCTATTCACTTTCTATCCGTGACTGGGATGATATGAAAGGAGACCATGTCAAACATTACAAGATCCGAAAACTTGACAATGGTGGCTACTATATTACAACAAGGGCTCAGTTTGAAACTCTCCAGCAGCTTGTCCAGCATTACTCAGGTAACTTCCCTGCTGCTTAGCCCCTAATTAATGATGAGGGAGGGAAAAGTTTCAAGTGATGATACATCCTACTGCTACTACAGTTTTAAAACCTCACATTTATATAATGCTTTTAAGCCTTGAAAAGCATTTTCTTCACAACAACCCTGGGAAGTAGGAATACAAGTATTATTAGTCCCATTTTTCATAGGAAGAATTGGCAGGTCTGAGAGTTTAAGTGATTTGCTGTGCTATTACACAGCTGGTAATTGTCTGAGGCAAGACTCAACTCTTCTTACTCCAGCCATAGTGACTTCACGCTTTTTACTCCCCCAGGAAGAGAATGTTTTCTTTGCCAGTTCACATGATAGGATCTTCTATGGCTGACTTAGCTAAGCCGTGCTTTCTCATTGCTTATGGGTCTTCACAAATTTCCTATGATATTGGCTCACATACTATTGCAAAGGCTTCAGGATACCCAGAGTACAGAAAAATGGAAAGACCTTTTAGTCATTTGTCCTAAAATTTCCAGTGCTTTTCTTTCCACAAGCACCTCGGTTAACATACTCAGGAACCACAGAAATAAGATGGTAGGGCCATCTATACATTGGTGACTCCCATTCCGTGTGTGGAGCTTAAGGCCTTGCCTTAAACAAAACATCATTGCCATAATCACTGTGTACATAGATCCTGTTCTCTTGATAAGACTAATATTCCAACCCATTGAAAGTAGTGTTCTGGGGCGGCTAGGTGGCGCAGTGAATAAGAGCGCTGGCCTCGGAGTTGGGATGACCCGAGATCGAATCCGGCCTCAAAAAATGAGCACCCACACATAAATAATGACTGGCCGTGTAACCTTGAGCAAGTTACTTAACCCTAATTGCTTTAAATAAATAAATAATAAATTTTAAAAAAAAAGAAAGTAGTGTTCTGTCCCAAGTAGAGCTTTCTTTTCTAAACTAACTTAAAGTCATATCACCATAATAGTGCAAATGATAATTACTTTTAAAGTTACATGAATCAACTTCTGATAGCTCCATTAATTGGCAGTGTACCTGAAAATAGGCAACTTTTGAATATGGGCAAAATAACTTCTACATGTCAGCATTCGTGATTGTCTTTGCCCAGATAAGTGAAGTGAATATAAATAACATATAATTAATTAAAAATAAATAATCAGCTAGCAGGTTCTTTTGACCTAACATACAGCTTGAAACATTCTAAGACCCAGTGATCATCCTGCTTTTCACCAAGATATTACTCTTATAATTGCAGCCCCATTCACATTCATCAGCTCTTCAACGCACAACACAGTAGCACCAAGTGCGTACCTATTGGTCTCAGGCTTTAACAAGCAACGGGATAAATTGTTTTAAAAAATTGAAGTGAGATTGGTGGATTAGACCCATTTCCTCCCCCTTGGACATGGTAGAAACCTTATTGAAGATATCATTTCTTGATGAAGACAAGGAGTGAGGCATAGAGGATATAAGGCTGGCCTTGGAGTCAGGAAGGCTAGCTGTAGCTAGCACAGACAAGTTGCTTAAACTCTCAGCACCCCACGGCAACTCTTAACCTCTAAGTTACAGGTGAGTTGCTGATTTGCAGTGAGTGGAGGGGGTTTCAATATTAGGAGCCCCTACCAATGAAATTACAGGTCTGAATGCCCTCCCTGCCTTTTTCTGCCCCCTCCCCAAATGATACTTTTTCTTTATGGGAATTTTGATAAGAATAATTTTGGGAGGGAGGAGAGAAATAGAGCAGAATATCTGGTTTTAAATAATACACTTGAAATACCCAGATGCTATGTGGATTCATAAATGTTGAAATCTGTTTTATTATAACCACATATCAGCTGCATAGTAGAGTCTCTGGTGTTTTGATTCTTTGAAAACATGTTGCAGAAGGCACCTTAACAGCATCATAAAGATGAGAAAGGAGATAGTTTTATAAAAAGCTGCAGAAAAAAATCGTATCTTTAAAAAAAATCCATCTTAAACTCGACTTGCTTTTCCATGCCTTCTTTTTTCCCCTCACTTCTCTTTCTCTCTTTTATATAAGCCTGACCTTAGAGTACAGCCAAATAAATTAATTCCCACCCAAACTTCACAGGACCTTATTCCATTAAAAAAAAATAAGAAAAGAAAAGAGAGCTACCTCTGACTGTTCTCCATTTTCTGTGTCTTTTAAAATAGCATTACTATCAGCCTCTCCCATCCCTTTGTGTTACATTTGAATAAGTTACAGTCTCTGTCTCCAGATTCTTAGCAAAAGATAGGCCTGTCCAATGTGTTTTTATTTTTTTCCGTTTACCAGTTTCCTTTTGCTGCTGACATTCACCACAAAGCCTAAAGTGAAGGTCATTTTCCATATCTGCCATCCCATCATCACACCCTCAGTTCTGGGCCCTGAACCTCTCTTAACGTATATCCTATGATCACACTGGCTTTTTGGCTGCCCTGTTGACTCATTAAATTAATTTGAAGTCTGCAAAGACTGATTTTTTTTTTCAAAACAGTTGATGTCAAGTCATGTCTACCTCCCCCGCATCTCCCCCACATTGTACTTGAGAAGTTGATTCTTCTTGGAATGTAAATGTAAATCTTTACATTTATCCCTGTAACCTTATTAGATTTGGCCCAGTGTTTTAGCCTGTCACGATACTGTTGCGGATCCTGACCCTTTTATCCATTGTATTGGAATCTCTCTTATAGTTTGTGCCATCTGTAAATTCGTTGTTAAAAAAAAAATGCTAAAAAGCACAGGTCCTTTGGACAATTCTCTATGGCAGTGGTGTCTAATTCAAATAGAAATGATGCCTGAAGCCACATTTTGCCTTAGAAAATCACTAATGAACATTATTATAATAATAACATTATTACTATAAAACATTAGTTTTATTTATTTTGTTAAACGTTTCCAGTTACACTTTAATCTGGTTTCTGCATCCAGCTAGTGTTTGACATCTCTGCTCTATAGACCTCCTTCCAAGTTGGCATTGGTGACGATTCTTACAGCCTAATGTGGCACTCTAGGTGGCGTAGTGGATAGTGTCTACCTTGGAGTCAGGAAGATTCATCTTCCTAAATTCAAACTAACCTCAGACACTACCTAGATGTGTGACCCTGGGCAAGTCACTTAGCCCTGTTTGCCTCAGTTTCCTCATCTGTAAAATGAGGTGGAAAAGGAAAGGGCAAACAACTCCAGTATCTTTGCTAAGAAATCCCAAATGGGATAACAAAGAATCAGACATGACTGAAAACAACTGAACAACAATTATCGCCTAAAAGCCAAAAAAAGCACATCTCAAAACGTCTTTTAAGTCATAGGCTGACAAACTAGACCTTCCACTTGCTTTTGTACTGGAGCAAACTAAGGATGGTTTTTACATGTTTAAATAAAATTTTATTGTATTTTAAAATGTAAAAAGCTACTCAGCCCACTGGGCTGGATTTGGCCCTCAGCCATAGCTTGCTGAGCTCTATTCTAAGTAATCACTGGTTTTAATTTTCTTTTTCACTGTGTTCACATTCTGTTTTCACACTCTCAAACTTGTCAGAGTTTCTCTTTCTCTCGCTCTTCTTTGCTCCCCAGTTTAGCGTTTCCCTGTCCTGGGCCACTCTGTGATTTTTATAGCGCAGAGCTTGGCACATAGTAAGCACTTAATAAATGCTTCTCGTTTTAACTTACCTATGAGTCCAACCTCCAAGCGAAATAACAGACTGTAGTATCTCAGACAGCAGCAGTATAGGCTCTACTCTCAAATTCTGTAGCATTTTGTTTGAATACCAAAAGAATGACTAGTGAAGTTTGACCTCCTTTCCCCATGCCCCAGGTGCAGTTTTTCATGCTATTAGTTTAGAACAGTCTGCTGGTTCTGTAAAACCGTAAGCTCTAACACTAGAGTTGTAGTTATAAATATATTCATTCAGAATAGACAGAACCTCCAGTCTTCCAAGCAGAGGCCTATAACGATTGAGGGAAGGGAGAGGGAAAGAGAGAGGAATGTTTTCATGTAAATCAAAGGTGCCATCTGCCCACTTATGGCCTCCACTAAAACATAAGGATGTCTTTTCAAGGTTCCAAGAAAGTATCTAATCAGCATCTGGAGCTGAAGCCTTCCATCATACCTAGAGAGTGCAGAAACTCAGATTCAGAGTAATTGGCCATCCTTTAAGGATTGAATAAGAAGGGGGGGAGGGGAACCAACAACAAATTTTAAATTTTTCTCTGCTCTATCTCAAACAAATGTGTTTCCGTGTGTGATTTCTAATCCCCCCTCCCCCTGCCCCAAGATGCTTGTGGTGCCCTGCTGACATAACAGTTGTTGTGAGTAGCTGTTGTTCACTGGTGTTGGGTTTATATACTTGTTGTTAATGTTTTGTTTCACGTATTACGCTTTTCTTTTTCCTCTCTGGCTGTTGGCTCCGTTGCTGCTCCTTCAGAGAGAGCTGCAGGCCTTTGCTGCCGCTTAGTAGTCCCCTGTCATAAAGGAATGCCGAGGCTTACTGATCTGTCTGTCAAAACCAAAGATGTCTGGGAAATTCCACGTGAATCCCTTCAGTTGATCAAGAGACTGGGAAATGGGCAGTTTGGGGAAGTATGGATGGGTATGCTGTAACTCAGTTATTCTATTATTATCTTCCCTTTTGGGAAAATAAGGTACCAAAGATGGAAGGTGGATAAAGAACACTTTATGATAAGCTTATGATAAAAAAAAAAGTTCTGAATATATGGGTGATAGAGTAGGCTATATTTGGACATTGAGCTTTTTTATTTTAGAAAATCCAAAATTTTATTTACTCCTTGGAAGTTTTTACTTTGGGAAAATGGCTTCCTTTTTATTGTAATGGTGAGCTCCGATTAATAAGCCAAGGAAGGAAGCAATTTTGAAAGTTGGCATAGTCACTGCTCTCGGTTTCTGACCTGGAATGCACCGAAGGGCAAATCACCTTCCATCTTTTCCATTGCATGCATAATTTTGGATTGTAAGAACTTTGTTTTCTTTATTAATTCCCTCTCCTATAGAGAAAGCTGATGGTTTGTGTTTTAACTTAACTGTGGTTGCCTCGAGTTGTACTCCACAAACCGTTGGATTGGCTAAAGATGCATGGGAAGTTGCACGGGATTCATTGTTACTGGAGAAGAAGCTTGGTCAGGGGTGTTTCGCTGAAGTGTGGTTTGGTAAGGCAGAGAGTGTGTTTTGCTTTGGATGCCCCTTAAGAGCCACTTGGGAGAAAGACCTTGAACAGAACACACCAACACCTGCATACTCGTCCACCTTGTCTAGGATACCCTGAAGGATGGAGTAAATGGGCCCACCGAACCGTAGTTTGCAGAGTGTGTCTGTCTTCTACTGTTCTGGGTTGTGGTACTCCAAAGATGACATTCAGAGGTCTCATTATTCCAGGCTCATCTTTCTATCAATGATTCCCATACATAGTAAGAACTTTTGGCCAGGAAAACAGCATAGAATTAAAGCATATTTTTTCTCCTAAGAGCAGAGAAGGTAAGATGCTCTACAGAAAAGACTTCCATTTTCATTCACTTAGTTGTCAATGATAGGGAACAATTCAAAGGGTCTTTGCCTACAGATTGTCTGCAGGTTTGTACTCCACTGATGAGCATCTGAGATGAAGGTAATTGAGTTGACAGTGGATTCTTCTTTCCCAGAGCTCTTTTAAAATGGAATAGTATCATTATCATCCCAGCACTTAGTACAGTACCTGATATACAATAAGCACTTAATAAATGTTTATTGATTCAATGATTGATTAATCATCATCATCATCATATTAGACATGCATAGAGCACTTTAAAGTTGGATTCATTCTATACATACATTATCATCTTCAAGCCTCACAAAAGTTCTGTGAGATAAGTGCTATGCATATTATTATGTCCATTTGACAAATAAGGAAACCAAGGCTCAGAAAGATTGAGTGATTTGTCACAAAACTGATAAGTATTAGTGGCAGGATTTCAAACCAGGCCTAAGTCCAGCAGTTAATCTATTAATACCACATTGCCTCTCATGCATGCATACATTAACCTGCATTTGGTATAGGCGTGTTCAGATGGAAGCAGAGGCTAGACCACATTACTCTGAAGATCCTAATTAGCACTTTAATTATGAGGTATTTAAAAATATTATTTATGAGGCCTAGGGCCCAAAGATTTTAATAGAATCGTCCACACACACAAAAAAATTAGGCCTCCATAAGAGAATGGATTTTTAAACTTTTAAATTAGTACATTTTAAATTTCTTTCCATGCCATTAAGAGTTCATTTCCCATTGCCATTCCATGAGCAGCTTTGTCTCAGGGGCTTTCAGAACTATTATAGAATAGAGTGCTTCTGTAATTAACTCAATTATTGCTGGAGTGTCTTAGAGAAAGGGAAAATCTAGCCTACTGAAAGTTATTGGCTATTACCTGGAACATACTGGAATGTTGCATAAACTTGCAAATTTCCCATTTATTTTTAGGGAACAAATTCTGCCATATAATCACTTTCTACTTCTCAGCTTATAACCTAGTGTTTTGTATTTTATAATAATAAGAACCAGACTTCCACCTGGGTAATAGAGCTGCCCCAACAGAACATATTTTTTTTAATTCTTAAATTGGTGTTGTCAAAACTATAAATAAATTTTTACAATTTCACTTAAATCAGTCTTCCTTTTCTAATTGGAAATAAGCAGCTGTTTAATAACCTAGGGGGGAAAATTGTCCTTTTCTTCATAGTGGCAATTAAAAATCATAAGCCTTAGAATAGACTCATGAAGCTAGAAAGGACCTCAGAGGTCACCTAGTCCAGGCCCTCTCTCCTCATTTTCTAGATGAGGAGATTGATAAAAACCAACCGTCAAGCTGTATGTCAGAGTCCTTATTTAAATATCAGCAACACTTACTAAATTTTTTATTTCAAATTTAAATATTAATTTTAGTTCCCTCCTCATGGCTTTTTTTTCCAGCCTTATTAATATAATTCACTTTCTTATTGTGGTTGAGCTTTCATGAAATCTGAGGATTGTTTTTCTGTACAAGTAGACTGGATTATTTTTGACAGTGCTTCATTGCATGGATGATTCAACAGAAAAAAGGACCCAATCATGGGGTTACCAAAAACCTGAATTGGGAATGCTTTTAGACTACTGAGATCCAAAGGCTTTCTCTGCCAAATTTATCCATCCCCAAGCACTCAGATTCTTTCTAAAAAAAAAAAAATCTAAGCTTAGAATAGGCACACAGTAGACTTTGCTTTAACACAGATGGAAGGGTTAGTACCCTGATTATCACTGAAACACTAATGGATAAGCGACCCCAGCTCTGTACTTCCATCATTGTTGATGGTCATTATGTATGCAAGGGCCAAGGTTTTCAGCTTGATTTCTCTTTCATATTAATGAAACAGAAAAGGAAAATAGCACTTAACCACGTGGGCCTGACAGAATCAAATTAATGGAGAAAGTGGTAAGAGAATTGCATATTCAGTCATAACCCATAAATAAAACTAGTGTCACTTTTTTTCTCTTAAATATTTGACAGAATCTTTGTAAATGTCTTTGTTCCCTGGGAGTTTTATAGGGCTTGTTTGTGGGGAAGAGGGTGCTATGGAAGGGGAAAGCTGATAATTGATTGTTCTAAGCAAATAGTTATTAGTTTAAAAAATCATTTTCCCCACCAGAGGATCTCTCATTTTGATTCCATGTTATGGGCTGTCTGTAGGTACCTGGAATGGAAATACGAAAGTGGCCATCAAGACTCTTAAGCCTGGCACGATGTCTCCAGAATCCTTCCTTGAGGAAGCCCAGATCATGAAGAAACTAAAACATGATAAGCTGGTCCAGCTTTATGCTGTGGTGTCTGAAGAGCCTATCTACATCGTCACAGAGTACATGAATAAAGGTTGAGTAACAGTTCTCCCTCTTCTCTCCCCATTCGGACATAGATAGGAGATTGGTACGGTGAGGAAAACAGAGCTGTCTATCCACTTGCCTCCTGGTTTCTGCCTAAATGTAGTATCCTCATCAGGGAGGCACCAGTTGTGTGTTCATTAGCGAAAAGTAGTTTTAAAATAGCTCAGTCTGTTACTGTGAGTCCCCTATGTCCTTCCACATTCTAATGTATTCTGCCTACAAGTGCTGGAGCTCAGAATTTTCCAGTTCTTCCCAGGACCCATTACTTAGACTACTAGACCTGCTGGATTATGCTACTTAGCTATTCATCTGGATGTAGCTGTTTGTGTTTGATTTGCTTTTTCTATAATCCTGAGCACCTTGCATTAGAAATTGCAGTAGAAGTGGAAAAAAAAAGAAATTTACATGATAACTTCGTTGTATATTTAAAAGGAATAGCAAGTTGTCCATAGTAGATTTGCAGTTTCATGTGTAATCATCTGTTTTATTATACTGTGTTATGGAAATGCTTGTTTTATTCCATAAATTAAAAGAAAATACATTTTAAAAAAAGAAACTGCCATAGAAGACAAATGAAATGCAGCCTTCACTGTTTCCCTGTCATGTTTCTTCCTGTTACTTTCTTAAATGTACAAATGAACAGGGCATAGTGTAAAGGGCATTCTTTATTTCTCTTTCTTTTTCCTTTCCTAATTAAAGCAGTATTGCTGGGGGTGAGGCCAAGGATTACTTTGTTTTGGAAAAATAAATGAACCAAATAAGAAACAAAAGGTCTTAAAAGGAAAGCCATTCTACATCAGAAGACACTGTAGTTCTGTCTCCCCCTCCTACTCCAAGTGCTTTCTTTCAAAAAAGATTTGATTTATTTTTTCCTGGCAAATCTTCTGTCCCTTGTCTCCAGGGTTTATTTCATAAATAATTTGTATTCCATGATTAAAGCTTAAAAAATAAAAGATGACCATTGTAGGCATGTGGCCTCTGCAAATGATTATTTCAGCTTTTGGAATTATCCCTGACCCTTTTGGGTCCATTTATAATAAATTCTTCTAAAGCTTTGGCTATTTTGCTTTTAGCTTTCTGATGTAAGTTTCAGATGATTATGATCTAATTAAGGGGGAATGCCCACTCCACCATATATAAATCAGAATACTCTCTTGACTTAAATTTGTAAATAATCTAAGCTGTAATTTTCCCCATCACTCTTCTCTTCAGCTTGGTGTTTATCAGGCATGGACTGAGTCATGAAGTTTGTCCGATGCTCCTATGAATAATACTAATCATGATTGCAACAGCAACAATGAAGGTCAAGAAAACCTGGGATTGAGTTCTGTTCTGTTTCTGATACATAGTGACTGCATGACCTTAACCAGGTCATTTACCTCTCAGTGTCTGAGGCAACTCACTAAGATTATAAATTGCAGGTCAAGGGCTGGTCTTCATTTTTAAAAGAAGTTTCCTATACTAATGAAATCATAGATCTAATATAAATAATAATAACTTACATTCCTGTGGCAGTTGAAGGTTTCTGGGACACAATCCTCCCCCAAATACCTATGTGCAAGCTAGTGTCTGAGCCAAGATTTAAACCCAGGCCTCCTGCCTCCAGGCCAGATTATAATATACAGTCACTCTGTGAGTAAACTTACTTTAGTTGAGTTTTAGCTATGGCTTATTGAACATTGGGGTTCACCATCCTTTTGTCCAAAGGGATAAAACTATTCGCAAGTTTTTCTTGCTCAGGACATCTTTGTTCCTTGTGTAAACCATTAAATTGTTTGAAATGAATGCATTGTTCTCACCATGTATCTATATCCCATCTAAAAAGAACCCACTTAGCTCTGTTTCATAGTTTGTTTTACATAGTAAATGGATGCAATGGCACTTTTCATTCATAGGGAGTTTGCTGGATTTCCTAAAAGATGGAGAAGGAAGAGCTCTGAAATTGCCTAATCTGGTGGATATGGCTGCACAGGTGAGTGTGATTGACAGCAGGCTTCCCGTGTAGGATGTGCCCGCAATAGAGACACATGGATCGTCCTTAAATCAAGTGTTTGTTCACTCTCTCTTATGCTTTAACAGGTTGCTGCAGGCATGGCTTATATAGAGCGAATGAATTATATCCATAGAGATCTGCGGTCTGCAAACATTCTAGTGGGGAATGGGCTTATATGCAAGATTGCTGATTTTGGATTAGCCAGATTGATTGAAGACAATGAATACACAGCAAGACAAGGTGAGTCCTAGTGTGATTGCTAATTATAGTTTCTCTTTAAAAAATCACTTTCTAACCTGTTACTGTATCAGGACCCTTTATCAAAACTACCCCATTATTTCATTTACCTTTTCCTTCCCATATGGTCCTTATACGCCTGTAGGTAATTAGGTAGCACAGTGGATGGAGCCCTGGGCCTAGACTCAGGAAGACCTGAGTTAAAATTCAGCCTCAGAGAATTATAAGCTGTGTGATCTTGGGCAAGTCATTTAACCTCTGTTCATCTGTTTTCTCGTCTATAAAATGAGGATAATAAGATCACCTACCTTCTGGGGTTACTGTGAGGAACAAATGAAATAATAACCATAAAGTGTTTCACACAGTGCCAGCACACAAAAAGGACCATATAAATATTAGCTATTTTATTGCTATTAATTATCATTATCATTCCCACTCCCCTAAATAACCCATTAACAAAGTTTAAAAATAAAATTCATTTGCTGAACTGATCCTCTCTATCCCCACCCCCATACAATATAGTATCGTATAGTTAATCTAGAAAGGAAGAGAAAATTGCTTGCTAGTGGGTGGTCAGTTGGCTGACTCTTTGGCTGATTTTGAAATGACATGTTGCTTTTCCTTTGAGCACCTTGGTCTTTGGAGTAAAAGGATTGCAGAAGGCCAAGGGATCTATGGATTCCTATCATGGACCCATAGAAATGCCCCCCTCTCTCATCCTTTTCTCCCCTTCCCCAAGTGAAATTTATGGAAACAGACTTCCACCACACGTAGATCCCAAACTGGTATCTTAAATACTTAATGACTTCAATGTATAACCCAATAGGTAGTCTAATTAAAGAGATGCTAGAGAGACAACTCTTGAGGGCTGTGCCAGCATCACTTTTTTTGCCTAGTTTGTCAATTAATTTTCTATTAAACAACTTCATTACCATATGCAGTTTGGGGTAACAGATTGCCTCTTCTTGGGAATTTAAGGTTTGTGTTTTGGGGGAAGGGATGATTTCCTTTTTTTAAAATAAGGTCCTATTCCAATTCCAGGCAAGAATGAACAGTGGGTGGGCTACACTGAAAGAAAATATCTACATGGAATTTCATATAGATTATTTTCTTTTGTTATTATTATTGTTTAATTTCATGTTCCCCAAGCCCCACCTCTTTCCATAATATGTGTACAAGGATGGAAATGGCTTTAGCAGTCTGATGTTATAAGGATAAATGTCAAGCTAATATCCTGACTAGTACAGATGCTACAAAAATACTAAAATACATGTAGGTCAGCTGTTTGGATTTTCCCAACACGTGGAGGCTGTCGTTCTTTAGCCAAGAATGCACAGCCCAGTGCTGAGGCCAGATGGTGCATTTTGGTCTCTAAGCATAGCAGACAGGCAACCTTGATCAGAGTCGGCAGCCTAGGGAGAAATGGGAATGTGAACTGGAGGCAACATGAGCCGGACAGGATAACAGCAAGCAGTCAAGTAGGAAATACCAGCAGGATTAAAATCTGAACACCATTAGTGAGCTTACCCAGAGGCTAAGGTTTCAAATCATGATGGCCCCAAGTCAGGGAAAGTTTACTAAGCACAAATGTTTGATTTGTGAAAGAAATGTGAAATGATCAGTGTTCTTGGTCCCATGAAAGAGACTTTTATCTTTGTGTTGAGTCTCCAAGACTCAGAATAGCCAGGGTGACATATTTAAAATTTGTTTCCTGGGGGCCGCTAGGTGGCACAGTGAATAGAGCACCAGCCCTGGAGTCAGGAGGATAGAACCTGAATTCAAATCTGGACTCAGACACTTAACACTTACTAGCCATGTGACCTTGGGCACAGCCCCAATTGCCCTGCCTTCCCCACTCCAAAAAACAAAAACCAAAAAAAATTGTTTCATGGGTGATGGCAGGGAAGAGGGCAGAGACAGTATCTTCCTTCCCTGATTACCCACTTTTTCTTTAGTTGCCCTTCTCATGCATTGTGCTATATTTTAACAGTACAGTTAAGTGGATTCATTCTAAAAGTAGTCAAATATTCTCAGACCCTCCATGAACAGGTAGATCCTAGGGTCAGTTGTCAACAAAGACTGGGATGTGTCCACATATGTAGTTGATGGATTTAGACATTATTCTTGTTTAGAGTCGTTCATTGACGCCTAACAATAATATTAAGCTGATATTTAAAAATTACAAAGCATTTGCATACATGATCTCATTGTTGTGGTATAACCAAACAATGGGGTACAATGGGAAGAGCCTGATTTAGAATTGAAGGACCTCGCTTCAAATCCAAAGTCTGCCACTGACGTCCAAATACAAGTCTTTTCACTTTTCTGGGCCTTAGCTTCCTCTGCAATAGGAGAGTGTTGGAAAGGTCCCGTTTACCTCTGAATTTATGATCCTGTGATGAACCCTGGGGGTCAGATGATGCATTGCATTACCTATTACCTCTATTTCACAGATAAGGAAATGGAGGCTTAGAGAGGAAAAAAGTCACTTGCCCAAAGTCTCATGGCTAGGAAGTGAATTGGGACTTCAACCCAGGACTTCTGATTCTCTGTCCATCCATATCAAAGTTAATTCAGTTCAATTCAATAAGCATTTATTAAGTCCCTTCTGTGTGCCTGGTACTGCACTGTGCAAAATCATACAACATCATCCCAACTCTACTCAAGAATTTCCAGTTCATTCACAACATTGATTCATCAGCCCCCTCCTTATTCCCCTGTCCCCCATTCTTCCTACACTGGCCATCTGTTACCACACTCTGCTCCCACAGTTAGTTAAGTCTCACATCACTGGCAGAAGCATCAAGCCTAGGAGGTGGCCAAGACGGGGTGCAGAGGCAGATTTTTTACATGGTCTAGTTGTAGAATTATAGATTTAAAGGTGGAAAGAGCCTCAGATGTCTTCAAATCCACCCCCTTCATTTTCTAGAGGAGGAAACTGAGGCTGAGGGAGGCTACATGACATTTCCAGTCCTCCTTTGCCAGGTTCACAGAACTTTAAAGATGAAGAACACTTAGAGGTCACCTCCTCGTGCAGGTGGAAAAAAACAAGGTCCACAAGGAAAAATGACTTTATCCAAAGTCCCACAAGTAGAAAATGGTAACACCAGTATTCATACCCAGGCTATGGGACTCTTTCCTCTATACAGAACACCTGGCCTGAAGCTGTTTTCAAGCCTACACCAAACAATAGACAATGAGAAGAAATGGACTAGCTAGAAGGTGAAATTGAAAAAAGGAAGCATAGGATCTTCCAGGAGCAGGGAAAGAAGACTAGGAGCCTGAGGGAAATTAAAGAAACAACTGTAAATGTACCAGAACATTGGGAAGAGAAGAAACATAAACTCAGACATCATGGGAAAGGAAATATGTGACATTGACAGGGAAAAAATGGAGATGTGGTTTATATTGGTGGGAAAGGTCTGGATAGAGAACAATGAAGGAAATGGAGCTGGAACTGTGGAAAGAACATTTTCTCTGAAGTGAAAAGACATGAGTTCAAGTCTCTTTTTTTTTGGAGGGGGAAGGGCAGGGCAATTAGGGTTAAGTGACTTGCCCAAGGTCACAGGGCTAGTAAGTGTTAAGTGTCTGAGGCTGGATTTGACTCCTGACTCCAGGGCTGGTGCTCTACTGACTGTGCCAGCTAGCCACCCCAATGAGTTCAAATCTTGATTGATGCTGAGCACATGCATGACCTGTCCCTTACCCTCCACGGACCTCAGTAAAATGAGACCCTTTCCCTTACTAGATAGGTCTTATGGAAAAGTCTGCCCATCTTTCCTACAAGTAAAGAAACAACAAATGGGTTTGAAAAACCAGTTTAAGAAAATGTAAGCACTCAGGAAAAGACAGTGAGCTTTTTTTCCTTAAAAATAAGAAAAATCAAAAGTTGGTTGTTTCTATCTCATTATTTGATTGATTTTTTTTTATAAGAAGCACCTTTTAATATTCATCAGTGGGAAAGACACCTTCATTTTAAGGAGTCTCAGGCAACCTGGAATGATACTAGCTATTTATAAAATTTGTCACACAGATTTGTCTTGCACTGATATTTTCAAACAGCAGCTCTTGGGTGTGCATTCCACTCATGCATGCTGTAGGCAGCATGCACACTGCATACTTATGTGTCTGTAAGGGATTAATCAGCTACACTTGACAGCTGGTCCACGTGCCTAATAATATTTGCAAGTTGAGTTTTATGTTACACACCGCCCCAATCCACGCTGTGACTTCAATCACATAAGCTGTTTGTGGTATACAGCAATGCATGCCAGTTGGAGATATTCTCAGACTAGGATTGGTAACTCTTTTTCAGCTCAGTTGGTTTACCCTTCTAAGGGTAAAATAAACCATCATCTTCCTCTCCTGGGTTTGACTTAGAAGAAGCAATATGCACAAAGGCCCAGCTGTGATGTCCCTCCTAGAGCCTGCCATCCAGCTGGGTCTCTGGACAGTGGCAGAAGAGGCAAGCCTGGTGGGGAGGCAGCTAAGATTGGGCCCAGAAGCAAATTTGTCTCCATCTGCTTACAGGATAAAAAATCTAGAGCTGGAAGGAGCTTGAGAGCAAATTTGGTCTAACTGTCCCATTTTATACATGAGGAAACTGAGGCCTAAGAAGATTAATTGAAGTGCCCAAGATCACACAGGTAGTAAGCATCAAAAGTAGTCTGCTGACTCCAGAGTCAGTGGCAATTCAGTGCCTTCAAAAGTCAGCTGTTATTTTTAGATTATCTCCTATTCAGTGTTATGTGTTTCTCCCTCTATTGGATTAGATGGATAGAGCTCTAAGCCTGGAGTCAGGAAGATCTAAGTTCAAATACAGCCTCAGACACTTACTAACTATTGTGACCCTGGGCAAGTCACTTAACCATGTTTGCCTCAGTTTCCTTATTTGCAAAGTGAGCTGGAGAAGGAAATGGCAAACCACTCTAGTATCTCTGCTAAGAAAACTCCAAATAGGGTCATGAAGAATCAGGTACAGCTGCAGGACAACAACCCCCTCCATTATAGTAATCATAATATTTATATTTATATATATAAAGGCACTTTTGTAAAGCTCATTGCTGCCCAGTGAGCTGGGCGAGTAAGCTGAAAGTTCAGAATTATTCCACTACCATAGTGAGATCTCCATTTCATAGCTAAGGGGACAGATTCAAACAGGATAAAGTGATTTCGTCATGGTTATACAACCATGTGTAACCAGGTGCCGGAGCCTTTGAAAAGATAAATAATCAGTGATGACTAGTTGTAAATTGTATTAAAGCTGAGACCTACCAGTTTATGATAGTGCTCCCCCCAACAATGCCAGGCATAACCCTCCCATTTCCTCCTGTCTTATGCATCTCTCTTTCCCTCAGTCCTCCGTAGGGTCAAGGCTATGTGCTGGGCCTTTCTTATAGTTGATATTACATGGTTACTCAGATACTAGCCGTGTGACCTGGGCAAGTCACTTAACCCTGTTTGCCTCAGTTTCCTCATCTGTAAAATGAGATGGAGAAGGGAATGGCAAACCACTTTAGTATCCTTGCCAAGAAAACCTCAAGTGGGTTCTCAAAGAGTCAGACACAACTGAAACCATACAACAGCAACATTTTTGCCATATGAGGAGCCCACCTTTTTTTCCCAGTCCAGTCTCTCTCTGATTACTTACTTAATCTCTTCTGCAACAATTCTTGATTGATAGAATGCTGCATTATACTCACATGCCCCTCTCCCAAATATCTACCAAGCATTTATGTATGTGTGTGCCATCATGGCCACATGATGGTGTTTCAGAGACCTCGTTACTGTATCTATGTGCTTCCCTTACCTCCTTTATCAAACTTTAAGCTCACTGATATCAGAGACCTCCAACATTCAACAAATATTTGTTGAACAAGAGAATGAAGGCCTATAACTGATAATACTTGGTGACTGATTGAATATGGGAGATGAGGGAAGAGTGGAAGATGCTGAGGATTTGAGACTCAGGGAAGAATTCAAGCCAAGTTGGCTTTGGAGGAAAGGGAATGAGTTTGATTTTCAATATTTGTGTCGGAAATAGTGGGACCTCCCAGGTAGAGATGTTTGGGCCACCTCTACCTCATATCCTCGCCTAGCTAGCACTGTTGCTACTTACATGATCAGCGCTCTCTCTCTCTCTCCCTCCCTCCATCTTTTCTTCCCTCTCTCTCCCTCCTTCTATCTCTCCCTCCCTCCTCTCTCTCTCTCTCCCCCTCCCTCCATCCCTCTCTCTCCCTCCTATCTCTCCCTCCCTCCTTCTCTCTCTCTCTCTCTCTCTCTCTCTCTCTCTCTCTCTCTCTCTCTCTCTCTCTTTCTCTCTTTCTCTCTTTCTCTCTCTCCCTCTCTCTCCCTTAATACACCCCAGGTGTTCCTGTTTTTTGTTTGTTTATTTTTGCAAGAGCTGCCTCCCACCCCACATCCAGTCTTCCTTGATTTGGGGCCATAACTCATACCCTAATCCCAGCAATACTTATTCCCAGACTTCTTCTATAGTTTACCTCAGTTACCACAGTCATTTCTAGGAAAATTACTAATATAGTTCAGCTCCAGAAATCATTGCAGCTGACTTTCCTCTTAATCTTCACCTACCATTTCCAGCTGTGTCTTCTATCAAGCTTTATAAGTACTTGTGAGCAGGGCATGGTAGCACATGCTGCTGTTGGGGGAGGCAGACACTGGTTCATCTCTTGAGTGCCAGAGTTCTCAGCTGAAGTGAGTTAAGCCAATCATGTGCCTGTGCTAAGTCTGGAACCAATATGCCAAGCCCCCTATGAGTTGAGAAAAGGGAGGATGCCATCGGCCTGCCTAAGGAGGGGTCTGAACTTCTGTGTCCATCAATAGAGGGATCAAGACTTTTGGCCTGGGTGAGATAGGGGGATACAATCTTATCATCATCATCATCATCATCATCATCATCATCACCTTTATCATAATTACTTGTTGGTCCATTCTTATTTTCTGAGATTTCTAGCCTGTTTAATAATTAGGGCCTTTATGATTCATGCAGAGTTGAGTAAAGGCTTCTCACCAGATAATTAGTTTTCTGTGTGGATCTTAAACTCAATGGCACACTGACTGACATTGATTTTTAAACCTACAATCTAAAGTCCTTTTTTACTAGTAGAAAAAAGACATCAGATATCCTCATACACATCCTTAGTTTAGCCTTGATAACTAATGAACAAAGAACGGCTTTCTAAAATGTTCTCTTTCATTGACATGCATTCTTTTAAAAAAAATGTTTTTGAAGGAGAGATCACAAGGTTTTCATGTGATTTACTATTTTATCAAACAAAAACCTGTGTGATGTGGTAGAATACTAGATTTGGGCTCAAGTTCAGTTTCTGATACTTATTAGTTATATGACCTCAGGTGTTCAGGGCCATTTTGTTGCTGAACAGTCCCAGGCCCCAACACACACACACACACACACACACACACACACACACACACACACACACACGTAATATGCTCTTGCCTACCAAATTTTTCTTCCCAATTGCCTTACATTTTCTTTCTTTGCTGCCATGGTACCTCTGGTTTTTGGATTCTTTCAGCCTTTCATGAATACAGACTAATACCAGATTTTGGACTAGACTTGTGAGAAGGATCCTAAGATCACAATTTTATAGCTGGGAGGGACCTCGGAGGCCATCTGGTCCAAATCCCTCATTTTACAGATGGGGAAACTGAAGCTCAGAGAATTAAAGTGACTTTGAGGTCACACAGTCAATTAAGAATATTAAAGTTTGGGGAGAAGTGATGGGTATAAAAAGAGATGGCCAAGCAAAGTATATGAGGAACCAGAGCTCTCCTTGGGAGCCAAATATGGCGTACCCCTATCACCCCTGTTTCTGGGGCAGCTGAAGCTGTGGACCCCTTTAGTCTGGGAGCTGCAATAGGGCAGAAGCCAATCACATATCCATGCTAACTTCAGCATCAGTTTGGCAAGCCCCCAGTACAGGGGAGCACCAGCCATGAGTGGAGATGGAGCAGGTTGAAGCTTCCATGCCCCTCAGCAATGAGGTCTGGCTGGTGACTGACACACTCCAGCCTAGGTGAGACAATGAGATTCAGTCTCAGAAAAACAAAACAAAACAAAAAATTCTCCCTGAAGTTGCTTCTTCATCATCATCATCATCACCATCATTATCATCCTCATCATAGTTAACATTTATATAGTGCTTACTGTATGCCAAGGAATGTTCTAAGTGCTTTACAATTATTATCTCATTTGATCTTTGCAACAATGCTAGGAGGTAGGTGCTATTATTATATAAATTTTACAGATGAGGAAATTAAGGCAAACAGATCAAGTGACTTGCCTGAAGTCGAGTGACCCACCCAAGTTCACATAGCCAGCAAGTGTTGAGGGCTAGCTTTGAACTCAGGACTTCCAGGCCCTGCTTTCTATGTACTACACCACCTAGCTGCCCTCTTCCTTGTAAGTTATTTAATCTTTTTTTTTTTTTTTTTGCTTTATGGAGGGGCAATCGGGGTTAAGTGACTTGCCCACGGTCACACAGCTAGTTTTTGTGTTAAGTGTCTGAGGTCAGATTTGAACTCAGGTCCTCCTGACTCCAGGGCCGGTGATCCATTCACTGTATTTAATCACTTAGATTCAGGTCTCAATGAGGCATCCTGTGGCAGTGAGGACTGCCCAAAGAGGATGATTCCTTACTCTTGTATTGTTTAAAGTGAGGAAAATATTTTTTGGACCCCTGTCTTACAGAGTTGTTTCAAGGATGAAGTGAGAGAGTATGTGTTTTGTAAACTTTAAAGCACCACATAAATGTTAGCTATTACCATTATTATTCCTTCTAATCAAGGCCAGCAAAATTGTGAAGCAGACAGATTTGGTCTTATTTGCTTGTTCTGAGCCCTTGTCTGGCCTAATGAATTACCCTTCTCCATCCCTCTCCCTCAGCATCTTCCCACCATCCCTTTTATCAAAATGTGACCTCCAAATTGTCCGGGACGGAAGAACTCAGACTAATTTGTACTAAGATGTTGATAACTGATAAAAGTGATTTACCACATTTCCCCAGCCAAGAGTATTTGCATTTTAACCAGGGACAGATTCTTAGTTCAAAGGAATAAAACTCAAGTAGGAGAATTGGAAATATCAGTAAAGCAATCTAGTAGGGAAAATGTCTTGGGGGGAGGGCAGAGCCTTGTTTGCTTCCCTTAACTCAAACCTCACCAACATATGAGACCTGCCTTTACTGATTTTCTTCCATTACTTAAGTAATCAGGAGTTAATTAGGTTATATTTTGGTGCTTTTAGAATTAGTAAGAACAGACAAATCTTTAAAACTTTGAGTATGATTGCCAGAAGTTTAAAAGCCACATCTTTAAATAGAAGGGGGGGATGCAATACTCCCCCCAGAGGAAAGTTTAAGTTGAATAGATGGTTGTCTGGGGGGAAATTCATGTATAAATTACACTAGGAAAAAAAATTCATAATGGTTGCAGTTTTCATGTTAATTATTTCATGGTAAAAATTTGTGGCTGCATAAATTAACACATTCTTTTATGGAGAGCATATTTTAGAAAGATTTGTTACTTTAATAACTCTTTGTGTATCAGAAACCCCAGATGCCTGTGCTAATTAAATATAACTAGATTTCTGATTCAGAAAGCACAGTGGCGGTTTAACAGCGACAAGCAGGCAGTGAAGTTGACAAACACAATCGGGATTGAAGAAGATTCCTGGGGCCAATCAGAATTGTAAATTTGATCCCCAATCTTACTTTTATATTATAAAGATTTAAGAATTGCTAGCTCCACTCCCCCCACTGCCACCATGCTTCCCTATCTTTCCCCCTTCCCCCCATGTCTCTTCTAGAATTATGCAGTAGAGCCTCTTGGAGGGCCCTTTGCCGTCTGGGCTACAGATCAGACTTAACTAAGATTTGCCAGGATGACCTTGCCTCGCCTCTATCAGCACAAGGATTTCCTGTTCTCCTGTTAGCAGCCTCACTGGTCCTGCACAGCCTGTTGTTATGCTAGCAGCAGATACAGAAGGATCCTTTATTAATTACCCGAATGGAAACTAACTTCTCTAAATATACTAGTAGGAAAAAGGAAAGGAAAATCACAATATGAGGAAAACTTAAAATGTCTCAAGTCCCTCCATTGTTTTATGCACCGGGGAATTATAACCTTCAGTTCTTAACTACCTTGCTTATCAGCATTTCCACTTTCACATCCCCACCCCCAATCTTGATCTTCAGTGCATTCTGACTCCTTTATGGCTTAACCAAGGAGACCTCTCCACCCCCCTCCATCTGGCCCTGGTGCTTATCGCTTTGGGACTGGCTGGCTGCTATAGGGTCGCAAGGTGTCAGTTTACACCGCAGGATGTCTGCCCTGGGTCTGACCCCTCCAGCAGCCCCTCTAGTCTGAAGGGGAAGGGTCCTGAGACAGCTCTCTTCTTTATTTGGATTTCCAGATAGTGGGATTGTGTCTGGTCAAGCTAGATTTGTTCACAGCTGGGTTAGGATTTAAAGCCCCAAGCAAAAATTGCTGCCCCTACACTCACCTCTGCAGACTTCCACCCAGACAGTTTCAAGGTTCTATGGCTCTGTTGATCTACTGAACCACCGCAGGGCTTCCGAGACCCAGAAGTAACAGATCAGATTGGCAGAGAAATGGAGACTGACCAAACTGTGCAGATCAACTGTTTTCCCATAGAAAGGATGTGTTGGAAACTAAAGATTAAAGTTAAAAGTTACCCTCTCTTCCTGTTCTTTCTTTCAAGGTTTAAAACTGTTGTAGGGGAAGGAGGTAGATTAATTTCTTCCATTTCCATATTTTGGGATCTCTAGCTGCCTGAAAAACAGATGGGGAATGATGGTGAAGCTGGTGGTAAGCTGGAGGGTTTGTTTCTAGCACCTTCAGTGCTCAGCAGTCAAACTTTACTATTCAGTCAGGGTACTTTGTTGTTGGGTTTGGGGTTTTCCTCCCTTTTCTTTTGATATTTTGGGCAGAACCCTTTGCTTCTGTTATTTATGGATGGGTAAAAGTAAGTAACTGGTTTATACTTCTTAGTAACCTTCAAGAAGGAAGCAGATGGTCATACTCTGTGATTTCAGTGTGTAAATAGGAATTGCATATTGCTGTCAGATAACAGGAATGTCATTTGGCTTCATTTCCCTTACCTTTCTTTGTGGGCAAAAATGTGTTTTGCTTTCTCATAATCAAGGGGAAAAATTAAAATAATATGTGGAAACCCAACCAAATTGTCAAGCCTCTGGCTGCTTCCAACTAGAGAAAGGTGCATATGATAACTTCATTCTCCCCCACAGAGGTTCCACAGTACTGCTATCATGCCAGATTGAGGGAAGAAGCATTTTGAAATTATAACCACAAAATTTTTATTTATCTTATTTTCTTCTCTCATAAGCTCCCTTACTAAGTCCGAATTCATTGACACCTCTATCTTATTCTTCACAGTGATTGATCAAATAGTTTCCTTTCTTCAATCCTTTGACCTTCTCCTTCTGTTTCTATCTCTGTCTCTCTTTTCTCTCTGTTTCTCTCTGTATGTCTCTCTTTACTCTCTCTTTTTCTCTGTGGTTCTGTGTCTCTCCCTATCTCTCTGTCCCTGTTTTTCTCTGTTCCTCTGTGTCTCTGTTTCTCTTTCTCTCTCTCTCTCTCTCTCTCTCTCTCTCTCTCTCTCTCTCTCTCCCCCCCCTCCCCCTCTCCCTCTCTCTCTCCCCCTTCTCTTTCCCTCCCTCCCTCCTTCCCTCCCTCTCTCTCTCTCTCTCTCTCTCTCTCTCTCTCTCTCTCTCACACACACACACACACACCACCACACCACCACACTCCTACTCTCAACAACTCCCCTCACCTCCTCTTTCACTGATATCCAGACCATCCATCATAAGATCCATCAACTTTTCTGGCCTCCACATTTCAGAATCTTTCTTTATTTCCACCCATTCTTTCTTCTTTCCTTCCTTCCTTTGTCTCAGAGGGCAATGTGTTCCTACTCCTTGCCAAAGTCTGGGCCTTTGATCTCATAATTTCCCATCTCCTCTAGACCTTGCTCCATTAATCACTTATCCTCACATTCATCTCCCCCAGTTCCTTCCTATCTGCCTACCAACATGCTCAGCTCCCCACCCTCAGATCCTTAACAAAAAAGGAACAAAGGAGGCTTTCTTCTGCTCATCTCTACCTTTTTAATCTTCAGAACTTCTTGAAGAAGTCCATAACTGGTTGTCACCACCACCACTATTCTACTAAAAGTGTTCCATCTAAAGTCACCAATTACGTTGTTGCCAAACCCTGCAGCCTTTTCCTAGTCCTTACCCTTCTTGATCATTCTGTGGCATGTAACAGTTTTTCTTCCTATTTGTTCCTTCCTTCCTTGACTTAGGGGCCTATCTCTAACACTTCTTCCTCTCTCTCCTCTGGCTCCTTATCTCATACCTCTCTCATCCTCATAATCTCTTGATCTGCCAAACTGGACTTCCTAGCTAGTGTTTTCCCACATCCTTTAGTTCCCATTGTTTCCTATGCCTGAAGTGCCTCCCCTCCCTCTTCCATCTCTCCTGTCCATCCTTCAAGTTCCAACATAAAGGATAATCCTTCTTGAAGCCTTCCCTAAAGTCCTTTTCCCACTCCAGTTGGAAATGATTCTTCTTTCCTTGGGCTGCAGTGAGGTGGCATTTTGTCTCTGGTTCCCTTAAGTATTTGTGTTTTGTTTCGTATGGAAGTTGTAGATATCACACCCCATTCCCCTTACTTGATTGTGAGCTCTGTGAGAACAAGGGGGCAGGATCTTATTTAAATTTTATCCCTCCTCACACCTAACACAGTTCTCGACATATAATATGTGTTTAATAAATGTTTAGCAAATTGTTGAATACTAACCAGATGCCCTTACATTTCATCCAGGGCAATATTGTTCCCCAACAATATTTCAAAACACAGGAAAAAATTTTTTTTTCTTTTTATTCTTTCTGGGTGGTGTGGAATGATACTTGGCCTTAGCCAGGCCTGTTAACAATTATTTTCTGGAGATGGCTGGCTTCTTGGGGGAATTGCTGGCCCAGACCAAAGACCAGCCCACAGCTAATTCCTTTCTACTACCCTCAGAAAGAAAAAGCATACAGCATAGTAGGGAGTCCCCACACATCTCTGCTGCCTTATCACCTTCCTCTGTTTTAAATAGAAACCTCACTTATTCACATCCATTGTGTTAAGGCCCGGAAGCTATCTTTTGTCTGATAGTGTTTTCTTCTTGGCTCCTGCAAGCTCAGGAATGATTCTGTCAGAGCTGTGCCAAGGGATCCTGAATTCCATTTACCCCAGCCCTCTCTAGATAACCTGCTGGTGAGCTACTATCAATAACTGAGCACCAAAGGCACGTATCCTCAGTTTACCAAACTGTCTGCATTGGGGAAACCATCTCTGGCCCTCAAGAATATCACATGTGATCAGAAGAAGAATAGTACCAATCCCAGAGTTGTTGTGAAGATAAAATAAGATAAGGATTATAAAGCACTTAGTCCAGTGTCTGGCACGTAGTAGGAAACACTATGTAAATGTTAGCTATTGTTATTAATATTATCGATATTACATTGATATATTGCTAAATATTACATTGGTATAATGACCTTAATAATATTATTGATAATTAATATTCATTCTGTTCATAAACACTCCATCACAGTTCTGTGAATTAGCCATTGTGGACACAGAACCTTAATAGGTGGTCTTTGGGGGAGGTGGGATTGCTATGACTACAAAGCAAGAAAAAACATCATCTGGTGACCAGCTTTCTACTGATGAGCCTTTCTAGACTTAGCTAGGCTTGTCCCCTGATGACAGACACACAGGGCCCTGCACATAGTAAATGCTAAATAAATGTTTGTTGACTGTCTGGCCCACATACTCCTATCCTCTTCAGCCTTGTACTATAGACCCTACCAAAACTTGTGCTCTGCTGGCCTAACTGCTGAGAACCCAGGGTTGGTGCATCACCACAACGAGGGATCAGAGTAGACCTTCTTCAATGGAGGAACGTTAGCAATGGAAAAGGAAACCAGGGTCACACAGCTAATAAGTGTCTGAGGCCAGATTTGAACTTAGGAAGATGAATCTTCCTGTCTCCAGGCCTGGCACTCTATCCACTGTGCCAACTAACTGCTCATCCTGGCCATTGGCAGAAGTATATAAAGACTTCATTCAAATTCAGTGCTTTCTACTCAGTACCTGTGTGACCTTGAGCAAACACTTCAGATCTCTAGGCCTGTTTCTTCATCTTTAAAACAGAAGGAGAGGGGGTTGGACCAGTGAGGTCCCTGCCACTTCTAAGGCAACAAGATGACCCAGTGGCAGTAGTCCTGTAGCTCAGCATCAAGTCAAACTGCTTCTCATACTCTGTTTAAATAGTTCCTAGTACTTTGAGACTCTCTTCCTGCTATGGACTGATTCCCAGACTTGTGTCCTAGGTCCCTATTTACTGAATTCTAGCCTTATACTCCAATCTCCAGTAACTGGTTATCATACTCTTTTTTTCCAGCTACATAAATGACTATCGTTGCTCTTGTTAGCATAGTTAGATAATCACAAATCTTTTTAATGGGACCATTAACATCACCCCTCACTCCCTAATTCAGCAAACTCCAATCGTTCCCTATTACCTCCAGAATTAAGTATAAAATCTTCTATTTGGTGTTCAGAGCCCTTCATGACCTGGCTCCTTCTTAACTTTCCATTCTTCTTCTACCTAACTCACCTCAAGTACCCTATAGACCAGAGACACTTACTGGATTATTTGTTCTTCTCACTCTGTAAATTTCCACTTGCTATCCCCTACACCTTCAGTTTTTTCCTCTTCAACTCCACCTCCTGCCTTCTGCAGATTCCTCCACATTCCCCCTAAAATTCCACATTCTACAAGAAAGCCTTTCCCTTAATTCTAGTGCCTTCCCGCTATTGATTATCTCCCAACGTTCCTGTAGATGATTTGTTCGTAGTTTAGTTATTCTCTCCCCCATTAGACTGTGAGTCCTTGAGAGCAGGGACTGCTTTTTGTCATTCTTTACATCCTTTAGCATGGTGCCTGGAGTACTTTCTTAATAGATGCTTACTGAGTGGTTCCATACAAAAAATGGTGTTCAAGAGGAAAGCTAGAGGCAGCTAGGTGGTGCAGTGAATAGAGCATTGGCCCTGGAGACAGGAGGACCTGAGTTCAAATGTGGCCTCAGACACTTGACACTTACTAGCTGTGTGACCTTAGGCAAGTCACTCAACCCCAGTTACCCTGCCCTCCCCCCTCAAAAAAATTAAAAAGAGGAAAGCTAGAACCATGTGTACACAGGCATATTTTATCATGTCTACAAAATCTTCATGAAAATGACCAATGGGATAAGGAAAGGGGAGGCATATATGTGTATACATATACATATATATATATATATATATACACATACATATATGGAAATAAATGTGATGCAAAAACAAAAGGTATCAGTTTGTAAAAATTATCTACACACACATTGAAGATGTTCTTGATGAAAAACCTGAGAAGGAAGCAGACTGGCTCCTGCAAACAATTTTCTACAACAAATCCCATCTTTACAGTCACACAGTTAACTGAAAGACATGAACAATACCATATTCTACTGTGCTTTTTTGTTGATTAGGAAAAAAACCATACCTCAGTGGAGCAAAATGCACTTTTAAAAGCTTTCCTATAACAAGGGGTCCCTTGCAAATATTAAGGTATACTAGTTTCCTTGGTAGATGCAACCACAGAGATAATCCTATCATATTAATGTTAATTTATCCTGCCATTTCTTCCCTGAGTTTTGATTTTGTACCCCAGGCTCCATCATAGTCACTCAGTTTCCTACTCCTGAGCTGAAATCTCCCTTGGATGGGGTCCCAGATGGATAGTCTCACCTTCTCTTTATATTCTCAGCACTTAGCACAGTGCCTGGTACATGGTAAATAACTGCCTGGTAGCAATTGACTCCATATAACTTTTGCAGTCTACTTGCCCCTCTTAGTTAGATCCCCCATATGTTGGATTTAGTTGGAACATTGTCATGTGGTGTTCACCCCTTTTTGTCCTTTCCCCAGTGGACTGAGACCTGCCTTGACCTCACATTTCCATATGCCTGACTTTTTAGCTTTGCTTCCATGTTCAGCCTGGCTTCCCATGACTCTGCAGGTCTTCCTGGACTTCCAGTCTCAGCCAGTCCTGGCCATCACCAATCAGATCTGCCCCATCAAGACTTGAACACTGACATTACGTTATTAACCCTTACTTATCATTTCCACCCCACTTTTTTTTTTTAAAAAGTGATACAGTCCAGGTGTGGCTTTGTGTTAATATGGCCATAGTTATTATGTGTCAGAGAGAAATTGAAATCCAGGTGTCTCCTAAATCCAAATATAACTCTCTTCACTACCAGTTCTCCAGATGTGGAGAAGCTATAACCAGGGTAGAACAGTAAGTTAGTCAAAGAGCATTTACTGAGAGCATACTCTGTGCATGCATATGCTAAGTGCTGGAGATATAAATATAGATAAAGATATATAGGAAAAAAATAGTCCCTGCCCACAAGGAGATCACATTCTAATGGGGGAAACAACATGTAAATAACAAATTTCAAAACAGATATACACGTAGGAAGGTCTTCTAGAAGGATGGTGGTGTCATTGAGAGTAATAGGGAAGTCTAGAAGACAAGAAGGTTTGGGGGAAAAGAAAATGAGTTTTGTTTTGAACAAGTTGAATTTGAGATGCCTGCAGGATATGCAATGCAAGATATACAAAAGCTGAGGTGGCTGTACCAGTCCTGGAGTCAGGAGGACCTGGGTTCAAATCTGGCTTCAGACACTTAACACTTACTAGCCATATGACCTTGGGCAAGTCACTTAACCCTAATTGCCCTGCATATCCCCCTTCCAAAAAAAGACATGTACAAAAGCAGTTGGTGATGTTGAGCTATAGTCCAGGAAAGAGGCCAGGTCTAGATATATGGATGTGGGAATCATCTACAAAGAGATGATAGTTGAACTCATTGGGGCATGTAAAAATCACCAAATGAGATTGTATAGAGTAGGGGGAAAAGAGGAGGATCAGGACAGAACCTTAGGAGATATAGAGAGTTGTGGATTTAACCTGCATGAAGATCCAGGATCCAGCAAAGGAGACTGAAAAGGAGCGATCAGACAGGTAGGAAGAGAACTAGGAGAAAACAGTACCACAAAAATCCTAAGAGAAGAGGCTATGCAGTAAGAGAAGGCGATCAACAGTGTCAGATGCTACAGAGACACCAAGAAGGGGCCACTCAGTCTGCTAAGAGACGCATTTGTAACTCTGGAGAGGCTGGTTTCAGTTAAATGATAGGGAAGAAGCCATATCATAGAGAGTTTTTAGAAGGAAATGAGAGAAAAGAAACCAGAGGCACTTAATGTAGATGACTTTGTTAAGGAATTTAACCAAGAACAGAAAGGACAATAGTGAGCGGGAATGACAGGATTAAAAGAGAGCTTGCTAATGATGGAGGACATGAGCATGTTCATAGAAGGCAGAGAAGGAGCCAATAGACAGGGAGAGATGAAAGATTAGAGAAAGAATGGAGAGGATAATGGCAGAAATCTGTTGAAGACAGGAGGGGATAAGATTAAAGGCTTTGACAAGGAGAAGGGTCACTTCATCTGAGATAGTGGGGGAAGATGTATGACCTATGTGGGATGAAGAGGAAGAAAAAAGAGCTCTCGGGCAAATGGCTTAAATTTATTAGATTAAGTATAAGGTGAGGTCCTCACCTGAGAATGTGGGGATCGGAAGTATTGTGAGAGGCTTTAAGAGATAGGAGAAAATTTGGAACAGCTTCTGTGGAGAGTGAATCTATCAGGGAGGGATAGGAGGACTACCTTGCTGCAGTGAGTGCCCAGTTAAAATTAGATAGCATAAATCTGTACTGGACCCAGTCAACAAGGCTTCATAATTGTTTCCAGCTCTGGTCAATAGCACATGAAGAGCAAAGGAGGCAGATGGTGGGAGTAATCCAAACTTGGAGTTTAGCAAGGCAAAGCACCAAAAAAAGATTGCCTCCTTGCCTCTGGACATCCTTCTTCTCCTTAAGGAGCCTACGATTACATAAGCCTTTATAGCTGCCATGTCCTATTGTTGACTCCTATTGAGCTATTATTAAGGTAGGCTCTCTGTTCTCTGAAAGAAAAGTACAGCTTTCCATCAAAACTGCTTTGTCCTCTCCCATCCTGCTTCATTTTAGCTTATTTTATTTTGAAATCTCTGCTTTTCTTCTTTTGGTGGGGAGGGCAGGGATGGGTAAAAAAGACAAAAGGAGAAAGTCAGATGGTAAACAGATGAGGGCATTTTCTGAAATGGCTCTTACAGGATCAGCCTTGCCACCGTTCTTCACAGTTTTAAATAATCATTAGGATTATTAATATAATAATAGCTAACATTTACATAGCACTTCAAAGTTTGCCAAGTGCTTGATGCACATTATCTCATTTGAGCTTTATAGAAACCTTGAGAGGTAGGCACTTGTATTCCCATTTTACAGATGAGGAAACTGAAGCCAAGAGAAGTTAAAGTACCCATGGTCACACAGCTAGTAAGTGCCAGAGGCAGGATTCGAATCTCAAGTCCTACACTGTGGCCACTTTGCTGAACTGCCTCTCACCTCATTATAGTCCAGTCAAGTTTCTATGTATTCCACAGCAGAAAACCTCCAGTAGGGAGGAATCAAATCCAACACCCTATGAGCCCTTTAGGGATTGTCTTTTCCTTGCAGAAGGGAAAGAGAACAAACATTTACTGAGCTCCTACTATGTGCAAGGCATCATGCTTTAGAAATATTATCTCATTTGAAGTCTCTGTTCCTTTTATCCCTCTCTTCTCTCTTTTTTTTCTGAAGTACTCCTATACTTATCATCAATAAAAGTATGTGTGTATGTATATATATATATATATATACATATACGTGTGTGTGTGTGTGTGTGTGTGTGTGTGTGTGTGTGTGTGTGTGTGTGTGTGTGTGTGTGTAACCTGACCAGTATCCAGACTTTACATAAAGGCCCCCAAGGAAGGGGAACCTGTTGCTTCATAAAGCAACCCTTTCCATTTGGAATAGTCTAATTGTTAAGATTTTCTTCACACCAAGCCAATACATCTGTCTTTGAAACTTCCACTTTTTTGCACCAAGTTCTGCCCTTTTAGGGCCAAAAAAAATACAGCTTCTATTCCATATGTCATTTCTTGAAATACTTGAACACAGCTATTATTTTCTTTCTGAGTCTTCTCTTTGCTGGGCTAAACTTGCTTGTTTCCTTTAGCTGAGCCTCATTGTGACATGGCCTTAAGCCCTTCACCACTCTGGCTGCCCTCTTCTCTATATATTTCCAGCTTATCAATGTTCTTCTCAAAAGGCTATGTCCAGAGCTGACCACAGTATTTCCAATGTGATCTGGTGAGGACCAAGTTTAGCAAGTAGGTCTGTTGCTTCCTTATTTCTTGAGGTCATGTCTCCCAGTGCAGTGAAAGGTCCGATTACCTTTTTCAGCTGCTATTTTATTCTGTTGACCTCTTTGGGGCTTGCAGTCCATTAAAACCCCTAGATCTTTTTCAGACAAACCACTGTCTGATTTTATCTACCCTCTCTTGTGCTTTTTTTTTTTCTTAACTCAAATGTAAGTCTTTACTGTAAAGATCATTTTGAGCCCTGATTCTGGCATCCCATTGTGTTAGCTGCCCTTCCTAGCTTTGTGTTATTTGGAGATTTGATAAGCATTACATCTATGCCTTTCTCTTCCAATATCTGATGCCTCACTGTGTCCTGGCCATGACCCCAAGCCCTGGAAGCCATGCCATAGAGCACAGTCTCTGACAGGCTCTACCACCCTTTGAGTACAAGGGTGGACACAGAATGTATGGCCAGCCTACAGAAGTACAGAGAGGCTCATTACCAGAGTCCTGGCCGGCACACAATAATGTGTTTAGTTGTGTTTTTTTTTTCTTTTTTTGGCCACGGCAGTTCATTATGTAATTTTAAAAGGTGAAGAAGAGGTGTAGAAACTCATTCAGCGTGGGGTTTCCTCTGTAATGAAACCACATATCCTTGTCTGAGGTTGGACAGTATAACTTAGCAAGTTAGCTAATATAACGAAACATCTGTTTCAAGTTTCAAATTGTTTATGTTCTCTAAATATAATATGTTCAAGTTTCTAAACATAGTATTTTCTAGATTACAAGTTGCAGAAAAAATACCAGCCTACTTTGGTAGAGTTTCTTCCTATGGAAGTTCCCCCTACAAGTGAAATCACAGATCTAGTCCCTAGTGCCGCATAGCTAAACCAAATACTTTGTTTTGTCTTTTTCTTTGTCACTGATTCAGTTCAATAAATATTCATAAAGTATCGGGTGGCACAGTGGATAGAGAGCAGGGCCCATATTCAAGAAGACCCAAGATCAAATCCAGACCCAGATATTTACTCGCTGGGTGGACCGTAGGCAAATCACTTCATCTGTTTGCCTCAGTTCCCTTCTCTATAAAATGGAGATAATATAGCACCTACTGGCCAGGGTTGTTGAGATAATAACTGTAAAGTGCACGGTAAAGCATAGTAAACAGTAAGTGCTATATAAATGTTATCTATGATGGTGGTGGTGGTGGTACTATGCCAAGTGTTCCAGTATTCCAATGAATCTCTCAGCTTGGGGCATTTTCTCTGGCTGTCCCCCTTGCCTGGAATACTTTCCCTTCTCCTCTCTGACTACTGACCTTTCTGGCTTCCTTTAAGTCCCAACTGAAATCACACCTTCTCCAGGGAGCCTTCCCTAACTCCTCATAATTCTAATGCCCCCTTTGTTAATGACTTCATGTTGATTCTGTGTGTAGCTTGCTTTGTGTATATTTGTTTGGATGTTGTCTCCCCGTTAGACTGTAAGCTTCTTGATGGCATGAGCTGCCTTTTGCTTCTTTCTAAATCCCCAGAACTTAGGACAGTGCCCAGCATAAAGCTGATGCTTAATAAATGTTTGTTCATTAATTGAACTTATAATCTCATCAGTCTTTATCTTCATTCACTCCAACAATGTAAACCACAACTTACACATGCCTCTCCATCTCATGCATTTTTTGTCCATGGCCTCCCATAAGTTGACCCCAGGAGTCCACCCAATATTCTTGGAAACTTCCTTGCATTATATTGATATCACAAGAACACAAATGGATTGTGTTGGTTGCCCATCAGTAAAATCATAATGGTGCATCCCAAAAGTCTTAGTGCAATGTTAAGCTTTAATAGCTTAGACCATTTTAAGCCTGTACCAACCCCATTTTCGATTTTACTCCCCTGTTTCCCTAATGGCATCCTTTTGCCCATTTCTTTGCAATACCTTGTGTAAAATACAATGCAGCTTGCTCATCTCCCCCCTCCCCCATGCATCTTTGGGGAATCTTCAACTTCCATTCTTCAAGGAAGATACCAAGGTGAAAAATAATAAGTAACTTCTACCCACAAGGAGTATGCATTCTCCTGAAAGGGATGAGACACAGCTTTCTAGTTTCCATTCTGATTTTCACATAGCAAAAATATATGTTGAAAGTAAGGGTGGAATGTATAAGAAACCTTCATTTGCACACTGGAAACTGTCCTCAGAGAAACTCCATGAAACCGACTATTGTCTTAATGCCATGAAGTACACGCAGTAACAAATTCAAGGAAGAATTATGAGGATTTGAAGCACAAGTGAAGAGCAGATTGCCTATTTACTAGGGATGAAAGAATTCCATTAACTCTGATGTGACCTCAGGGTAAGGGTAGACCATTCTGACCTCATAAATTTAGTTTATAATCCTGTTTTCACTTAAAACTGAGTGTGTGCAGTCAAGCTATGCTAGATTGTGGTAAAAGCAATTTATTTCTAGACTTTAAAGATGAAAACATTTTTGGTTTGTTAGGAAGACAATCACATCGTCAAAGTCATCTATGTTGTGCAATATTAAGTGCAGGTCATTTTTGCATAATAAACTCTAGTTCTGTGTTGAGGATAAAATCCATCACCAATCAGGGAATTGATTACATGTGATTTGATGCTTCAGTCAACAATTCAGCATCTTCTTTATGTGCAAGGCATTATCCACCAATCAGAACATGTTTATTGACACACTCACTCTTGTGTGCCCAGCACTGTGCTTATCAATGAGGGAGAAAAAGTATAAAATAATAGATTCTTACTGCCCTTTGAAAGGCAGCCACTGTTGGTGCAGTGGATAGATCACTGGGTATGGAGTCAGGAAAACTTGAATTAAATCCAACATCAAAGACTTACTAGCTAGCTGGGTGACCTTGGCCAAGTCACTTAACCTTTGGTTGCCTCACTTTCTTTAACTGTAAAATGGGGATAATAACAGCATCCACATTGCCAAGGTTGTTGTGAAATAATATTTGTAAAGTGCTTAAGCAAAGTGCCCGACACAGAGCAGGCATTATGTAAATTATAATATTATTTATTATTATATTATATGTAATATTAGTGTGTATAATATTATATAATATTGTGTGTATTATATTGTTATTAATAATTATGATTATTATAATTAATAATGGTGCCTACATTGCTGGGTTGTTGGGAGGATCAAATGAAATAAGATTTGTAAAAAGTTGAACACACTGCCTGGCACATAGTAGGTGCTCCATAAATGTTTATTTCCTCTTTTTCCTCTGGGAACTTTTACTCCACATAAAGGGGCAGGGGGAACAACAAGGGGAAATTCTCTTCTGGATCTGATTGTTACTGGCAGTGAAAGACTGGTTGCTGGAAGAAAAATAACTGAGAAGCATGGAAGGGTGAGAGACGACTCCATCTTAAAACTTGTGAAAGAAAAAGAGAGGAAAGCCTGGCATAGTCTGATGCATATCCCAGATTTTGGAGTGCAGATTTCAGAGGGTTCAGAGAAATGCCAGATAGGATCCCGTAGACTAAAGCTACAATGGAAGTTGGCCAAGAAGGATAAGAAGTTTTCAAGAATGATCATTCTGAAGTCATATGCAAAAACAAAAAACATTCTAACGAGGAGGGAGAAAAGTAGCTATGCAAACAGGTGGGGGGGTTGTCTTGTTTAGAAAGTGTGGACGATGGAAGCAAGGTCAGGTAACAGATGGTGACAAAAGCATGATAGCAACCTGTAAGAATAGTACTAGGAAGGTTGAAACTCAGCCTGGGCTGAGCATGGGGAAGAAAGCTAAGGATAACAAAATTGGGTTATGTTTGTTTGGGGAAAGAGGAAGATCAAAGAAGGATAGAATCACCAGTTGAGCCGGGATAGTGGTGCCCAACTGCAAAAAAGAGCTATTCAGTACTTGTTTTGCCTCTGTTTTTTCTACCAAGGAAAATGATCTTTGAATTGGAAAGAACAAAAGACATTACTTGTAGGGAGTAATTAGAGAGATCAGAGAAGAGAACAGATAAGTGTCTGTGGAAGAAACAGTTATCATTCTTCACTTTTAGGTGAAAAGAGATAATTTATTAATAATAGGTGACAGTGGACGTAGAGTCAAAGACCCAAATTCAAATCCTGCTTAGAAAATAGCAGAGTGACTTTGGACAAGTCACTTTGACCTCTCCAAGACAGAAGGAAAGAGAGGGGAGGGAAAAGAGGGGGAGAGGTGGGGAAAGGAAGGGAGGGAGAGGGAAAGCACATTAATTTAAGAGCTTACTATATACCGGGCATTCCGTTGCTAAGTGCTAGAGTTTTACATACAAGCATATAGAAGCTAACGTTCAAATGAGAGAGGATAACATATAGGGGAATTGGGGAGAGGAGGGAAAGCAAGTGAGGTGAGGAGAAGGAGAAGAAGTCTAGGGACTAAGCCCAGGTATGAGTGGGACAAAATATGGCTGAGGTCCTTACTAAAGTGGTGGTCTCAGGGAAAGAGGTATCAACGAGGAGGTGAGAGCCTCAGGATGAAATTTTCTTAGGGGAAGGGGGAGACTAGGAAGGAGATTGAGATGGCTCAATTTCCATATTTGTAAATTGGGATCATAAGAATAATTCATAGGTTTATTGAGATGATTAAACAAGATATTATATATGTGTATGTGTATATACATACATATATGCACACAAATGTTTTTATATAAATGCAGATATAAAGAAATTATATAAATTATATGTGGAATTAAATGTTATTGTGATGATCAAATTAGATTTTATATATTATACTATCTATATCATATATTTTATATTGTATAAAAGAGCTTTGCATATCTTAAAGAATTATAAATGTTAGCTATCATATTATCATTAGTAATATTATTAATAATAATAACCTACAAGTATTACTGCTGAGAGAGAAATTCAAATATCGGTTTCCTCTGCTAATTGAAATTCTCCCCTGGCAAAGTCTTCTACCATTTTATAATGTTCATAAACAAAGACAAAATTCTATGTAGAGATTAAAACAAAGATACAAGTTTAATTTTAGGCTTTCTTTGATATACTTAAACAAAACTATAGAAATAATAATAATGTCATGCTCTTGGAGAAATGGCTGTTTTCCTGGAATATTAAGGCCGGGTTCTGATTAAACAAAAAGCCTCACCTCCCTGACCGTTAAAAAAAAGTGGCATTTCCTTTGGTTAACAAAGGGGCAATGCCTCTTTTACCAGTCACTTCTCAGGATTCTTCTTTCATTGGGGTCAAAGGTAAATATTTATTGTTGTTAAGTAGTTTCAATAGTGTCTGACTCTTCATGGCCCCTTTTGGGGAATACTGGAGTGATTTGCCATTTCAGTCTCTGGCTCATTTTGTAGATGAGGAAACTAAAGTGAAGTGACTTTCCCAGGGCCACACAGCTTGTGAGCATCTGGGGCCAAATTTGAACTGAGGAAAATGAATCTTCCTGACTCTAAGCCCAGTGTTCTATCCATTGACCAGCCCCAAAGGTAAATAAGGAAGTGCTTAATTGGACTAATCTAAAGACACTCCTGCACCCAAGTCTGGTCACCAGACTAATCAGTCTTAGGAAATTGGAATTCCTTCCTGATTAAAACTAGGAACCAATTTGGGCTTTGCTAATTAAAAGATAAATGCTCTATATCTTGACATCCATTCCGTAGTCAGATAGTAAGCATTTATTAAACATTTACTAGGTGTCAGGCATTGTTACTTGGAACATGATCAAGTACAGATAAAGCTTTAGGACCAAAAACTTTTAACAAAGACACTAAGATAATATTACAAAATAACTTTTTTTTTTTTTTTGCTTTTTGGAGGGGGGCAGGCAGGGCAATTGGAGTTAAGTGACTTGGCCAAGGTCACACGGCTAATAAGTGTTAAGTGTCTGAGGCTGGATTTGAACTTAGGTCCTTCTGACTTCGGGGATGGTATTCTACTCACTGCACCACTTAGCTGCCCCCAAAATAATATTTTTTAAAGAGAAACAGGCCCATTTGCTTCTAAAATTCCTTTGTTAAGTCATTAAGCTTCTGTAACTAGTACCTTGTTGGTACTTAAGAAATTGGCAGGTGTCATGGTGGCACTACTCTCAACTGTGTTTGAAATACTGTGAAGAACTGAAGAGACCCAACAGGATTGGAGAAGAGCAATGTTGTCCCAGTTTCTAAAAGGGGAGGAGAGCGGAGTCTATAGACTATATAGACCAATGAGCTTGATTTCTACTGCTGGTCACATTCTAGGCTGTATTATTAAAGACATAGTTTGGAAGCATCTAGAAAAGGAAGCAGATCAAAATTTCATGAGAAACAGGAAGGTCATGTCAAACTATCCTCCTTTCCCTTACTGACAGGGTTACTAGACTTGTCAATTGGGGGAATGTGGGACATAAGAGTTCACCTAGATTTTAGCCTAATATTTGATAGAATCTTTCATGCTATTCTTGTGGGAAAGATGGAAGATGTGGGCTAGATAATAGTAAAATCCGATATGTTATGAACTGGCTGAATTTCTGTATGTTATGAATAATAATAGCTTTATAAATATTAATAATAGCAAATATTAACTTTTAGAAATAGATATTTACTCTGGTAGTATAGTTGGTATAAAACATCCTTCTAAAAGTCTATGACACAGTCTTCTGCATACATAGTCCAGAGAAAAAAATGAGCTCAAGCTTAGAGTACATGTGTTTTTCAAAGTGGTAACTCACAGCTTCCTGGTTAATTGGGAGTCCTTTTCTTCCCTTTGTGGGCCACTCATAACGTTCCCCTTAGCAATGATGATGGTTGGTTGGTGTCCTTCATTCTTGAAGAGGAACAATGTGACATCACTATGCTATAGTCAAGTTTCAATGTGTCTGACTATGGCTGATTGGACCACTATGAACTCGGAATGCTTTACCACAGGTTGGGCACAAATAGGCCATGTGAACATCTGGGGTGGATTCTCCAAATTTGCACATCCTGCATTTCCTTTCAGCTGTCTCAATTCTACTTTGCTTATAAAACATAGCACCTTCCTTGATGAGAGCATGCCATGGTGAGTGGTCCTGTGCCAGTGTCTCCCATGTCACACAATCAATTCCAAAATTCTTAAGAGAGACCCTGAGAGTGTCCCTGAATCTCGCTTCTTTTGACCACCATGTGAACATTTGCTCTGTGTGAGTTCTCCATAAAATAGTCTTTTTGGCAAGCATACATTTTGCTAATGCAGCGTAGCCTGCACATCAGAGTTGGGCTCTCTGAAGCAGAGTTTAAATGCTTGGCAGTTTAGTTTGAGGAAAGACCTCAGTGTATTGACTTCATTGTTGTATGCCTGTGAAACCTGGACAGTATGCCAGCACCATGCCAGGAAACTGAATCACTTCCATTGCCATGTTGTAGGATTTTCTTCAGGGTACCATTCACAGCCTTGAATCTGCCTTTCCTTATCACATTTGTTCTTGGCTCCCAGTACTGACACTGTATCTGCTGTTCTGGGACACTGCTAGGCCTAGGAAGTTGATGAAAAAGCACCAATCCTGAGGTCCCAAAGAGGGTGGTTAACAATTCATTGTCAGTCCTCTGGAGTTATGGTTTAGTCATTGTATTGATCAGAGTTCTTAAGTCTTTCAAAGTTTGTCCTTAAATGGTGTCATTATTGCATAATGTAAATTGTTCTGGTTCTGCAAACTTCACTCCACATCAGTTCAGACAGGTCTTCTCAGGTTTCTCTGAACCCATCCATTTAAGCATTTTTAATGGAACAATAGTATTCCATTACATTAACATGCCATAGTTTGTACACAGCAATTCACTAATTGATGGGCGCCCCCTTAGCTTCCAGTTCTTTGCCACTACAAAGGGATATGTGTGCCCAGGTCTTCTAAGTCCAGATCGCGTGCTCTTCAGTTGGATGACTGCCCATTTCCTGCTCCCCACCCTCCAACACTCTATTATAGATTAAATCTATCCTAATTTCATTCTTTCTTCCCCTGACCTCTCTGAATTTGTACAGCCTATCTCCAGAATGTAACTCTCATTTTAGCTTGTTAACATCTAATTCCATCTTCCTCATCTTTGTAGCCTTCTTGGTGTGACTTAAAAACTGAGAAGAGACCAAGTTGCAACTATTAGGACAGTGGTGACTTTTTTTTTCTTTTTGCTGGGGGTTTGTAAGGGAGAGGGACAGAGGTAGTTTTCTTAGACTGTTAGAGATAGATGCTGTATTATGGAGGGTTAAGTATCAAGCTGGCAGGAGTTGTTACCTTCCAATGAGAGAGGAAGGTAATCTTTGTTTCATTGAGTGGGTATGGGGGAACAACTAGGTGGCACAATAGAAAGAACCCTGGCCCTGGAGTCAAAAGGACCTGTGTTCAAATTCGGCCTCAGACATTTACTAACTATGTGACCCTGGGCAAGTCACTTAACCCTGATTGCCTTCCTTCCCCCCCTCCAAAAAATTGTATGTGTGAGAGAGAGACAGACAGAAAGACAATTTTTTGCCAAGTTGGAAGTTAGTTGAAGGAATAAAAGTGAAAGATCAAAGTGAGGTTTCTCCCTGTCAGCTCCCTGAGATCACATTTACATAATATTGTTTATTAGACAACAGACATTTATTAAGTGCTTATTACAGGCATTAGTGCTAAGTGCTGGGGATAAACAGAAAGGCAAAAAAAAAATCCTCTGTCCTCAAGAAGTTCCTGTTCAAATAGGGAAGACAATTTGTAAATTATTAGGTACATAGAAAATATATACCGAGTGAATGGAAGATAGTCTCAGAAGGAAGTTTCCTGGGGGAGTGAAGTAGAGTGGGGAAAGGAAATGGGGAAGACCTCCTGCAGTACATGGGATCTGAGCAAAGTAAAGAATTCTGGGCACAGAATTGGGAGATGGAATGCCGTGAGCAAAAATACTCCAGCAGATATATTAGGCCAGAGTAACTGGATCATAGAACACAGGGGAAAATAAGAGATAAGAAGACTAGGAAGGTGGCAAGGGGCCAAGACATGAAGGACTTTAAATGACAGGCAGAGGATGTTATAGTTTATCCTGAAGATAACTGGGAACCCTGGGAGTTTATTGAATGGGTGGGGGCTAGGCATGAGATGGTCAGATCTGTGCGTTAGGAGTGGAAGATGGATTGCAATGGAGACAGACCTGAGGCAGGGAGGGCAACCAGAAGGCTATGCAGTGACCTAGGGGAAACGTTATAGCTATTGTAATAGTCTAGGAGAAACGTTCTAAGAACCTGTACTAGGTGCTGACTCCATGCATGGAGAGGAGATATAGATATAGATATAGATAGATAGATATAGATATACACATACACACTCACACACACACACACACACACACATATATATACACACACACAATAGATATTGTGAAGGTAGATTTGACAGCAGGCTGGATATGTGGGGTATGAGTATAACTGAGTAGTCAAGGAGAATATTAAGGTCATGGGCCTGCGTAACTGGGAAGGTGTTGGTGCCTTTGATATTAATCACAAAGCTGGCAAGAGGAGAGATTTGGGGGGAAGGAGAATGTGTTCTGTTTTGAGCTTGTTAAATTAGAGGTATCTACAGGACTTCTGGGGTAAGATGTCCAGTGGGTAATTAGTGAGGCTGGACTAGGTCTTAGCAGAGAGACCAAGACCAGATAAAGAAACCTGGGGATCCTTTGCATGCCTACACAATGCTGTACAAAGGCTCAGGGGAAAGGATGTTATTATTCACTATAAGAGTCAGGAAAGGCTTCATAGACTAGATGGCATCTGAGCTGGGCTTTCAATTAAATTCAGTTCTGTGGGCATTTATTAAGCACCTGCTATGTGATAGATATTGTGTGGGTCACTGAAAATAACAAAGACAAAAAAACATCAGTCCCTATCCTCAAAGAGTTGATTCTACTAGGGATGGGGAAGGAGTACAGCATATACATTGAAAAGTAGATATAAAATAAATGCAGAAAATTTAATTTGGTGGGCAGCTAGGTCACTCAGTAGATAGAGCACTGGGCCTGGAGTCAGGAGGACTTGAATTCAACTCCTGCCTCAGACACTTACTTAGGTGGGAATCACTTGTGAGGATATGACCCTTGAATCAAGGGAGCTGGAGAGTGGAGAGAGAGAGAGAGAGAGAGAGAGAGAGAGAGAGAGAGAGAGAGAGAACGACTGAGCTGGCTGGCTCAGAATAGAACTACTTACACATGGGCAGCAGGACTGCAGAAAAAAGTCAGAAAAAGGAATAGTGCAAAAAAAAAAAAAGTCAGGAATGAAGAGAACCAGGAGAGAGTAGTGCCATTGAAAAACCAGGTAAGAAGAGTATCTAGCTAAGAGCATCTGTCACTGGTGCCAAATTCAAGTAGGAACATGTAAGGATGCCTGTGTCCTGCATATTGAGTTAGTTTTAAAACATAATGCTGTCTATTTTTTATTTTGTCAAATATTTTCCAATTTCATTTTAATTTGGTTCAGCCCACTCAGGAGTGTTGTGGACCATGTGCAGCCTTCAGGGTGCATTTGACTCCTTTGAGGTATGTGGTTAAACATGGTAGACAGCTAAAGATGACTGAGAAAAGGACTTTAGGGGTGGCTAGGTGGCAGTGAATAGAGCTTTAGCCCTGGAGGGGAGGACCTGAATTCAAAGTTGGCCTCAGATGCTTAACACTTACTAGCTATGTGACCTTGGGCAAGTCACTTACCCTCAATTGCCCTGCCCTCCCCCTCCAAAATGAAAAAAAGAAAAGGACTTTAAAAGTTGGGTTGGAATCAAAATTGAATGCTGCAAAATTATAGCAGCTAAAGTAGCCCCCCCACCCACCCAAAGAAAAGGTACAAAAAGGTGTCTTCCCCTCGCTTCTTCACAGAGGTGGGAAACTTTGGGTATGAAACACCATCTCATGTCAGACTTTTTCAATACATTGCTTAATTTTGCTGAACTGTTTTTTTTTTCCTTTTAAAAATTCTGTATTATAAGGATTGGCTCTCTGAGGGGGAAAGGAGAGGAATAATATTGAGGAATGCAGGTGGCATAAAACCTAAAAATAGCAATAAAATTTGTTTTCCTAAAAAAAAGAGAAGCTAGATTTAAACAAATGGAGGATGTCAGGAGAAGAGACCATATATAGGTTGTGATATTGTTTTCTCTCTCTGACCAAACAGGAAGGTTTTGAGTGGACTGGGTCTGGACTAGAAGACAGTATTGGTTGTTTGATGGAACATTGCTAACAATAAAGAATTTCCTATAAAGTGAGTCAGTACCCTTGGGTAGCTAGGTATCACAGTGGATAGAATGCTTGGCCTCAAATCAGGAAGACTGTCTTTCAGAGTTCAAATCTGGCCTCAGACACTTACTAGATGTATGACCCTGGGCAAGTCACTTAACCCAGTTTGTCTCAGTTTCCTCATCTGTAAAATGAGCTGGAGAAGGAAATGGCAAATCATTCCAATATCTTTGCCAAGAAAACCCCAAATAGGGTCAAACTCAGAGTTTGCCAGATGCAGCTCCTTACCAGTGTTCTCAACCTTCTTAAAGAATTTACCCCATAACACATTGTTAGCAATGTTAGCAATCCTTCCTCAGTCCTTAGGGATTTGTTTTAATACAGTCCTCAGGTCCAATTCCACAGGATGATTTTTTTTTCTTTTTGGAGAGCAATTGGAGTTAAATGACTTGCCCAAGGTCACGTGGCTAGTGTGACAGAGAATCAGACACAACTGAACAACAACTTTACCCTAACCAGAGAGTAAATGCCAAAAGTACCACAGTACTTGTAGTACTGTAGTTTAGTAAGTAGTTCTTCCTTAGAAAATCATCCTGTGGGGGCGGCTAGGTGGCGTAGTGAACAGAGCACCAGCCCTGGAGTCAGGAGGACCTAAGTTCAAATCCAGCCTCAGACACTTAACAGTAGCTGTGTGACCCTGGGCAAGTCACTTAACCCTGTTTGCCTCAGTTTCCTCATCTGTAAAATAAGCTGGAGAAGGGAAATGGCAAACCACTTCAGTAACTTTGCCAAGAAAACTGCAAATGAGGTCACAAAGAGTTGGATACAACTGAACAACAACAAAATCTCCTAATATTCCTCCCTTCCTTTAACAATCCCTTTCCCCCTAGAACAAGAAGATTGTTTTAAGTGAGATTTGGGGTATATTTATGGAAAAGATAGAGGTGGGGTGGGAGGGTGAGAAGGCAGAATTTTGCTGATTGATACAAATTTTTTTTAAAAAGAAAGGAAATCTCAAGGAAGCTTAAGTTTTCTAAGGCAAGACTTCAAAGCATTGGGACTATAGATCTGTTTTTTAAAAAAATATTTTGATAATTATATTTCAACATAATTGGTTTCCTTTGTTTAAAAAAAGAGAGGAGAGAAATAAGATGTGAAAGGCAGTATTTACATTTGGGAAAGGCTTCCTCAAGTTTTGCATTCCTTGTTTTGGAATCTTTGATTCCTGGGAAAGAAGAAGCAGGTAGCAGACAGGGGCCCAGCTCCCCAAGTGCCTCCCCTGTGTGGGAAGCATGCTGGTGAGAGGAAGGAAGCAGTCAGTAACACAGTCCCCTGAGCCATTGGGTGGCATGTAAACCACAAGGAAGAAAATGGGGAGGGGAGTAGTAAGTGTTGATTAGCTGTCTTCAGTTGAAACCCCAACCAGTGGGAAGGAGTTTGCAGCTGCTTTCATTTAACCTTTGGTGGTCCTTGGTGAGGACAAAGGGAGCCCCGGTTTAGCAGAGCCTCCAGGGAGAGCATGGGAAGAGAAGAGGATATATTTAGTTGTGCAGAGATGCCAACCCCATGCAACTAACCCTACCCTCCATTTTCTTCTATAAACAGCAGCAGGGAATGGTGGGGGGAGATCTTAGTGGGCTTTCTTATTTCTTCAGTGAGAAAACTGATTCAAAGTAAATTTATTTTATGCTGAATCCAGTGAGCTTTTGCTGAATCTAAGCGCAACTCGAAAAATGCTGTTATCGTAAATCCCTGTGTCATTTTAGCCCTTGTTTGAATATTTCTAAAGATTTTTATTGGGAAGTTTTATATCCTGCTTATGGATCATTAAATGATGGGGATGCTACAGTAAGAGAATCCAGAGACATCTAGCTCAAACCCCACTCCTCCTCCCCGCACCTCTGGTTTTATAGGCAAAGAACCTGAGCTCTGAGGGAAATTTAATGACTTGCCCAAAGTCACAAAGCTAAGTGTCAATGGAAGTATTTGAACTAAGGTCATAAGAGGTATTTAGTCTGGAGTAGAGAAGATTTGGGGCAGGAATCGAAGGAGGAGGTAGCCATCTTCAAGTATCTGAAAGGCTGTCACATAGGAGAGTTATAGGGCTTGTTCTGTTCCCCTAGCCTGGACATAAGAACACTAAGCCAAACTTAGGCTTGGCACAAGGAAAAAGCAATTAGAACCATCCATAAGTGGAATAATAGCCAGCATTTATACAGCACTTCATAGCTTTTGAAGTTTTACCAATATCCCATTTGACCCTCACAAAAACCCTGGGAGGTAGGAGCTGTTATTAACCCCATTTTACAGATGAGGAAACTGAGGCAGGCAAAGTTTAAGTAACTTGTCCAGGGTCACATGTCTAAGACTGAATTTGAATTCAGGTCTTCCTGACTCCAGGTCTAGCACTCTATCCATTGTGTCAACTAGCTGCCTCTAGGAAGGAAGGAAGGAGGGAGGGAGGGAAAGAAAGAAAGAGAAAGGAAGTAAAGGAGGGAGGGAAGGGAAGAAGGGAGGGAAGGAAGGAAGGAAGAATGGAAGGGATGAAGGAAGGAAGGAGGGAGGGAGGAAGATTTATTAACCACCTTCCCTGTGCCAGGCACTGTTCTATGTACTTTACAAATATAATCTCATTTGATCCTCAGGACCACTCTGGGAGGTGCTGTTATCACACCCCCATTTTAGAGACATCCATCCCACTTTCCTCAGCGGTACAGTGGGGATAATAACAGCTCCCCTGATCTGAGGTCTTTTTTAACTGAGATTCTGTGAGAATCACAGATAGATGTGGCCTGACAATGTTGAACTTTGAAGCCCCTCTGGCAAGACTGTGAATGAAGTCATTCAGCTAATAAACACTGCATATTAAGGCGCACACACACACACCCCTTCAGAGCAGTGGAACAAGTCCAGGAGGAAGACAAAGAAGGAACCTTTTGCTTGTCATTTTATTTAATTGGATTTATCTGAGAAGCAGAGAATTGAGCTCCACTTGCTTCTAAAATGGAAATCGATACCCCCAGTTGTTCAGTCCAAGCAGTCTGAGACAGGAAGCATTTGGATGCACCTTTTTTGGTTCTTTAAATGAGTAAGAGCACTTGGTGGGGAATACAGAAGAAAATCCAGTACGTTCATCAGTCAGACCTCCCGTCATATGCATGTATTAGCAAAAATCAATAAGCATTTATTAAGCACCTACTATTTGCCCTGCAGGCATAATACTGACTTCTGGGGCTATAAACAAAACAATGCCTTCCAGAAATTGCGTTCTATCAAGTGACAACATGTATACATTTGAGTACATGAAAAATACTCTATAACTATATATAGATATAGATATCTATATATAACTATAGATATATGTACACACATGAATATATATAAACATACATACATTACACGCATGCATGTATGTATATGTAAACATAAGTACAGGTGAGATATAACATAAATTTAACTCTTGTGACAAACATAGGTGCACAGAATATATATAACCTATAAATATATGCACATTATTTATCTGTATGTATGCACACCTATAAGTACATACAAATATAGTACATGTAATCTGTGTAACCATATATGTATATGGTATATATGTATATACACACATGCATATAAATGTATGCAAGCACACATAAATACATGCAAAATATACTAATGTAACCATGTATGGGTATATATGCCCATGCATGTGTAACTATGTAAATATAAGCACATGCAAAACATGTGCATGTGTGACTTTTGTGGCTATATGTGTGTACATATACCTATATGTATGTACATATATAAGTGCATGTAAAATATAATGGGCATGTAACCTTTGTAAACAGATATGTGTACGTGTATACAGTGCACATGTATATACATATACATGCAAAATATTTTATATGCAACCTCTTATAACCATATATACACAATACATATGTGTATGTATGCATTACCAGGTACATAAAAACTATATGTAACCTTTTGTAATCACGTATGTGTGTATGTGTGTGTATGGTTACAAAAGGTTATATATATTTTATTTGTAACAAATGGTTACATGTGTGTATGCATATAGATATGTGCATGCAAATAGTCTATACATGTAAAATATGTGTAACCTTTTGTATCCAGATGTGTGTATCTACACATGCACGCATATACATTTATATGTATGTATACATTTATAACTACATGCAAGATATATATGTAACCTCTTATAACCAGATATTTGTATGTATATGCATGCATACACACATACATATGGCTCAGCTAAGTGGCTCAGTTGATAGAGCACTGGACCTGGAGTCAGGTAGAACTAAGTCCAAATATAACCTTAGACATTTAGACTGGGCAAGGCACTTAACCTCTGCCTCAGTTTTTTAGTTTTTAAAATGGGGGTAATAAGGGACAGCTAGATGGTGCAGTGGATAGAACACAGGTCCTGGAGTCAGGAGGACTTGAGTTCAAATATGGCCTTAGACACTTATATGTGTGACCCTGGGCAAGTCACTTAACCATGAATGCCTTCCCAAAGGAAAAAAAATGGGGATAATAATAGCACCTCCCTCCCAGAGTTGTCATGAGGATCAAAGGAGACAATAATTGTAAAGCCCTCATCATAGGACCTGGCACACGATATAAATCTCAGTTGCTGTTGTTCTTGTTATGAATGTATACATTAGGTGGCACAGTGGATAGTGTTCTGGGTTTCGGGTCAGAAGAGACAGCAGAACCACTGAGTTCAGGAAGGGAAGTCATGTAATACATCTGGAAAGCTAAGTTTGGAAGGGAGGAACTCTGAAATAAAGCAGTGGCCATTTTCAGAGCATGTCCAGGCCTGGTTACAAGGAACCACACATCTCTGAAGAAAAGAGATGTGAATAATCATGCTGAAAAAAATAACTGAAAATAACACTGCACATAAAGCTGAAGAACTATCACAGGACTGCTTTTTTTTCTGATGGTGTATTACTATAAGACTTTGTATGGTGAAATAATGGGATTATTATTTTTTATTTCATTTCACTCTTAAGAGATGCTGAGGAAAACTCTACTGTAAGATAAAAGCATTGTGGATTTGCTAAGTATCCTATTGATTGTCAGCAAAAATCAGATTGCTGTCATTTATCATAGCTCCAATTGCTAATTACTATACTCCAGAAACTATAACTCTGGTGATTTTATAGTTTCCATGTTGTATCTTTGTAAAAAAAATACAAGGGGCGGCTAGGTGGCACAGTGAATAGAGCACTGGCCCTGGAGTCAGGAGGACCTGAGTTCAAATCTGGCCTCAGACACTTGACATGCTTACTAGCTGGGTGACTTTGGGCAAGTCACTTAACCCCAATTGCCCTCCAAAAAAGCAAAAAAAAAAAAAAGAAGAAGAAGAAGAAAGAAATACAAAGAGACAGTATTATTTTGATAAGTTTTATATCCTTTTCTTACAGATCCTATATAGAACTAACATAGTTTAAACTCATATTCATGTTCCCATTGAGGTTAAATATGCCTTATGGTTTTTAGGTTGTTTGTACAATGAAATGTGCAAACCATTTTTTTTCTAATTAATATGTGTGAATGACAGAGAGAGAAAAGAGGGCCACACAAAGTCTAGCACCAATATGGTGGGCCCCAGGAGCAAGGGTGTGGGAACCACTGGGTTGCCTAAGGAGAGATTAATTGGCCCAGGTCAGAAATGGAACAGGTCACTCACTCATGATCAGAGTGAGACATGTAGCTGAGAGGAGAGAAAGAGAGATTGAGAGAGAAGAAGAACGGGGCAGGGGTGGGGGTTGGGGAGTCGGAGTGTGCTTGTTGTTGGCTCAATTTTAATTTTGTATAAATCTTTCTGGCAAATTGGAGTAGGGTGGCCTCCACCCTTCCTCTTTGGGAGGAGGCAAGATTTTCTAAGTCTTGGGGGTAGGAGATGAGTCAAGGGTATGATATTCTAGACCAGACTCTGCCAGAAGTTTACTCTATGAACTTTGAGAGGCCATAGAATCATTTAGACAGGACCACATTCTATCTTTTCTAGGAAGATCATGGCCTACTTTATCCTTATTTTTTTTTTTAATCTCTGGTTCAAGAATCAAAGAATATTAAGAATCAACCCAGGTTGGGGCAGCTAGGTGGTGCAGTGAATAGAGCACCAGCCCTGGAATCAGGAGGACCTGAGTTCAAATCTGGCCTCAGACACTTAACATTTACTAGCTGTGTGACCTTGGGCAAGTCACTTAACCCAATAGCCCTGCCTTCCAAAAAAAAATTTTTTTAAATAAAAAAATCAACCCAGACAAATTGAAGGATTCCTCATTGCTCTTTCAGGATCCTGGGTAGGGGGACAGAATCACAGTCAATACACAAGCATTTATTAAAGCATTATCTATGTAGCAGTCATGGTGCTAATCTTTGGGAGTACAAAAATAAAAATGCCACAGTTCCTGTCCTCAAGGAACTTACATTCTAAATGAAGAAAGGGACAGAAAGAAAAGCTCTTCTATAGTTAACAGGGAAAGCCCAAGCAACATATGGGCACATTTGGACCCAACTATGTGTCAGATTGTCTCATGCCAAGAGAAGCGATTCATAGACATTCTGTGTATTTTGTAAAGCATTATGACTTAATACTATGTGTTATAGAAATTTACTACAGATTAAAATAGAACTGTAGTACTCAGAGGGGCCTTAGAGATGATCTACATCAGCTTCTCCCCCTTACATATTAGAAAAATGAGGTCCAGAGAGGATAAGGGGCCTGCCAGACATCACACAAACCATCTATTAATGCAGTTAGTCATCCAATATTTACTAATTGCCTACTGTGTGCAAGGCACTGCGTTAGAGATGGGGAAACCAAGAAAGGCAAAAATACCAGAAGACAGCCCCTGCTCTCAAGGAACTTATAATTTAATGGGGAAGACGATGTGCAAAGAATGGAAGGAAAAGAATTGGGGATAGTAGATTAAGGAGGTTGGGGAAAGGCTGAAGGTGAGACTTTAGGTGATAAGTGAAGAAAGGCAAGGAATAGAGATGAAGAGGGAGATAGCTCTGGCCTAGAGGATATCCAGGGAAAATGTACTGTCAGAAGACACATTCTAAGAAGAGTGAGAAGGCCAGTGTCATTAGATCACAGAGTACTTCAGAAGGTATGTAAGGTATAAGAAGACTGGAAAGGTAGTAAGAGGTCAAGCTATGGAAGGCTTTATAAGCCAAACCAGGGAACTGACATTTGATCCTGGAGGTAATAGGGAACCACTGGAGATGATGGAAGTGGGGAGTGATATGATAGAATTTTCACTTTAGGAAGATCAATTTGACAACCAAGTAGAGGTTGGAATAGAGTGAGGAGAGATTTGTGGCCGAGCCAGTCCATGTTTCTTGGTTCTCCCTCTACCACCAGTCTTCTTTTCACAATACTTTGCTTCCTCTGACCTGATATATGCAGCTGTTTCCCTTGTCCTGTCTCCGTCCCTTAGAAGGGTGCCTCTTGTGTGATCTTGGTGTCGCTTCAGTAATGAATAACCACCATGTCCTTGCTTTAGGTGCGAAGTTCCCTATCAAGTGGACAGCTCCAGAAGCAGCCCTGTATGGAAGGTTCACTATCAAGTCTGATGTGTGGTCCTTTGGAATCTTACTCACAGAGCTGGTAACCAAAGGGAGAGTTCCCTATCCAGGTAAGAAAAAGTCCAGGAAGGAGAACTGCTTGGGATTCGGATGCCTCAATTATGCCATTTGGAGATTCATTCATTCATTTCCCAAGTGCCTAGCAAATAGCCTGTACTTCTTACGCATTTGTAGAACTGAATTGCACTTAATGAATTCCACAAACTTTTTTCTTTTAAACTCCAACCAAACTGCAAAAACAGCTCAGGTTTCCAGAGTACATTCTGAACTTGACAGCCAGTGAGAAGGTAGTGTAAATATGAGGGATAGAGAATGGACCTGTTATTGCATTGATAGAGGGATGTCCAGATTGAAGAAACTCCTATTATTATTAATTATTATTATTTATCCTTCATTCTCAAGGAGAACCAGTGACATCACTCGGTGATGTCTTGATTTGTATGTGATTTGGATTTAAGTGAGGCAGAGCTGCACAGTCATCAACCTCACTCATCTCCAGAGTCATCAGAGTTCAATGGAAAGACCAAAAGTCAAGACAGCTGGCAATGCCCACCTGCTCCTCCCCCCCCTTTATTAATGCAATTCAGCACTATCTCTACAAATTCTGGGCTTTTGCCTTAAAGCAGTGGTGACAAATTCAAGTAGAAATTGATTCCCTTCTGTAGCATATTGACTTAGAAAATGACAAATTAACATTATTTACGTTGCATTGTATTTTTGTTGTTAAATGTCTACCAATTACATTTTAACCTGGTTTGTGCTCTACTCTGGAGTTTTGTGGGATTTGTAGCCACTCAGTTTTGACATATCTGGCTTAAAACACAGAGAGGATATGTGACTTGCCTGAAATCACACAGTTAGTATGTGTGGGATTTCCACCTAGGTCTCTCTAACTTCCAGACCAGCAGGCTGCCGTAATGTATAATATTCCCACTTTACAGATGCTGAAACTAATGTTCGGATGAAGTACCCATGGCTTATGTACAGCCAGCAAGCACTGAGGTTCTAACTAGCTGTGTAACTTTGGGCAAGTCACTCATTCTCTGTGTGCTTTATTTTCCCCATCTGTAAACCGGTAACACTCCAGTTCTTAGGGTCTATCCTTTGGCAATAAATGCATTTACTGCATTAAGTAAGTTTGGACAATAGGACCTAAGACCAAGAATCAAAAGACAAAGAGCCTTTGATGGCAGATAAAGGGGGTGCCTGAAATATGGATGGGGGAATCTGAACAATAAAGATGATACAGATGGAAATACAAGGGTGGTGTTTAATATTAGGATAGTAGGGAGTTCCTGGGTCCTGAGAAGGAGGGAGGCGAGCAGGGGTAACATAACTTCTGAGATCCTGGGAGAGGAATTCTCTCAGCTGTCATAAGACCTGGGTTTGAATCCTAGCCTCCTGCTTATTATGTAATATCATGCACAGTGTGGGTAGGGTAGCTAAGTGACTTATCGGACAGAATGCTGGGCCTAAAGACAGGAAGACTTAAGTTCAAATCTAGCCTCAGATGCTTGCTAGCTGAGTAAGCAAGTCACTTAACCCTGTTTGCCTCAGTTTCCTCATCTGCAAAATGAGCTGGAGAAGGAAATGGCAAATCACTCCAGTATCTTTGCCAAGAAATCCTCCAAAAGGGGTCATGAAGAGTCAGACATGACTAACCAACAAACAGTGTGGCTCTGCTGGGGCAAGATTGTGAAGGAATGGGAAAGCTAATGAAGTGCTTTTCCAGCTCTAAATTTTAAATGCTTAGATGTTCTTATGCCTAGGCACTATGAGAGAGATAGAAAGAGGTGAGTAAGGTATAATAGTCTTTACTCAGAAGCAGCTGAGAGGATGATCGGGGAGATTACAGGCTTATTCATAATTAACACAAAATACAAATATAGTGGGGTAAAGAGGCACAAAGTGAAATGAGGGTCCTGAGAAACTTCAGAGATACAGCAATTGGCCCCTTGTAGCTTCACCCTGAGGCTTTCTTGAAAAACAGGAGAAGCAAGGAAGGGTCTTTGGCCAAAGAAATTGGGCACCTAGAACTTCTGTCTTATGCTAAAAAGGAGTAATTTTGAAATGTATTTAAAGTTTTCAAGCAATTAGAACTGAGCTGGGGACTTAGGCCTTACCCCACTCAGAATTTATAAAATCCCTTTCTCCTCAGCAAGAAAGTAAAGCTAAAAGCCCCAAAGTTGAAATATCACAGGCAGTCCGCTTGGCAGATCAGGTTTGCAGAAGGGTTTGGAAAGGAAGGGTTAAAAGATTCCATTTACTTGATGATTAAACTCTACCCATCAGACCCACTGGCTGAACCTCATCTCTGCAGGATATAGCTCCAGATGGCCAGAGCTAAGAGTAGAGAGGTTATTCATTAGCATTGTGAAAGAAAGGGTTCACTGCTTACTATTGAATACCCTAAATATTCTGGGCATAAGTATTTATTGACTGGTGTAGGATGAAATGAATACAGGAAAAAAAAATTTTTTTCAAGCATTCTAGAGCCCAGGATTTTTTTTCCTCCTAATTATCACATTCATGCTTCAAGACAATGGCATCCTAAAGATTTTTTGATGTTTTAATTTGTTCATTTAGATACTGTCTGCAGTAGTTATTATCCTGTAGTGGCTGTTCTATGTATGGTGTAGTGAAGACCTGCCTTCTGAAATGTTAAGGAAATGTCTTCCATTTACTGATGATTGAAGACAGAAAGGCAGTCTCTACCCCATAAGCTCAGTGTGCACACGCGTGCCTAAGGAATGAGCTAAAAAACCAATGATACGAACGATAGCTAAGATTAATGAGTGACTGAGGCCTCCTGCAAATACCCAGGGTTTTTTTTGTAATCTCTTTGCAGTCGGGGGAGCCAGCAAGGGCAGATTAATTTGTAATCCCTTTGTTCAAGGTTTTTTTTTTTTTAATGAACACTTTTGGTGATTTCCAGAGGACACAGAGAAGGAATTACACATAAATAGCATCTCCTTCTCTCTGTGTTATATATCTTCTCAGCTGCTGGGAGTACCAAGTAGCCATGTAGGCAGAATTGACAAATTCCCCATCTCTGAAGTGCTGGCAGAGGGCATTTTAGCAATCCGGATGTAAGTCAGCTTTATTGATGCTGCTGCTGCCACTGTAGCTCCCAACACGCACATATGTGTGTGCACATTCTAGGAATAGTCAAGCAGAACAGAAAAGGGGCTGCTGTAGTGGAAGCAAGCAAAACACACCATGGAAGTTTGGAATTGCTTCTCAGGAAGAAAACATGTCTGTGTCAGCTCTCTATATTATGAGGATTGGAAACCATTTCTCCTCCCTTTTATGTTTTTTTTAATTGCATAGATTTCAAACTAAGTCCTTCATGGGATGCTTACACTTATAAGTCATTGAAAGTGCTTGGTGCCATCTGAAAAAAAAAAGAAACATTATTTTGAATTTCTGCTGATCCTAATGGCCCCAAGAAACTTAAATTTAGTGAGAAAAAGAGAGGCAAGGTATACATTTTTTGAAGTCAAGGCTTTTTGATCTAGTCTAGCTTCATGATGAAGGAAATGGCCTCATTTTAGCCCCTCAGGATTGGATTCCTGAATAGAATTAATTTGAAATGGGCCTTAAGTAAGAAGAAAAAGAAAATTTATAAATGGATATTCCGTGGCTTTGTCAGGTATTTTGGCCAGCCTTGAAAATAAAGGGGGTAGGAATCAGAGAGAGAATGAGAGAGGTTTGGGCATGAAGCTTGGCCAAAATTGAAGGGTGAAGGAAAGAGAGCAGGATAAAAAGATATTGGGAAGAGGGGAGGCTATCCATATTGCTTGAGAATGCTGAGATAAAGGGTGGCCAAGTGGCACAGTGAATAGAGCACCTGCCCTGGAGTCAGAAGGACCTGAGTTCAAATCTGGCCTCAGACACTTAACACTGACTAGCCATGTGACCTGGGGCAAATCACTTAACCCCAATTGCCCTGCCTTACCCCCGAGAGAGAGAGAGAGAAAGAGAGAGAGAGAGAGAGAGAGAGAGAAAGAATGCTAAAATGAATGTTGAGTAATTGAAATTTGATGTGGCAAGGGAAGAATTGTTTGAAATGATAGGGAAGAAAGAAACAGGGGAACAGAACATGCAATGACAGGTGATGGTGGCTGGAACATAGGATCTGGAGAAGGAAAGACCTGAGTTCAAATGCCACCTTAGACATTTACTAGCTTATGTCCCTGAGCAAGTCACTTGTTTTCTCTCTGTCCGAGTTTCTTCATATATAAAATGGGAATGAATGATAATAATAGCATCTATCTCCTAGGATTGTTGTGAGGATCAAATGAGATCGCATAGGCAGAGCACTTTGTACACTTTGTACTATAGTTTGCTAGCTATAAATTCTAGCTATTATTATCTTATTAATGATACAATAATATAAATGAAAATAATACAAAAAGTAACTAAACTCAGATTGAAGGCAATGACCAATATTGGTTGGTCAGATTAATGGACCCCAGTTTCCCAGTCTTTCAAATAAGTGGATTGTTGGGTGAATGCCATTCCAACCCCAAGCTTGTTGAGTCCTCTCTCCTCTTCAGTACAGAGGTTGGGGGACTATAGATGCCCCACTGGGAGCAAAAATTTGTCTATGCTGGCAGACCCAGTAGCCATGTTGATTTCCTTCTCTTAGTCATTTTAATTTGTGAAAGGGAAGATTCTATGAGGGCAAGGGGATGCCTGTAAATATCTTCTGTGTAAGATTTTAAAAGCATCAATAAAATTTTTAAAAATTAAGGTTGAAAGTTGTAGGCAAAGAGTCACATTACAATACTAGGGAAATAATATTATTCCATAGATCTGCAACACTTGGATAAGTATAGCTCCAGAGACAAAGTTGGTTGTATATTTTCAACAGCATAGCTATCACTTTGTCACAAATACATCCTCAGTTTGCTGTAAGCTTGGGCTCAAGAGGCATCCTTTTCGTTCCCAAGCAAGGGTCAGCAAACTGAGGCCTGGGGGCCAAATATGGCCCACTCCTGTTTTTGTACAATGTGAGAGCTAAAAATGGTTTTTACATTTTATTTAAAGTAAAAAATGTAAAACCATTCTTAGCTTGTGAAGTTTGCTGACCTCCGATCTAAAGAAAAGCCTTTTTTTTTTCCTGCAGATTCTCATTTGTAAGCAAAACAGACAAAAACAAGCTTTCTGGGGCTGAGGCATCCATATGTTAGGAACATATGTAAATAGATATACCTGTGAATTGGAGGTTATGTTTTTGAAAGGCGTTTTAAAATTAGGCCCACAACCTTGAAAACAATTCAATTTGCTTTCTCCACCATCCTATATTTATCATAGTCCCAGGAGTAATAGACATATATAGGCAGTAGATTTTTTTTAGGAGTTCTGGGGAAATGGACCAGATGGGGGGAGGTTGCGGGTGGGTGGGGGGGATTGTTTTTCTAGTTTCCAGTGATATCATTTACCTTTCCTTAAAACTATGGTATTAGAAATTAATTGTTTGGGAAACTTGAGCACTATGTCCTAGGCAAAGCACTGATGAATACTCTGGCCTTGCTAAGCTGTGATTGTTAGTTAGCCTCAGATTCTAAGATCAAGCAAGGATTGTGAGTTTGAGGGTGATCTGGCAGAAGAGGACTGGGCTCTTTAATGCCCGTCATATCCATTCACATATATCGGGGTGTTCCAAAAGCCTTAGGGCAGTTTTAATCTGCTAAAGCTTAAATATGGATTCACCCACGAGTTTTAAGCTACTAAAGCTTAAAACTGTACTGTCTGTAGTCTCCTAAAAATTGGCAGCCTTCCCACGTTCCTGATTTTATCTAGAGGTCAATCCTTGTTTTTGAAGTAGAAGATTTGCTCCCAGGTTTGTGGTGAACATCAAATAAGATGATAGGGCCATAGATTTAGAGATCTTGTCTATAAAATGTTTCATAAGCATAAAATGCTACATAATATTTGGGCTGGGGGGGGGCGGGGAAGGGAGTACTGGATTTCTCACTTCATTGGTTTAAGAACTCCGGCTGAGGAAACTGCCTCCACTAACCTATCTTAGCACTTGCTCTGCGATTTATAGGCTAAGAGCAGGGCTCTTAACCTGGGGTCTACAGTCTCTGGATAGATATCATGGGGTCATGAACTTGGGATAGGAAAAAAAATTACATCTTTTTCTCCCCACTAATCCCTAATTGAAATTCTCCATTTCCTTCAAGTGTGAATGTAGGCAATCAAACATTTTTTTTGAGAAGGGGTCTTTACACTTCACCAGATCACCAAAGGGATTCATAACACGTTTAAAAAAATAGAGTAGGAAGACCTGAACTAGAGAGATGTCAGGGCAAGAGAAGTTAAGTGACTTACTCAGGGTCACCCAACCATTATGTATTAGAGGCAAGATTTGAATCCAGGTTTTCTTGACTCTGAGACCACTACCCCACCACACTGCCTCTCCCTAGATACATACATGTCAATTGGCACGGTTGTTACACCATTGCACATGGGCACCACCCACTCTAGGGAATTGGATGCCCTCTCTCCACAGCACCCACCCATCTCTCTGTTCTTTTACCCTAACATATGACACACATCTTCCAGCTTGTCTCATTCTCCGTGCCAGTAGGAGCAGATTGGTTTATGGGCATAAAGAGACTAGGGATCTCTAGCCAAGAAGAGAATGAGGAGCCAGGAAATGACCTGTAATCCTTCACAAGCCATGAATGCATCTTTCTTCATCATTAGCTTCTGGGGAGGAGGAATCAAGTGAGGCTTTCTTGCACCTGCTCAGCACACTGTGTGCTCTCCCAGTTGGATATCCTGTCCAAAATGCCCCAAGGATCTACCCCCTCACCTCTTCTTATAAGACATCCCTTGATCAGTAGTAGCATCTGCAGTGATATGCAGGTGAATGGAACAGTGAGTGTTGGTGGAAAGCCAGAAGGTGAATGGGAAGTCAATAGCCAAGAACTTTCCAACTCAGAACCTCCCTCCACACTTTCCCACCTTCCATTTCTCACACTCCCCCCAGCCCCCACTGTTCTGTTACCTGCTACTGGGAATTTCTATAATGATCCCCTTCACCCCTCAGCCTTTCCCTTGCTGCTCTCTGGTGGGAAGAAGCTCTTTGTAACAACACTCCTTTCACCTAAGAGCCTTGCCGTCTGATAGCCATAACATGCACACACTCAATGGCACTCATATCTGCATTTATTAATCTGGCATTTTTGGTTTTGCTTTTATTTATTTTTTTTGTTTTAAGCAGCCTTACTTGAGGTATTTGGTAAAATGAAGGAGAAGCCAAGCTAGCAATTAGCATGCTTTGTTCAGATCACTTCTTTGTTTCCAGTTTGGCTCTCTCTTCAGAACCTGCTGCCCTTCATTTTTGCTTTGATCATGTACCAAAACCTAATACGAAGCCTCTTAGAGGCTACACTAATCTGACTGTGCATCTGATAGAATACAGGCTCCCTGGCTAGCTAAGCAAGCACGCACACTTATCTTGCCTTGCCTTTTCCTGGTAGAGAAACAAACCCATCAGAGGGTTTTGGCAGGTTTGGGACCAAGAGTCTCATTGAGCGCCAGTCATATATACATCTTAGTAAAACTCACACAACAGAAAAAAGGATAATTTGCAAAAGGTCCAAAACTGCTTTTTTTTTAAAGAGTATATTAAAACCGAAACAGCATTCCTGTTACTCAAAGACTTGATTATTTACAGAGGTTTTTTTGTTGGGGTTTCTTTTATAATGGGGATCTTAAAGCCCACAGTCAAGAGTCAGATGTAAACCATAAGGAAGTAATAGTTAATGTCTTTCCGTGTTCAGATAGGATCTTTTAGAGATTCATATTGAAAGAGCACATCAGAAAAAAAAAAACATTACTCTAAAAAAACCAAAAACCTCTAGCATAGTGTTTTTCCAAATAGCCCAAAGCACAATAAAGGGTCAAAAAAGTATTGGGGTTTTTTTGGGGAAGGGAAGGAGCAGGGACAGGAGGGAGTATTCAAGGGATAGGGACTGGGACTGGGATTTCACAGGTTATAGGGAACTTCTGCGTATGGAAAGTGACCCAGAAAGTGTTTGTACCAATGTAGATCGGCAGTTTTTCTGCCAAAAAAGAGTTGCTTATGGCGCTGATAGGTTGTGACTTGCCCAACATCACAGTTGTTGTTGTTCGTCTTTTGTTATCAAAGAAAACCAAGGGGGATGCCTTGACTTGAGCATGAATTGGATTTAAGTGAGGTAAAGCTGTATAAAGCTGTGCAAAGCCATCCGAGGCAGAAAGGGTCAAGTTTCCATGGCTTAAAGCCAAGTCTTCCTGACTTGGAGGTGGGTTCTCTAGCCCCTGTCCTGTACTGCCTCTCTCAGAGAGGTCCTAGAAAGAATGACAAAGCATCAATAGAGAACCTGTCTCCTGCCTTCTACTTCTAGCCTAGTGTTCACTATTCCCAAAATTATTGTTTTTTAGAAGGAATTTGCCTTCTCTTCCTCTGCTAAAGTTCACTAATCCTTATCATGATGTGAAGGTCCTCAAAGACTACACCAGAGGACCACCAACTCTGGCTGTTTCTATATCTGCAAAACGAGGTGTTTTGGATCCTTCCAGTTTTAGTCCTTGACTTTGCCTAGCTGGAAAGGCTTCTCCTAGCTGGAAAGACTTGAAAACTATCTATCTATAATCTGCCAGCCATCCACATTCTACCAGCCTCACTAAGTTAGGGAAGCACTTGTTATTATTTGTCCTCTGTTCTCAAAGAAGATCAATTACTCGTGTATGAGTTTGATTTAAGTGATGGTGCATTGGAAAGAGTGCTGGGTCTAGAAGCCATGGTTCAAATCCCAGGTCTGCCATTTATTCTCTTGGTGACCTTGGGCAAATTACTTGATCTCCCTAGTGGGTCTCGGTTTCCCCATCCCTCAGCCCCTTTCAGCCTTAGATCTATGAACTTCTGAATCTCTGGGTTGTTTCCTCATTTGTAAAATTAGGGAGTTGAACTAGGTTCTCTTTAAGGTTTTTTCCAGCTCTAAGTCCATGACCCTGCAGTCTATGGAGAAACTTCTCACTGAGGATCATCTGATTGGTCATCAGGTGATGACTTGAGTGGGTATTGCCTTGCCATGGAGGGGTATGGTTGGGTGGTATAATCTGCATTAGTAAAAAAAAGAATCTACACTATGAAAATGTCTTTTTAGAGTGCATTGAATGTATTTTGAGTAGCTGGGTAGGAATACAGCTTTAGTTAACTACAGGGTTTGAGGGAAGCTAGGTGTGCAGTGGACAGAGCACTGGGCTTGGAATCAAGAGTTCAGATCTGGACTCAGACTCACTAGTGTGTAACCCTGGGTAAGTCACTTAAACCTGTTTCCTCATCTGTAAAATGAGATGAAGAAGGAAATGGCAAATCACTACATTACCTTAAAACCCCACATGCAATCACGAAGAGTTGGGCATGATTAAAAATGACTAAGCAACAATTGAGGGGAGAAATGAGATCAGAGAGACCACTGTGGAAACTTAAAAACCTAGGAATTGATGACTGCCTACTGGGAGACTTGAGGAAAGTTAGGATTTCCTCTAGCCAACTATGCCTACCAGACTCCTAGTACAAATACGATCTACAGTTAAATGTGATGTGAATACTGGTGTGGTATTACTGAGGTTTACCCTGTGAAAGGGAACCTCTTAAATAGGTATATTTTGATTAATTTAAATGAAGAAAGATGATAGGAGGGTCAAGGTGCTATTTTGTCAGGATTTGTGTATGGAAAAGAGGACAATATAATGAAGCTAGGGGCCGTTTTCAGTGGGAAGTTATGTGTTCAGCTCCCAGACTGATTTTTCTCACCCGGAAGCAAGGGACAGAGTAGGAGCTGATGTATATCTTGTAATCATCGATTAGTGTGTCTTGCCCCTCATGTTAGAAAATGATCTGTTCTCCTTACTAGTCACAAGCCTGGTTCCTGCAAACTGCTGATGGCAGCACTTCCCTAAGACATTTGGATTCCTTCCCACAAAAGTGTCACCGTGCTCTAAAGCTCACTGACTGCTCTCTGAATTCACCCCATCCTTGTTCTAACTTCTCACCTAGTCTTTCTCTGATTTTTAGAATAAGGCAAAAGTGACAAATTTCCAGTTTTTTACCTAACTTAAGAGCAAAATAGACTAATTCACCCATCCTCTTCCTCCCTCAGCTTCTCTTGGTCTCAAGAATTCAAACTCCTTCCCTAGTCCTTCATCACTCAGGTCCCATTCCCCCCCAGTGTCAGTATCACTTAGAGGCTAAGAGAAAAAAAGTTGCCGTTTTCTTGAAAACAAGAATTTAGAGTTATCTGAAGAGGGAAAATGTAACTATCCAGTCTTGTTTTATAGTGGTGAGATAAGTAAGGATATCCATTCTGCACAAATAAATCTTTTGTGAAATTCTACAGATTTCTGGCTTTAGTGGCACAGGGGAAAGAACAAAGGGCTTTGAATCACAAGACCCAGCTTCAAATTCCAGCCCTGCAGTTTACTGCCTATGTGACCTTGAGCAAGTCACTTAACTATCCTAGGCCTCAGATTCCTTATCTGTTAAAATGAGGGGGCGAGCTTCATGACCTCTAAAGCCCCTTCCGACTCTAAATCTGCGAGCCTGGTAGCTTGCTTAAGAAGGCCATTTAAAAAAAAACAAAACAGAACTTTTAAAAAAGTCTTGGCAGCATCTACTTAATTCAGCTATTTCATATAGATGTTTTTTAGAGGCCCAGCATCAATTCTGTCACCATTATCAGAGATGGGAAGTGCTGAGTATAACAGGTTTGAGGGTCAGCGTGGAGATTCTCACTTTCAGGCTCTGAGAGAAGAACTATTCCAGATAAGCTTCAGATTGTCAGTAATAACAAGGTACATTGTTTTATATCCTGCTTTTCTGGCAGAAACTGTCAGTGTGTTTCCACTTGGCCCCAGTATACGGAATCTGTTACACATACTCCCCAAGCGTCGAACAGCCGAGAGAAGGGCCGTGTGCCAGGGCTGTAGGCTTTTTTTCCCTTTCACAGTGTCTTGCTTCCTTCTTGCCTGCAATGCATGCTTAACTACAAATCCGCCTTTTGAGCGAGACCCCTAAACAGAGTGGATCTCAAGAGAACGTCAGCGTTAATGATTGAGCTGCTGTGTCGGCAGCTTCATCGGAAAATCATGCTTGGCCCCAGTGACCAATTACACTTTCTGTTAGACGAGATTGGATTAAGAATGACAATGTGGAATCTCTCCATCAGAGGGGCTTATTTTTTTTGAATGAAATGATGCACTTACTGACACCCACTCCGTGACACGGGAGGAAAATGATTAATTGAGCACAGCAGTATTTGGGAATGGAAATTTTCTGTGCCAAAGCACAGGCTCTGCACCAAGTTCCCCTCTCGCTCTGAAGAGAGGTCCCCAGATAGTCTCAGATAGAGACTGCATGAAAGTCCTTTTTCCGGTATAGCCCAGCTCCCATAGCGAGGTTTATCCAAGTTTCGTCAGCACGGTCTGGGAAATCTCATCAGGTACTCACATGTGCCTTGTGCCACATTCATTATTTATGGAGAAAAGAGTGGAGCCTTGAGATGTCATATCGTGATACACACTGATAGATCATTACGACATTTCCTTGGGCCGGGCTGGGCTGGTAAGAAAATGGTAGCAGCTATCGGTCACATTTTTTTTTTATTTAGCCCTTTCAAAAGATGAGAAAAAGAAAAAGAGAGAGAAAAGGGAAGACAGAGAGGAGAGAGAAGTACACACAAAGAGAGAGAGAAGAAGAGAGGGAGAAAGAAAGGAGGAAGAAGAGAGACAGAGACAGATAAGAGAAAGAAGCACAAAGAGAAGGAAAGAGAAGGCAGTGAGGGAGAAGGAGACACAAAGAGAGAAAGGACAGGAAAGAAAGAGGGAGACAGAAAGGGGGAAGAAGAGAGACAGAGACAAAGAGAGAAGGAAAGAGAAGGCAGAGAGGGAGAGGGAGACACAAAAGGCGGGGAGGGAAGGAGGGGGAAAGAAAGGGAGAGGGAGGAAGGGAGGGAGAGAGAGAGAGAGAATAATCTGTCTCATTTTGAGCAGTATCAACAGTGTTCCAAACAGCCACTCTCCTTCTTCAGGACCTCAGCCTCCATTGTCCTCAGGATGCCCCCAACTCTGAAGCAAATATCAGATGTGTTTTATAATCCGTATTACTAATGCTTTTTAATCCTAACCCTCACATGAAAGAGGAATCTGTAAAATCACAAATGACATGGATAGAGTGGACACAGACTTGTTCACCATATCCCAAGGTACTAGGATGAGGTAACAGCCTTTGAAACTTGAGTGAAGTAAATTTAGGACATTACTACTGCTTATTCATAGGCTCTTGAAACTTATGGAACTCATTACCCCAAAAGGTGGTACAGGCAGGAAATTTAAATGGAGTCAAAAAGGGTTTGGATAAATTTGCAAATGATGGAACCATAAAGCAGCTACCAAGAGAAGCTGGAATAGAACTAAGCTTTATTGATATCAGGCAGGACCACTATTCTCTCTTCCAGCACAGCTTTTGTGGACAATATTAGTCACAGAATGCTAAACGGGGCTTTTTATCCCAGGATGGGAATTCTTATGTTCCTAAAAATATATACATTGTAGAGAAGCAGCCTGTAGTACCGTGGAAAGAGCTGGAGTCAGAGAAGTTGGTTTGAAATGCTGACCCTGCCAAGATCTGTTTGTCAAGTCATTAAGCATTTATTAAGTGCCTGCTGTATGCAAGGCACCTGTGTTAAGAGTTGAGAATGCAAAGAAAGGCAAGGAGACTATCTCTGTTCTCTAGGAGCTCATAATTTATTAGGGGAGACAACAAGCAAACAACTGTGTACAGACAAGCTATATACAGGATAAATTAGAAATAACTGATAGAGGAAAGGCACTGATATTAAGGGGGATCAGGAAAGGCTTCTTGTAGAAGGTGGGATTTGAAACCAGAAGGTGGAGTTGAGGAGGGAAGAGAGTTCCAAGGTAGAGGGTACCTATGACCTCTGTGTCATTAGGCCAGTAATTTAACCTCTTTGCAATTAAGGTTCCTCATCTGTAAAATGAGGGCTTGAGACTAACTGATCTTAGAGCTCTCCTGCAGCTCTAAGTCTTTGATCTTCTAACAGAACTTGAGGATAAATAAGAATGCAATCATAACCTTGATGGAACTTTCATTATCAATCACCCATGAAGTTCTTACTTTACTGGCCGGTAACCAACATCTTTCCAAAATAAAGTGAACCAAATGCAGATGTTGCCTCCCTGTGCTAGTTATACCCCAAGTGGAAAGGCCGAAGAAGAAAAATGAAGATCATATCCAAGATTTAAACTCTTTCCTCAATTTTAGAGATTAACAGCACCAGGCAAGAAAGGGGACTAGATTCTTAATAGAAACCTGAGGGCATAGGGTAGCCAAAAAACACAAAGGGCTGGCAGGAAAATAAGAAAGCATAATATGGGGAAGAGAAGGGAAGAAAACTGGAGAATAGGAGAGACTTGGGCTGTGGAAGCAGGAGGGGTGGTACATCTGCCTCATAATAAGTATGTTATTTCCTGAACTGTACTACAGAGGCAGATTTGCTCTTAAGTTTTGTTTTGTTTTTTTTTTCTAAGAGGAATGGAAAGAAATAGTTCAAAACAGCTACCATTATTACTCCAAAAACCTGTTGGTTAAGTAAGAAGGCAGCTCTTCCCTGCACCCCCCACCCCAGTCACAAAGGTCAGAGAATGATGGATGGCATGGCAGAGGTCACAGGGGCAAAGGCTGGCCTTGGAGACACCCTGTCTGCTCCATCCAAGTTACTGAATCCCAGGTCAAAGCTGGGTCTCTAGGGCCCAGACCTTTCCCTGGCCCAGGAGCCACCAACAGCAACAGGGGAAATTCTCTTCCTCATTCCCCCAGCCCAAACTATAATAACTGCAAGCCTGGAGGGGGCGACGAAGAGCCACCTTCCCCAGACTTCCAGAAGAAACCTGGCCCAGGTATGAGGGGGGCTATGTTACAGTGGACATAAATGTAGTTTATGGATGTCATAAATAAGGAACAGTCTGGCTTTCAGTGTGAGTCAATTTAAAAGCAGGGTTTGGGGCTCTGTGCTCAGGGCAAGACAGTATGGATTTTCAGTTCAACACAGCAAACACTTATTAAGTGCCCACAGTGTGTATAGCTTACAAAGCTTAAAGAAAACACACAGACAGTCCTGCCATCATGTTGCTTATAATCTAGTAGAGGGATTTGCCACACAAATATTACCAGACACACAACACAAAATAGACAATACAAAATAACACACGGTTAGCATATTAAAGGGGTAGATGATTTCTGAGTCAAAAGATTAGACGACTTAGCGAGCATGCCTCCAGTGTTGACTAACCATAATGCAACTGTGAGATAAAGGTCTTCACCGCTCTTCTCTTTTTAGGCATGAATAACCGTGAAGTCTTGGAACAGGTGGAACGCGGGTACAGGATGCCATGTCCTCAGGACTGCCCTATCTCCTTGCATGAGCTTATGATTCACTGCTGGAAAAAAGACCCTGAGGAGCGCCCCACATTTGAGTATTTGCAGGGTTTCCTGGAAGACTACTTTACTGCAACAGAACCCCAATACCAACCTGGTGAAAACCTGTAAGTCCCATGGCCTGGCTGCAGAAAACGTCATCCTGGTGGTCAGTCCCCTCTCTCTTAGCTTCCAATTCAGTAGGTCACTGCTCTTGGAGCAGTGTGGAATCTTCCAGGACCAGAGTGCATGTGAGTCTGAAGAACAACCACACCCCTCATCGATGACCACTTGTCCCCAAATCTGAATGTCCTCTGTGAAGAATAAGAGACACAAACTTGTTAACTTCTCAAAAGACTTTTGAAAATGCATTGTATCGATGTTATGTAAACGGCAAAACCTCTATCCAGTGTAAATAGTTACTCAGTGCCAATAACTGACCCTAGTGCTTTCCTTTTTTAAATGCAAATCTTATGTGATTTTAACTCTGTCTTCACCTGATTCAACTAAAAAAACAACAAAAAGTATTATTTTCCAGAAGTGGCCTCTTTGTCTAAAACAATAAACTTTTTTTTCATGTTTTAACTAAAGAAAATCAGGACAGGTGTTTGGTTTTTGTTTTTTTGGGTTTTTTATAAATATAAATATATATATATATAATATATACATACCTGTACATACAGTACGTGGGTACTACTGCAGAAAACTTGTTGCCAAACAACGGGCCGCATGGTTGCAGTACCCAGAGAGTGATAATTTTACTGCAAACATTTAAAAAGGAAAAAAAAAAGGCAACACTGGTGTTATTCTGAAAACCAGTGGTCTAATTTTTGGCTTTTGCCAAGCATGAATATTTTTTAATTGGATTGCACTTTTTTGTTTGTTCGTTTCTGACTGTACCTGTAGATGGTTGTAACTTTTGCTCCTTTCAGTAACCGAGTGCTGGGTTTATGGAAATGTTCCCAATGTTTGACAGCCATGTTTTATAGGATTTGTTCTTCAAACAAGAGTGAACCTATTGAAGCAAGAAAATACACCATATGACCAGCCAAATTGGAAGATAGATACTACAGTACTCCTTGTATAAAACTGTGTATACTGAAATAATTCAAAAAATTTTTTAATTTAATAAACATTGTAACCACATTTAATGGTCTAAAACCCATAGCATTTTAGTCATGTCAACCTGCAAAACTGTTTATCATGCAGATAGGATTTTCTGGGGGAGATTTGTGCACCATTTCCCATTGTAAAATACATGTTTTAAGTGTCCTGTACTGCTAATGAAATTCCTTTCTCTGTCTGAGAGTTCTCCAGTGGAATTACTATGCACTTCTTTATGTTTCATAGGGATGCACAGAACAAAGTATTATGTTCTCTCATTGTCTATTTGTACCAGCCTTGAATTACTTATGTTTAACCAAAAAATGAAAACAAGCAAATGAAAAAAAAAAAACCATAAAAACAAACAAACAAACAAAAAGCCAACCTCCTATTTCTATTGAGTTTTTAATACTGAGTTGCAAATTTTGGAGTCTTAATTACTTTTTTGTTATGATTTCTTTGCAAGTTTACATTTTTAAATTGTTTAACTTTCTTAATTTAGTAATTAAAAAGAGAGCATTTTACATTTGGATTTTTGTTCATTTGTTTAAATCATGGAGGGAATTCTCGTGGTTTTATGATACTTCATGTACCAGATGGCGTCGGGATGATCTGGGGAACGGCCAGAAAGAGAAGCCCAGGATGAAGAAACAGTACCACCAGCTGCCCCACAGGTTGGCCCAGAGGGTAGCACCTGGAGCCTTCCAAGTCACTTTTGGACTTTCTGCTGTATTTCACCCTTGGCAAGTGATGTGTTGTCACATGTCAAGTTTTAGTAGAGGCCTCATGCAAAAAAGACCAGTTAAAACGCTGGTATTTTGCTTTTTGGACTGGTTAACTATATGAAGTAATTTCCAAGTGATTAAGAGGACACACTATAAGGGAGATTTTGCTTGGGAATGTTCTGTTACTGTCTAGATGTTTTGAAACACTGAGAAACATAGAATGTATGTGCTGCAAAACCTTGATTTATCCAGGCCCTCATTGTTGTTCTGTCACATCCAATTCTTCATGACCCCATTTGGGGTTTTCTTGGCAAAGATATTGGAGTAGCTGGCCATTTCCTTCTCCAGCTCATTTTATAGATGAGGGAACTGAGGCAAACAGGGTCAAGTGACTTGCCCAGGTCACAACTAGTAAATGTCTGAGAAGCCAGATCTGAGCCCAGGTCTTCCTGACAAGAGGCCTGGTGCTCTATCCGCTGTACCACCTAGCTGCCCTTGTTAGGAAATCACCATAGCCATGGCTTCTTCTACACCCTTTTAAGAGAAGGAGAAAAATGCTTTGGAAACTATGTGAAAACAGGAATTTATTTGGACATCCAGGCTCCAGGTGTACCTGGGCACTACAAATTTAGTCAGATCTCCTGAATTTTCTGTATTTACAGAACTGATGTGAGAAAGGGTCTGAGTAAAAAATGTCCTGAACCAAGCATCCAGCTATCTGGGTTCTGGCACCAGCTTTTATACCTTCAGCACTTACTTTATCCACCATAAAACTTAACCCTCTATAGGTCTGAGTTTTGGCTCACAAAGTAAAAGGTTTGGCCCCTTCTAGCTCAATGATTTTAGGATACTGCAATTACCAACATTCTGAAAATCACCCTGAGCACAGCAGCAGGGGACAGCATGATTCTAGATCTGGGGTCAGAGGACCTGGCTTTCTACCTGTGTGAACTCAGGCACATTTCTTGGTTTCTGCTTCTTCAAGACACAGACCATATTCTTGCTAAGACCCTTTTCAGTTCTGAGCCCTAGGATCTCTGAATAATCCTGAGTGGAAGATTACATTGTGATTAGCATGCTTACCCCCAGTAGATTAATATATTGCAGAAATATATATATATATACATATATATATATATTTTTTAAAGAACAAAGATTGAAACAAAAATGGGGCTCTCTGGTTAATCAAGGTTTTCATGGTATTGTTTCCAATCAAATATAATTGCTCAGTTAAACCACAAGGCAAAATTGTATGAGTTAAGTGTTTTCAGTTTCATGACAAATGTTTTTGCCATGAGGTTGGCCGGTTTATTGACATGTTTGGAAAATTTTTTAATGTTCTGTCAGTCCTCTTGTTCCAGTAGACTTCAGATTATTTACAGATCTGCTGACCAAGTTCCTCATCTTTGGTTGTCAACCCCCTCCCCACACCCCACCCTGCCCCACCCCACCCCCCAAATTTGAGATGGTGGAAGCAGGCAGAGCAATTTGTTTTGGTCAAATTTCTTCAAAGGAAAGAAAATCTCTAAAGATCAAAGTATGGTGTTTAACCTATTATTTAAGTGTCTGGCAGGGTCTCTTACAGAAGGTAAATTAAGAGCATTTTGAGGTACTTCAGGTTGTCTTCCAACTCAGTCTGTTGTAGCTATTCTGAGACACAATTAAGTAGCACCCAAAACAATTACCCTAAGAAGAAAGACACAGCAGAGATACTTCAGGTCATGAGGACCATCCTGCTCTCAAGAAGTTTTCCTGGTGTTTTAAAATTATGTCCTTTCTACCAACTTCATTGAGTATAGTGGGGAAAACAATGTCACTTACCAGGAATTCCATCACCTCAACATCCTTTACTTTAATATTTTTCCCCAATTACATGTAAAAACAATTTTAATATCAGTTTTTTTTTAATTCTGAATTCCAAATTTTCTCCCTCTCTCCTCCTCCCCCTCCGTGGGACAGCAAGCAATTTGATATAGGTTATACATGTGCAAACATGCAAAACATATTTCCATAACACCCTTTACTGAAAAAAAGTTCAAGGCCAAGGGACTTATAAATTCCCTAATATAAAAAAATTCCCCTGTTAAGAAATCATAAAGTCTCATGACTAAAAACAATGAAGGTAAACATTTTTTTGTCTTTGCATATTCTAGTCATGAATAATTGCTTTCTTTCTATTGTTTGACTATAAAGATGCTAATAGAGACCTAGCAGTCAATGTGGTTTGCAGAAATCCTTATTAACTATTTCTCAAAACTGTTTTCTGTGAAAATTTAATTGAGCAAGAGTTCAATGTCTGCTATATTTAAAGTACTATACTAAACATAATAAAATACCAGGCCCTCAAGAAGCTTCCAGTCTAGTTGAGGGGAAAAGACATGTATATAATAACTAAGTTCCAAAGCAAAATGGTAGATGTGGCATGTGTGCTAGACTTAGAAGGAGAGATAGTACCTACCAGGAGAGATGGGGGTTGGGAGATTTCAATGTGGAGAGCAGAAGTCATTCCGAGCATAAGGAGCAGCAAGAGGCAGCACATTCAAAAGGAATGTTGGTAATGGTAATGGAAAGGTACACTGATGCCAGCCTACTAAGGAGGACTATGAGCATCAGAAAAAGAGTTAGGACTTTATTCTACAGGTAAAGGGATGCCACAGAATGGGGTTTGGTTTTTTTGTTTGTTTTTTAGCAATAGGTAAATGTGATCATTAGAAAGATTAATCTTCCAATGATTTAGAAGGTAGATTGGGGAGTGGAGAAACTAGAGAAGCAAGGAGACCCACTGGGGCTTATTGTCACAGTTCAGTTCTGCACAAGTGATCATGATAATAGGAGGGAAGGGAAAGGTATAACATGTTTAAGATAAACTCAACAGGATTTGGTAACTGGGCATGAAGGGGAAAGGAATAAGTACTGATATAGCACCTACTGTGTGCACGGCATTTTACAAATATTTGATTCTCACAAATCTGTGAGGTAGGTGCTGTTATCTCCATTTTGCAGGAAACTGGGGCAAATATAGGTTAAGTAACTTGTCTGAGGCCAGAGTCAAACTCAAGTCTTCCTGATTCCAGGCACAGAGGCATCCATTATAGTGCCACCTGGCTGCCTCTACAAAGTCAAGAGTAACTCTTAGTTTTTGAGCCCGGGTGTCAGAATGTTGATGTCACCATCAATAGAAATAGGGAGGTCAGGAGGAAGAAGTAGATTCTAAGAGGCTGATAATAAGTTTAGGCTGAGACATATTGAGGGTGGAGAAACTAGAGGGAGAGAGACCCATTGGGGGTTACTGTAACAGTTCAGGTCTACAGTAATGTCATGATGGTGTTAATGGGAAGGAAATTTAAAATTTTTTAAAGAAAAAACAGGGAAAGCAGGTAGAGATGTCTGGAAGACACCTGGAAATGTCCAATTGACAGAAATTTGGGAGTCAATCACTTAAAGATGAGACAATATCTAAAGTTGTGGAAATGAATAAGGGAGAGAGCATAGAATGAAGAGAGAAGAGATAAAGGACCTAATGGCAAAGAACTCTTTGTAGATCAAATTTGTTGTAAGTGTAAGAGAAAAAAAAAGACTTCACCCAGTCCTTACCATTCCCGCCCACCACCATTTATATCTTCTATACATATCTTCCAGTAATAAATTGATTGGTTCAATAAAAGTTTATCATTGCTGGCTGCCAATGCTCAAAGTCCAATCTCTAAACTTCATTCAAGTTACTTGGATACTATAGAAGAGCCAGTTTTCTTTAGAAGAGACAGTATTCTTTCTGTCTCTTTCTCCTAAAGAAAGGCTCCTGAATCAGGGATTTAGAGGAAGGTTGTAGAACATAAGAGGGGAGGTATGATTTTACTGCATCTACTTTTTTCCTATAATAATTTCAATACAACAACAGCCATTACAAGCCTTCCTGAGACTAGCTCTAAGAACACAAATCTACTTTGTTCAGATACCTAGTTCTCTACTAAAAGTGGAAACAAACTCATAAGAACTCAAGCAAAATCAGACCACTTGCAGCAAGATCATTGTATTTCAGAAGGCTTGTAATGGCTGTTATTCAAAGTAGCTGATTGACCAAATTTGGTGCAGTAATGGTGCCCAACAAATGTTCTCAAAAGGACATCTACTTTCTTGCTCGGAGAGGATTTCATTGCAGGTTGGCACATAAGTGGACATCAGGGATAGATTAGGGTAGGCTTTCTCCCACCATGACAAGATATACAGTAGCACTTGGAAAGCTGGCCACACCTGTCTTGGGACGGAAGGAATGCATACGTGGCTCATATCTAGTGCCAGAAGGGCTTTCTCCCAGTACTGGAACCTCAAAAACAAATCTATGATCCTTTCTGGAAACTAGTCCTTTTAAGAGCCCTCATCAGTTCACAAAGATATCACTGGAAAAGGCCTTTTATTATGGAAGAAGACAAATTTTGTTTGCTGGTTCTCTAGTTGGGAGTGCTTGTTCCCAGGTCAGCTGAAAAGTATTGAGTAGCATCTGTTCACCAGTGATGCAGAGCTGCTTGTAGAGGTGAGCTTTGCCAGGTTCTTAAAAAGTTGCATGTAAAGCAAATATTAACTCATTTGGTTCTTCTACTTTTTGCTGAAGAATGTTTTCTCCATGTTTATTCCTGAAGGATTTTTTGTGCAGTAAGGGTTAGGATATTTTATTCCCACTATTTGATATAACCATTGAGATAGTGCCTTGAACAGTTGGTGTTGAGTAGATATTCACCAGACTGAACTGACCTGAACCTGAACCCCAATTTATGATCTCATGAAGACTGACAAAGTCATCTTCCTTACATACATACTCCATCATATCACTCCTCTATTCAGAGGCCTTCAATGATGCCTTAAAGATTAAACTCTTTAGCCTAATACCAGGTCCTTCTACAATCAGGATTACACTACTTTTTTTAGCTTTAATTCATACTACTTTCCTCCATGAATCTTCATGCTCTGTAAATCTCCTGGGATTCCCATTTCCATACATGCTATTTCCTATTACTAGAATGACTTCCCTATTTCTGCCTATTGAAATCTTACTAGTTAAGTGTAAATCCCACCACTTCTATGTATCCTTTCCTCTCCTTCCCCAATCAGTTGACAATGACCTCTCCTTCCAAGTGATTTTACATCATGTATTGTTTGTGTCTCACTTATCGACTTGGGTGCCATTTTGGGTTCTATGTTATTTGTGTTTCTTATATCCTTTCTTAGAATATAATCTCCATTGGACTTTCTTATCTAATATTTGTATCTCCACCTGTGCCTAGCATGCCATCATGCACATAATAGGTGCTCAATGAAGTTTTCCAAACTTGTAAATTACTATTTTGTCTGGGTCTAAATAAGGATATTGTGTTAAGATGGTCACTAAGGTCCCCTTCAGGATTTAATTATCAGCTATTTGTTTCCGAGTACCTAGACAATTATTCAAATCAAAACAGGAATGGGGGAAGGTATTGATAAGGGGCAATAAGTTATTCTGAGGCTTAAAGCCTTTGTAAAAAGCAGATTGTGTGTGCACGACTAGAGCAATTTACCTCCCACAAAGTGAATTCATCTCAGGACTTCCTGATTTTCCCCTAAATTTACCTGAGGGGGGGCAGCCATGTAATGGTACTCATTGGGGTACTCAGTTACTCAGCTTAATTTGAGAGGCAGTGGCCTTAGATTCACAAGATTAAATGCATACTTTCTGTGAAGGTTTTTCAATAAACATTCATGATTTGCCTGCTATATACACAAGATAGCTCTAGGATTTGCAAAGTTTTGATGACATGGTCCCTACCTTCATGGAACTTCTAGGATATAGAATAGGGGGGAATAGGATAAAAACAGAGGCAACTGGAATATATACTATTGCATGAAATGAGTATTAGGGAATTATGAAACAAAAGGACAAGAGGGAAAGTTATTACTGACTATGAAGGAGATGAACTGAGCTTCAAATGTGGGGTAGGAATTCAGTAAGTAAAGAGGAGGAGTTGGAACACCCATTGTATGGGAGCAGTTTGAGCAAAGGAGTAGAAGTGAGAGAACACAGGACATGGGTAGGAAAAGAGTAGTCCCATTTTCTGGGAACTCTGAGTATGTAAGGGTCAAGGGATGGGGAGGAGAAGAGGAGAGGAAAATATGAGATAAGGTCGCAAAGGTAGGGTGGCCAAACTGTAGGGGCCTTTGAATGTCAACACAAGGATCTTGAACATTAGTGTTCTACACTAAGTAAACAATGGGGAGCCACCAAAGGTTTTTAAGCAATGGAGAGATATGACTACATGTATGCATAAGAAAGATAACTCTGGCAAAGGCAACATGGTGTAGTAGCATGAAGGACTTGAGAAAAGCTCCAAGTTCAAATCCTGCCATAGATACTAGCTTTGTGACTCTGGGCAAGTCACTTAACCTCTATTTGCCTCAGTTTCCTCAACTGTAAAAGGTGGTTTATCTTAATGACCTCTCCGGTCACTTCCAACTCAACAAGCATTTGTTTTCAGCCCTAAAGGTAGGATTCTATGATCCTATGAAGAGCAGATCAGAGGTGGGAGAGAAAAGGGCAGGAAGGACAGTCAAGGACCTGCAATAGGCACCATCTATGAAGAACTATTTTACTGGGCGATCTTAACATATGGATGCCACCAATATGCATTATTTTATATGATTAGTTCTTCTTACCTAGAATATAACAGGACCTTTCTCAGACAAATTCCTTGAAAAGGTTGTCTACATTCTCTGCCTCCATTTCCTCTCCTCTCATCTCTCATCTCCATTTCATCTTTTTTGGATCTGTCATTCAACTGTATTAGTCAACTGAAACCATTCTATCCAAAGTTACCAAAAATCCCTTCATTGGCAAATTTGATAGTCTTTTCTCAATCTTCATTCCTCTCAATCAATCTGCTGCATTTTTTGTTTCTCCAAAGGAAGTTTTGATGGTGAAAGGAAAAGTTCTGGAGAAAGGGGTGTTACTGAAAGGAAAGGCACATGGGCCAGGGATTTGTTGTCTCAACCAACTGTTAAATTTTCATCATGGGCTTTTATACCTTGGAAATAGGCAAACATTACAAAGCAGGGTTTAATTTATTGTTTTGTTGATTGTCTGAAATTAAGAAGATGATAAAGGAAATGTTAATAATGCTCATTAAACATAATACTGTGTAAATTATACATTTTTTTCCAGTCAGTTATCTAACAGTTACTAGCTTACCTCTGCCCCAATCTGAAGAAATCAATATGGTGAGATGGAAATAGTATTGGCAGCACTGGCACTCTTGTGTTCAGTTTAATATGTACTTTAAAAAGAACCAAGCATATGTAATAGGGATTAAGTCTCATAAACAATCATCTTTTCTGTTCTTTGTATATGAAAATATTCATGTTTGTGGATGTTTGACATCTCCATAATAAAAAAAGAATTTTTTTAAGAGCACAGAGTCAGAAAACCTAGGTTGAATCCTGGCTCTCTTATTTTGCATTTATGTCATCTTGAACAAATTACTTCATCTCTTTGGGACTCAGTTTACTCATTTATAAAATGAAAGGGTTGGCTAAATGGCCTCTGAGATCCTGCCCAGCTCTAGAGCAATCATACTCTAAACTTCCTGGGTCTTTTTCAGTTTTAAATCCTATGATTCTATAAGTAACAGGCAGCCTAGGAAGAGGAAGAAGGTGCTAGGCATTTTAATGGGTACACTCTTAAGGAGAAGTAAGACTGGTCAGTAGAAATGAGACTGACAGATTTACTTACACCATCCCACTTAAAGCAACCTATAAGGCACACAATCATAGGCTTTAGACTAGCAGCTGTAGTTGTACAAGAATTGTGTTTGTCTAGGAAATTTAGCCATCGGCGAGAAGGGGTCATTTTGAATTTATCCAGAAAAAGAATTGGAGTGACTACTCCAATCTCTTTCTACAACCTTGCCTTTCATTTTATTGAAAAAATCAAGGCTATTTGACATGAGCTCCATCTTCTCTCATTCTCTTTACCTCAAAACTCCTTGACATCATCTTCCACTGTCTCTTCCTTTCTCTGGATCTCCCATCTCTTCTTCTCTTCGACAATGCCAACCCTCCACATATACATTTAATCCCATCCTCTCTTATCTTCTCTAGAAGATTGCATCCCCAACTATTCCTGCTCTTCTCTCTAATCTTCAGGCTTTCTCTATCAACTAGTTTCTTTGAACTGCTTCAAAAATGCCCAAGTATCCCCATAAATAAATACATGAATGAATGAATAAAAAAAAGAATGAATAAAAGACTTTCACTGGACCCTCATTCTCCTCAAGCAATCATCCTATTCATCCTCTCATTCTCAGAAAAACTTCTTTAACTACATTCCCTGCCTCCATTTCCTCTCTTCTCATCTACTCTTCAATCTTTTTCCATCTGTTATTCAACCTCACTACTCAACTAAAACTATTTTCTCTAAAGCTACCAATGATCCCTTGTCAAGATATTAGGAGACACCCTGTTTTCCAGAGCGAAGGCCCAGCAAGCAAGCTGTGCCCTGAGCTTGGCATAACAACACCCTCTGAATGATCTCACCCTCTGGCAAAATCATATAGTTATTGTATTGTTTTGACCAGCACCAGGTGTTCTCTGAACTTGGACAATCACTGGACATGCTGCAATGTTAATGGGATAATAAGATCTTCCCTATCTATTAATAGGCCTCACGTAGAGCCCACTGGGGGAGGGACTTGTCTAAGGAGGAGCTTGCTTAGGGGGTGGCTTGCTTGTAGGAGGGCTTCCACACCTTTTGGTACTAAGTTGATTATGCTTTCTGTCTCTGAAAAGTGAATATATATTCTGAGTTGGTATTTTGCTTTGGGGATTCGCTCATGAGAAGGATCTTTTGATTTCCTGATTGAGACTGAGTAGCTGTATATTCAGAGCCCCCCAACTACTAGATGTTGTGCATGTTCCCTCGATACAGTGATGTATGTAAAGCGTATAGCAATATTGCTATATCAGACAGCTGGAGCCCTGTCTGTTGGTCTTTATGCTAATTACTCTGCTTATATTTTCTGATATTCAGGGTGCTGACCTTTCCCCTGAACTAGTGAATGTAATTAAAAGTAGGGTTATTAGCCCATTTTTGAGCTATCTTTCTTAGAAAAGCGGAACAAAGAACCTGTGCTATCAGGCCATCCTGGGTATGCTAGGGTGCTGGCTGATACACATGCTCAGACAAGTAAGTACCCATGTTCTGGTCATGAAGCTTTGCTCTGAATCAAACTTGTCTCATTGTTGCTGTTACCCTCATTTTCAGAGCTACAGTTCACTACATAGCCATTGGTATAAGTATTGAGATCTCCCCACACTGTCTCAGGTCCCCCTACTAGGGGTGGGGTCTTGGCATGTATTTAATTCTACTCCTTGCTTGAAAGCCCTTTCCCTCACTTTGAAATTAAACTCCTATTTGTTTCTTGATTCTCTTGTCTTTAGCTTGCTCTGTTCCTCTCTGGTCATCCACAGGTTAAAGACTGGTTCAGTCCAGTGGACATAAACTGGTATCAGAAGTGGGACTGAACACAGAACAGGGCCATTGGACTCTCCAGTACCAGTGGGAATGGACTAGGCGCCGACAGAGATTTATTTCTCCAGAGTCTAACTCCACCTCATCTGGTGAGTCCTCTGCCCTTATCCTTGCTCCAGTCCTCCTTGTTCGAGTTCATCATTCTTTATGAGGAAAACTCCAGGGCCCCTACAGTGACCTGGTTCATCTTGGATCATTCTGATAAGGATGACCTTTCTTAAACTGCACACCTCTATTAACTGACCTCTCTGTATGCCTCTGCTGTTTTTAAATTGCATGCCTCTGTAACATTTTAACATGCCTCTGTGTGCCTCTAGTGTTTCTTAAAACTACATACCTCAGTAACTGTCTGGACTGTAACTGTGTGCTTTGTTAAAACTGTTTGTATCTGCCTTGTCATCTTGTCTGTGTTTCTGTCTTTGTAAAATGTCAAATTCTGTGGCATGTTTGTGATGTCTGTAGATTTTATTATCTTGAAATATTTAAAAGGCAGCCAGTCAGAAGAAACTACTCAGAGCTGTGACCAAAGAATTTAGAACACTGGGAAAAACTAATGAACTTTCATACTTGAAGCAACTGTCCTAAGTAAGCAGGGCTAACTCCCACTTTAGGCTTTCTGTGGGAGATTAGGTTGTGAGAAAAAAAAATCTGCAGGACATTTTTTCCCCCTGTCATTTTAGCTTTGGCTATGTTGCAATTACATAAATAAAGTCAGATAATCAAAGTTTGTGGAACTACTGAAAAACATCATGATAGGTTAAGGAGTTTGGAGATTAATCATTTTAAAATTGCAGGGGAGAACTCTTGAGACTTTGGAGTAATATTTTAGTAAGTTTTGGGGTTCCACTCTGTAGAATTTACTTTAAGGAAAAATAGGGATTAAATTTCATAAAAGTTAAAAGTAGATAGCCGTTTCCCTTGAAGGTTGATAGTATCATTGTTCTAGGACAATGAAGGAAGGCAGTTAATTTTGAAGTAATCCCAGAGTGAACAAAGAAAAAAATAGGTTAAAAGTTTGCACTTTGTATCTACCTCTTATTAACCCTTCCTTGATCTCTCAGATCATATTCCCAAATAACGGTGTTAGAAAAAATGCTTGGAAAATATAGGGAAGCTTGAATTACATTCCAATTGTGAAATTTATTAGTTGTATAATCTCAGGAAAATTATTTTATTTCTGTTTGCTCTAGTTTCCTTCTCTGTAAAGAGAAAAATAATTATGGTACCCACTTCCCAAGGTTGTTGTTGAAGATCAAAATGATATAATGATTAAAAGTGCCTAACACAGTGACTGGCATATGCTGAGAACTATATTATTGAATGTAATTGTTCCATACCTGATAACTCTAAAGTGGTTTTAAAATGCCAAAGGTAGCAAGATTAATGATTTTATATGTGATAATTTACAAATGCAATTGATACCATCTGAAGTTTAGTTTCATATATTATATACATGATGTTTGTACTATTATTGTATTTCTAAATTCTCTTATATTGTGAAATTTGAAAGACAATTGTAAAAAATGCTGTTAGACAAAACTTTTTAATCTGGATGCTGTTACACACAATTGGGCTTTTAAAAGGATGTGATGATAAAAATAGATATTTGAAAACTGCTAAATATTTAATGAGGTATATTTTGTTATAAAACAGATAATAATAATAACATACAATAGCAAATTTTCATTTGAAATTCTTGGCTATTATGAAAGTGTATAGGGTAGTTTAAAGATGTAGCTTCAACATATTAATGATGAGTCAACCATCAGATATTTGTTGTATGCCTGAAGCCCGAGAACATGGATAGTTTTAATTTATAAGTAAAGAATAAATGAAATGCTAACTATTAGGGAAACATCAGGAAAGACATTCAAACCCTAAGTTGTGATTAGTGAAATTTTGCTATTTAAGGGAAATATTCTTGGAACTGTAATTTACTATTATTTGAGCTTTGGCTACAGGGATAGTTGTCTGAACTGTCATGAAGCCAAGAATAGAAAATGGCATGTGGTTCAGTTCAGGAATGCTAAAGGGATGTCTGTGTTTGGGAAAAAATTTGGGGGATGAATTTGGCATGGCTTAGATAGGATACTCCTGACTCTGTTTCCCCATTGTGCTATTTCCTTTTTGAAAAGAAAATTTCCCCATCTGATTAATCTTGAACCTTGCTTTTAACACACTGTGATTACATGATTGACTGTAAGATATGACTCATGCCTGGAATCAAATAGAGCTAAGGGAGTCTTTCCCCCCTTTATGCAATTATGGGAATTATAGAAAATTTTATTGTATTATTTAAACATATCCCTGCATGGCTGGGAAATTAAACCATCTCTATGTACTATTTAGATATCCTTAACCAAGGACCTATGTTCCGCTTACCAGAAACTCAGATCCAAAGATTGATAGAAGGAGTTTTCTCACAATTGCCAACCCTTATGTCTTCTAAGGGCCCCTACTAGGTCCTTCTGACTACTCCCACAGATGTCAAACTTATAGGTATGTACTCTTAAATCATCTGAAGAAAGTCTCTATTGCTGAGTAAACAGCAAAACCCTCCAGGGACCTCAAGGTTCATCTAGTACAGACCCAGAAGCAGCTGACACCCAGATGAGATAGATGTCCCAAGATTCCAGACAAGGGTTGAGTATACTGTCCTCTTTCTTTTTTGCTATGTGCCAAACCACGAAGGGTCTGATTTAAGTGTGTGTTGGCATTTTCTTCCTCTACATTCTTGGCCCCCTCTCTTTTCTGCTTGCAAGCAAACAATAGCTAGCAATGATATGTGGGATACACTTCCCTAATAGGTTCCCTCAAGGAACTGACCTCCTGGGATAAAAATGCTCATTCTGGGTTCTTTCAGACCCCTTCCCTTTGGCCAAAAGGCGAAAATATCAAGGTATTAGGAGACACCCTGTTTTCCAGAGCTAAGACCCAGCAACTAAACTGTGCCCTGAGCTTAGCATAACAATAATCCTTTGCTCTCACTCTCTGGATGATCTCACCCTCTGGCAAAATCACGTAATTATTTTATTGCTTTGACCAGCACCAGGTGTTCTCTGGGCTCAGATAAGCTCAGAGAAGTACCCATAAGTACCCATCATGAAGCCCTGCTATGAATCAAACTTGTCTCACTGTTGCTGTTACCGTCATTGTCAGGGCTACAGCTTACTGTGTAACCATTGGTATAAGTACTGAGATCTTCCCACACTACCTCAGTCTCCCCACTAGGGATGGGACCCCAGTCCATGTGTCTAATTCCCCTCCTTGCTTGCAAGCCATCTCCCTCACTTTGATATTAAACTTCTTTTTGATTCCTGACTCTCCTGTCTCTATCCTGCTCTGTTCCACTCTGGCCAGTTTGGTCTGATTGACACCTTTAATTGACAAATTTGATGATCTTTTCTCAGTCTGCATTCTTCTCAACCTATCTGCTGCATTTGATACCACTGGTCATTCTCTTATGCTAGATGACCTTTCTCTTCTGTTTTCTTGAGACACAACTCTCCTGGTTCACCTCTCACCTGACTACTTTTTTCTCAGTCTCATATGTGCTAACTTGTGTGGTTCCAAGGGTTCTGCCCTGGGTCTTCTCTTCTCCCTCTATAGCAAAGTTCTTAACTAGGGGTCCATGAACCCCTAGTTTGAGGAAGGTTGCAAACTTGAATGGGAAAAATATCTTTATTTTCACTTATCTCAGGTCCTCCTGACTCCAGGGCCAGTGTTGTAATTCACTGCACCACCTAGCCGCCCCTGTATTTTCACTTATCTCTAACTGAAATTTATCATTTATTTCAATTATGAATTTTAAAAAAATAGTGTTTTGAGAAGGGGCCCATAGACTTCACCAGGTTGCCAAAGGGACCATGACACAAAAAACCTAAGAATCCCCACTCTATATTCTCTTTCTCAGTAACCTCATTAGCTCCTATGGGTTTAACTATCATCTCTATGCAGATAACTCCCAGATATAAATAGGCAGCCCCAGTCTCTCTCCCAAGCAGCAGGCCTTCTCTCGAATCTTCATGTAAAACCTTCTTCTTCTCATCTCTGTTCCTTTGCAATGCTTGTTCCTCCCCTCCCATGCCCTGAAAGCACTTACTCCTTACCTCTGCTTCATAGTGACTCTGTCTTCTTTCAAGATGGAGCTCAGGCACCATCTTCTGCATTAAGCCTTTCCTGATTCCCTCCCAATACTTGCTAGTGCCCTTCCTCCCAAACTACCTTTTTTTCCTTTTAACTACTTTATACAATAAAAATAACAATAGCAGTTAACCTTATGTAGCATTTAAGGTTTTGCAAAGCACTTTACATATATTATCTTATTTGAGCCTCATAAAACCCTGATAGGTTATATTATAATACATATAATACATAATACTATTATAATTCTCATTTTACAGATGAGAAAACTGAGACTGAGGGATTTTAAGTGACCTGCCTAGGGTCACACAGCTAGTAAGCATCAGAGGCAAGATCTGAACTCAGATCTGTCCTGATTCCCAAGTCCAACATTATCTATTACACTACTTAGCTGCCTCCCCCTTTATGTGTGTTTATTTGTCGTATTCCCCCATCAGAATTAGCAGTGAGGTGGTTCAGTGGATAGATCACTAGGCCTGAAGTCAGGAAGACTAGCCTCAAACAAGTACTAGTTGTGTGACCTTGGGCAAGTCACTTAAACCTGTTTGCCTCAGTTTTCTCATTTGCAAAATGAGCTGGAGAAGGAAATGGCAAACCACTCCAGTATCTTTGCCAAGAAAACACCAAAATGGGTCATGAAGAGTTAGACATGACTAAAATTACTGAACAACATTAACAAAGGGGAACTATAAAAGTTTTTCATCTATACTTTTCTTTAGAGTTGAAAGGGAAGTTAGAGAGAAGAAAACTGGGGTCATGAAAGAAAATGATCCAACAATAACAACAACCATCAGAATTTAAGCTCCTTGTGACTAGGGACTAGGGATCCCTTCATTCTTTGTACTCACATTCTCAATTCCTAAGACAGTGCCTAGCATTTAGTAATAAAAGCTAGCATTTATATAGCACTTTTAAAAATGCTCTACAAATATTAGCTCATATCCTCACAATTCTGGATGGTTGCTATTATCTGTTTCTACACAGGAGGAAACTAAGGCAAATAGAGGTTAAGTGACTCACCCAGGGTCAAAGAGCTAGTAAGTCCTTGAGACTAGATTTGAATTCAGGTCTTCCTGACTCCAAGTCCAGCACTCTATGACCTAGTTGCTTTTTTGTAAGTGCCTAGTAAATACCTTGTGGGTCTTTAATGAATACTTGTTTATTAACCAAACCTTTAAGATCACTCAGGTTTACTAAGTTGATAATTTATAAACAAACTCTGGTGTGTGGTCATGTTTCCTTGGCCTATCCAATATGTGTGTGACACTCCTACATTTACTTGGACTTTCCCCAGCACTTAATCTAAAGCCTGGGACTGATTGATTAAACATCTTTTCACTTATTTTAAGTGGTATGGGACTGAGTAAATGTAATGGAAATGCAAATTTAAAGATCTTCCCTGCCCCTAGCTTAAGTGCACCTGGAGCCTGTGGTGGGAGGCTTGTTTTTCAGGAAAGCCCACACCTTGATACTTTGTGATTGGGCAGTGGGTCCAGAAGGTTGTTACATTCTCTGAGCCAGGAGAAGGCTATATAAACCCTTAGGAGAGGCTTTGCTTTGGGGCTCACTTTGAGAAGTGCTGTGTGATTTGACCAGATGAGACTCTGGGAAGCCGTTGTTGAGAGCCCCCCGGCTTTGAAAACCCAGATGTTAATGCTTCCCTCTCTGGTAACTGTGATTTGGTATTGATGTATGTAATGTTGGGACAGTTTGGAAGCCTGTCTGTAACTCTGAAGTTCTGTAACTCTGAAGTTTAGGGTGCTGACCTTTTTCCCCTGAACTAGGTAATGTGTGTTTGTTTGATTAAAGTAAGCTTGTTAACCCATTTTGAGTTGCTTTCCTTTTGAAAAGCAGATCTAAGAACCTATATTGGCAGCTACCCTGGGGATGTTGGGGTGCTTGCTGCTACAGTAAACCAGCTAACCCTATTCTCACATAAACATCACCTTTCTGATGTTGCCTGACAGACAGATACAAGTTCATATTGGAGTGAAAGAGGCTTTGAGAATGGATAGGAGCACCAAGGAAAAACAAGGCTAGAAAGAGAAAAACTGTTTCTCAAAGGATCACGTTTATTCAGAGCTAGAAGAAAATCTCAGAGGTCACCTCACTCAACCCCTCCTTTATTTTATAGAATGGAATTGAGACTCAGAGAGGAGATGAGTGACTTGTCTAAGGTATAAATCCAAGAGAAAGAATTTGAATAGTCTTCTGATTCCAAAACCAGTGTTCTTTCCATTATATCATGCAGCATGATAGGAAGAGATGGAGGTATGCTGGAACAGATATGTCAGGTGGGAAAGGAGAAGGAAGGAAACAAACATTTATTAAACATTTAATGTGTACTTGACAAAGATCTTGTTTTATCTTCCCAACAACTCTAGGAAGTAGATATTATTATCATCCTCCGTTGTACAGATGAGGAAACTGAAGCAAGGCAGAGAGCAGTTAAGAGACTCACCCAGGGTCACACAGCTATTACGTGTCTGAATCTGATTTTTTTAAAAATTTTTTTGCTTTTTGGAGGGCAATTGGGGTTAAGTGGTTTGCCCAAGGTCACAGGGCTAATTTTTGTGTTGTGTCTGAGGTTGGATTTGAACTCAGGTACTCCTGACTCCATGGCCGGTGCTCTATTCACTGAGCCACCTAGCCACCCATTGAATCTGCATTTCAAGGACCATCTTCCTGACTCTACACCAAGCGCTCTATCCACAGAATCACATAGCAATATCTGCTTACATCCCTGGTACCTAGTACAGTGCCTGGCACTTAATAAATACTTGTTTGTTGACTAAACTGCTGGTTGGCAGAAGTTGACATTAAGAGTACTTTAAGCACAAAGGAAAGTAAGATTGGAAAAAGATTGGAAATTAGATTGGAAAACATGTTCATACCTTATACCTGGACATAAACACTGATGTATACGTATACCTTATAAGTATAAAAGACTAGAGAAGACATGAATGACCTCTCCTTTATCCCTTAATTAGAATTCCTCAGTTTCCCTGGTAGAAACATTGATGGAAATCTGATTTCTATCCTTCCTCATCCCCCATTTGCTATCCAAGGTATTGTTTAATGTGTAACATTCTGAAGGAAATTCCACACTTGGGCTTGCAGGGAGGACTGGGATTTTGGGTTTGGTTTGGTTTGGTTTCGTTCAATTATCCAGTGTCTGCTGTGTAATGATCAATGTGTAGCTAATTGGAAGCAAGAGAGAACAAAATGGATATTGTTTTAGATAGTGTCTTTAATTAAAAGAATATATACAATCCTATGGGGAAGTTTAATAAATAGCAAGAGAGTTTATCTTCATTTTTTGTGTGTTTACAAAAGGATTTGTTCAAGCAGACTTATAAACTAAAATACAGGTATGTGAATTCTTTCATTTTTAGACACCTCCCTTGAGGGACGTGAGCTGACAGACACCAGCTAAAGGAAGGAGCTAATGCCACAGCAGCATGGCTTGGAAACCCAACCCACCAGAAATGGAACTGAAAGGTCTATAAATTCCCAGGGAGTGAGGAAATGGTAAGCAAATGGCAGGCGGTTGCCTAGAGAATTAGGAAATGAATAACAATGCTTTCTGGTAAATTAACCACGTTACATTCAGCTCAGGAAAGTAATGGGAAAATTCTGCTAAAATTGAATAGTGATTGGCTGAGATCATTTAGGTAAAATGCATAATTTTCTTCCTCCAGTGGACTTTAGTTGGATTTAAAATATGAATAGTTTCTATGCTAGTCACTGAAGTGTGATTCTAGAGACAGTCAAGGAAGGAAAGAGAAAACACTCTGCTTACTTGAATCCTATACAAGACCTGCCCTTCAACTCCTTCACCTGTAAATGACAAAGAATGTTTATTTGCAAAGTCCTGGACATTTTAAAAATGGAAATGTATGGAGCATTAATCATTGCTATTGCTATTGGTAAATCATGATCTTACTATGTTTGAGAGGAAAAAAAAATCTTTCTATCTAGTGTATTTCTGTCTTAATTCAAATGAATTCTAGCTTCTGGATGCTTTAAAAGAAAAAAAATTGTAACAAAGCTCGGTTTGCAACAGCTGAGAACAAAAACACACATGCAGTCAAATTGGACCTTGGAAGGAATACAGATAATGTTTAAAAAAGAAAAAAGAAAGAATGAAAAGGAAAAGAAAAAAACTAGGGGCACAGGGGTTTTTCTCCCTAATCAAATGCAGAATAAAGAAGATTATTCCATTTGTAAAGGTGTTACTGTCTACAATCTACCTGGAATATAAAGGCATTACCTCCCCTGACAGTCAGGAGCCAGACACGTTTCATTCTTATACAATGAATAATATGTATCCATTCATACCTAATTACATTTTTTGTCAACTCTTAAATTTCAAAGGTTGAAAAGAATGTCTTAGACACCAGTATTTCAAATATCCAAGATAACTAGACATTTTTCTGCTTTCTGTTCCCCCAAAAAATGTTCTTTGTGGGCCTTTTCTTCTCTTCCTTCATGACTCTCTACCCTGCTCACCTTTTACCTCCTGTCTCATCCTGTTTCTTCTCCATCTCCATGGTTCCTCTCTCCTTCCTCCCCCCTTTCTCCCTCTCTCCAATCTTCGCACAAAAATGTTAGAGCCTGAGATCACCTAGTCCATCCCCTTCATTTTCTTGCCTTTTCACCCCACCTGATTTATATTAACTTACTACATTACCCTCCAAATATTTCAGCTTTCCAGCAAAAAAATCTGTGGCTTTCCTTGTCTACTTCTTTTGACTGACCCTGCCTGCTCTGACCACACCTGTCCCTTCACTGGTTCTAGTCACCTATGCCAGGTGGACAAATTCTTATACTCCTAATCTGAACAGTGGGACTTCCAGCCTCAATGCCATCACTTCTCTCCACCCTACAGGCTAACACATGTGAATTGCCCAAGTTTGTCCTTCATTAGAGTATCTGCAACTTTAGTCTCCTTTGAAATATTTTAGCTCCCTAAAATGACAGGTAAAAATCACAGGCACACTAATCCAATCAACCCAATCCAGTGAGTATTTGTTAACTACCCTCTAAGTGCATAGGATTGTGCTTGACCATTACACAGAAACAAAAAAAACCAAACAAACCAAAACCGTCCCTGCCCTCAAGGAGTTTATATTCTACTCTAGTTTCTACACTGTGTTACTGACACTGATACACATAGGTTCAAAAGACAAACCTTTTATTTGAGAGACTTTGGAAACAGGAGAGGATAGGGGTAGTCACAGAATTATAGAATCTCACAGGTCATGTCTGACTCGCCCCCAAACATCCCTGCTCTCCATCCTCAGTGTTAGAGATCCTATCACCTAATTCTAATGTAGTGACTAAGAAGTTTTTCCTTTCATCAGGCCTAAATCTGGCTCTCAGTTACTCCTGGCTCCTAGTTTTGCCCCCTTGGGACCCACCAGAACAAATCTAATTCCTCAGTATGTGAACAGAGATATAGTATCATGTCTCCCTCAAGTCTTCTCTCCTCCACATTAAATGTCAGTGGTTCCTTCAATATATCAACGTATTGTATAGACTCAAGGCCTTTCACCATCCTACTCCCTTCCCTGGGATAACTCTTCAACTGTCTTTATAAAATTAGGTAAACTAGTCTGAACAGAATATTCCAGATACGAACTGAGCATGAATTACTCTTAGAAGACTAATGGATTGCTCTGCTTTTGCACCCAAAGTTTGAGCAACTGAATTGGAAAACTGAAATCCCAGTTTGTCCTTACAGGGTTTATAGAGGAATCCCTGTAGTACTTGGTCTACTTCATGGAAGCAGCATGGAAAGAGAAAAGGAATGTCAGGACATCAAATGTTGGATTTGAGTCTATCTACCATTAAGTTACTCTATGACCTTAGGTCAGCGACTTCCTCTCTCCAGTTTTCATTGTTTGCTTTCTCAAAGAAGGATCATCCCATCTGTTCCCTTACATCCAGTCATAGAGAGATGTAGAACTGTCTGGTGGTGGGGACTGACAGACTGGACAGTTACTCTGACCCAGAATCCTGTGTAACTATAAATTCAAGGCCTCATTAATTAAAAGTTAAAAGCATTTTAGAGCATGCTTCAAATTAGTGGACTGAAGATCAAAGGGCACATTTTTGGCCAGGAGTTCAGAATCTAAGAGGCACAAACAAATTGAAGACTTTTGATTTCCTGAACCCACTGAAACCATGACACTGGATTTCATGCCGTAATAGAAAAGTTCCTGAAAACTTCTTATCTCAGCTGTGTCAAAAGGTTTGCTCTTTTCTCTTGGTGTATTATTTTAGGCCCTAGTGACAAAATTAAAGGGCCAAACATCTTTGTGGAACTTAAGAATATAAATCCAGAAAACCTGGTTCAGAGGACTTCCACAGCTGCCTATGGAGTTTACAGAGAATCCTGCCCTTGGTCGGTAAAACAGACAGCACTTGGTTTTAACATTGTAGGGAGTGGAGAGTTTCTGTAGTACATGTGTATAAATGCCTATTCAGAGGTTAAAGATCTGCCGTGACCCACATCAGTAACAGAAAGCTGCTGCTCATGCAGAACGTGCTTGGAACGTTAATTGCATTTTGCAAAAATGTGAGTAATGCTTGCAGATGTGTGCCTGTCAGCTCCTCCCTGACCCACAGCCTGGCTGAGCTTCTCTGGGGGGAAGGCTTTCTCCGCATGTTCTCTGCTTGGCCGGCGTTCAGGAGCTAATTCTGCACAGGTTTCACCTGGGAAGAGGAAGGTTGCTTTTTCTGCTTGTTTGTTTTGAAGTTCAGGGGCCCCTGCCCCTGAAAATTAGATGAGGAACCATGACTGGGAGGGATCCAATAGAACCTATCACCTCATCCTGATCTTTGACCTAGCCTGAATTTTCTGGCCATACCCCAGGAGGCCTGAAGTTGTGCAAAAAGGATATCATTATCCCAAGAATAACGTTCCATCCTCTGGCACATCACTCCTATTAGGGTCTATAACAGAGGTAGTTCCATGCTGACACAAGGATGCCTGGGGCTTTACCATCCTGTGGCAGGCCCAGAAGCTCAAAGGCAGGTATATTTATTAACTATAAAAGGGGCAAAAACCATTGCTTCGTTTTCCCTCCATTTGTTGTTTGACAGTCTTCCTGGAGTAACTCTGAAACACCTCTATAACATTTACTGCCTGCCTCTCAGGTCCAGCAAAGTGCTTTATAAACCTAAAAGCCCTGTGTAAATGTTGGCTGTGATGATAAGGCTCATTCTCTCTTCTGAGCCACCCATTGTGGCGTTTCCCCACCAGCACCCTCACACGTACCCCCCAAATAGGACTGCACTACCCTTGGTTCCTATGAGAGACCCTAGCTTGGAATAGAACCTGGATAGCCCCCAGGGGAAGCCCTACATCAGCGGCTGGCTCCCACAGCAAGGGAATGGGCTTGTTTGTTGTCTGGCTAAAGGCTGCTTTCCTGAGGGGGCCTAGAGGGGAGGGATAGGAGGAAGAGGGGAGTTCCTTGCAGTAGGTTCAAACTGTGGGTGGACAGGCTACACTTGGATCCACCAGCTGCTGTTGGCTGGCCTTCTAGGCTGAGTGCCAGCGGCAATATGACTAGGAACCAGTCAGCCTGAGGAAGAAGCAATAATCCGGTTAACCTCGGCTAGCTCAGACAAAAGCTGGAGACTTTTCCCTTGGAATGATGTGAGGGGGATGGGGGGCTTGGACTGGAAATGGAGGATTGTCTGGGCCCAGGGCTCATTCAAGTTCTCCAAGTCAAGTATAATTTTGCCCCTGGGAAATCCCCTGGTAAACCAGGGAGTTCTTACCTTCTGAATTCTAACTAGTCTCCAGAGAGCAGCTATGAAATTTGATCTCAGAAACTGTGGCCTGGGGTTAAATCTCCCTTTTCTTTTTGTTCTGGAAATATGGTAGAAACCCACGGGAATCAAAGCCCCTATTACACCACAGGATATATTCTGTAGTGGGGGAAAAAAAGCACTGGTTTTAAAATCATAAGACCTGGATATGAATTCTGGCTCTGCCATTTATTAGCTGTGTGACCCTGAGCAAGTCACTTCACAATGAGGCTCAGTTCCCTCATCTGCAAAATGAGGGCATTGGATTAGACGACCTCCTAAAACCACTTCCAGCTCTCAGTGAGGTCACATCTCTAGAAACAAAATAGCAGCATACAGAAAGGGTCTTGACTAAAAGGCAAGAATTACCTCTGTCTCTTGACACAGCCTTATAAAGGGCCATCTCTGTCCTGAGTATCTGCTGAAATCATATAACTTTTTTGAGCTGGAAGGGACCTTACAGATTCTCTGGTACTGGGGTTCTTAGCTGAAGGTGTGCGAACTTGTTTTAAAAAATATTCTGATTACTATATGTTGATATCATGGTTTTGCTTTGTAATGTTATGTTTTATTTTATACACTTAAAAACATTATTCTGTGAAGGGTCCATCATTGGCTTCATCACACCACCAAAGTCTTTTGTGTTAAGATTAGGCACAAAAGGAGTGGCTAGGCGGTGTGGTGAATAGAGCACTGGCCCTAGAGTCAGGAGGACCTGAGTTCAAATTTGGCCTCAGACACTTAACACTTACTAGCCTGTGACCTTGGGCAAGTCACAACCCCAATTGCCCTGCCTTCCCCCCTCTAAAAAGATTATGGGCCTCTACTAGTCCAACCCCCTCATTTTATATATGAGGAAACTGAGATACCAGAGGTCAAGGGACTCCCCCCAAGCCCCACAAGTAGCAATAACAGAGGCAGAATTCAAACTCTGATCACTGCACCAGAGCTGGAAAGGGCCTTAGAAATGACCTAAACTAACCCTTTTGTTTTCCAAGTAGGGAAACTGAGGGTAAAGTAGCAGAACTTGAAATCTTCCCCCTCTATAACAATCCAAGGATTTTCTACTTCCCATGCCGCCTCCATGACGGTGACCAAAGAGGAGCCAGGGAAATTTAGATTTTGCATTTTGTTTTATATCCCATTTGATTAGACTCTCTCCCCATCCCCCAATCTGCCCCAGAAAGAAAGCTTAAACAGTTGGGGAATTAGAAGACCCTCTCACCCCACAAGAGTTAACTTAGGCTAGTTTTCCAGATCAAGTCTCTTTTAATCTTTCTTAGTCATAAATCATCCTCTTCTATTCCCCTAATCACTTTGCTTACTTCATTCTTTTTTTTTTGTTTCTTTCAGGGTGAAGATACCCAGGGCAGATAACAGTCTTCTACGTGTCTTCACAGGGGTTCTGCCCAGTATCTGTGAGGTAAGTTACCCCCCAAAGTACTTAGCATTATTTTTCCTTTCTGTCCTATCATGTTTCAAATCTGTCTTTAATTTGCTGGTCCTTGGGCTTCTCCAGCTTGCATTGATTCTTGGTGTGTTTCTACCAGGTTTCAGGTTAGTCTAAACCAGCTGAACCAATTTACATTTTTCTAAGATAGGCTCCTTCCCCTTATCCTCCTCACTCCCCTCCTATATGTACAATTTTTAAAGAGTTTATATAATACCTTGAGGTCTGTAAAAGTATTAATGTCAAGACCTTCTGGGGTTTGAAGCATCTTACTCCATGAGATACTATCAAACAAATACATTTTGCCAGCCCAGACCCAAATGTGTGGGTGTGTTCAGGGAAGCTACCAGCATAGCCTTTATTTTCTACAGGCTCCAAAATACTTGTTTTCCCAAATGTCAAAACTGTATGATTTTAGTTAACAAAAGAGGAAACAAAAAATTTGAAGCCTATAACTGATTTAGAAGTTAAGCATCATATTTGAAACAAGGACATTTTTGCACTTGAGATTGGTTCTATAAACTTGCATGCATGAATTGCATCCTTAGTTAAAGAGGTTAAGGCTGAACTTAGCCCAAGACTGGTGTAGGGGAGGGCTGGTAGGGAGGAGAGGGGAATTTCCCCCTAGCCAGTCTGGGAGCTTCCTCTTTTAACTAATTATTTTTGCTTATTAAGTGGTAAGTTCTGTTGATTCTAAGATTGGTGTCCTATCTTCACCCTATAAATTTAGCACCTTGGGGCAAAACACTGGTTGTCCTGCCCTAGTAAAACTTGCTATTCCTAGACTCCAAAGCTGTAAAGGTATCTCAGGGATCATCTCAGGCCCCTAATTTTACAAATAGATCTTGATAAATAAAATGACTGCCTAAGGTCATACAAGTTGTCAAAACAACAGATCTTCTCGTGGATAGGGCACTAGGCTTAGAATCAGAAAGACTCATCTTAATGAGGTTAAATGGGCCTCAGACACCATCTGTATGGCATTGGGCAAGTCACTTAACTCTGCCTCAGTTTCCTCATCTGGAAAGTGATCTAGAGAAGGAAATGGCAAATCATTCCAGTATCTTCACCAAGAAAACCCCAAAATGACATCATGAAGTGTGATATAACTGAAACAACTCAACAATAACAACAATTTCAAACTCAGGTCCTCTGACTGGGAATCTAGTACTCCTACTACTACATCACACACACACACACACACACACACACACACACACACACACACACACACACAGCATTGTACTAGAAATAACATTACATTTGGAGTCAGAGGTCTTGAATTCAAATCCAGGCTCTGCTATTCATTACCTCATAGGGTCATATGAAACTCGAATGAAATAATGTATATAATGTACTATGTAAGCCTTAAATTGATATTTAAATATCACAGAGTCATACTATCCCTATGATGCTGATAAGAACTACTACTATCTGTGTGGCATTGGACAAATCACCCAACTTCTCCCCATCTCAGTTCCTCACTTAAAACATGAGAGACTTGGAATGGAAGATTTTAGAGGTCCCTCCCAGCTTGAAATCCTATGGACTCTTGGATTTAAGCTCCTCCAAAGATTTCTTATTTAAAATCAGAATTTTGAACTTGACCTATAGTCAGGAAACAGAAATAGAAAAAAAAAATGCTCCATTTTTTTTTCATCTTCATAAATGCCTATCAGTTTCTCTGGGAACCAGCTTAGGCTCTGGAAAGCTCTCTGGTTTGGGGACTGCTGGCTTCAGCAGAACAGGGCTCTTCTAATGAGCAGGCCTGGTTGTTATAAGCCACTGCCACACTGGAGTCTGAATTCTGACACTGGACAAGAATGGGAGCAGCCCATCTGGCACAGATGCACTGTTGGGCAGCTACAGCCCAGACAGGCATCATTTTTAATCCAATAAAAGTGAAATATTGTTGTTGTTTTTTTAATGCCTGCTCTCCACCTACCCTGAATGGGAACATTGCTCGGGCTCAAGATCATCATGCTGCTACTAAAAGCAACTTAATCAACAGGTGTGGAACTGTGGGCCCAAGGCTACAGGAGATTTTTGCATTAACCTCTCATAAAGCACCTACTCAAGGTCGAAAGCAATTCACCAGGATATGTGAGAAGCCCAGTGGGATGGCCAAGATCATTTGTTGCCTGGTTGGATGGAAAGCCAGACCTCCTATGAGGAAACAACCCTCCTCTTGCTGTTGGTGGGGATTGTTTTTATGACCAGACTTGTCAAGTGTTTTGTTTTTCTATTGTAAACTTGGAGTGTCAGGGTCCTGTACAGTCACTCCCATGGGGTAAAGGGCAGCTGAGTGAATCATCAAAGAAAATCTGAGCAAGTAAGTAGAGCCAGGAACCCGAGCCCGGGTTCAGGGTGTGTCGGTCACTTTAACTCTGTAACGGACAAGAAGGAGGAATTTAGAGGCAAACACTGGTTTTGGAGTCAGTGGGCCTCTGTTCAAATTCCACCTCTGACACTACCTATGTGACTCAAGGCAAGTTATTTAACCTCTGTGGACCTCGGTTTCCTCATCTGAAAATGAGGGAGTTGGACTAGATGTGGTCAAAATCTGTGATGCTGTGATGCTTCTATGAAGTACAATGAGGGCATGGGGTTTTAAAGAGAAAAAGATATAGGTCTGGCCCAGGTGGCTGGAAGGAGACAATGAACGTAGACAAGAATTAGGCTTCCTACCACTGAGGTCACACAGCCAGCCTTGGGACTACCCTCAAATACTAACTTAGAGACAATAGGGGAAGAAACTAAACTTTCCCTATGGATAGAACAAGTATTAGCAAATAGGGTAGAGAATCTGCTTCAGACAAACCAAATAGGACAAAGAGAAACGAGTCAAAGAAGAGGCTGTGGGAAAGACCAAGTTCTGGGATTTAGGCCTTGCTATTAGCTGTGTGACCCTGGGCAAGTCACTTAACCCTGTTTGCCTCTGTTTCCTCATCTGTAAATGTACTAGAGGAGGAAATGGCAGACCACACCAGTATCTCTACCAAGAAAACCCCAAATGGGGTCAAAAAGAGTCAGACAACACTAAAAAAATGACTGACCATGAACATGCTAGATCAGCTTTCTGGGGAATGAGCCCCTCTTCTTGACACCTATCTAAATAAGTTCTTCCTTTGATATCAGGATTTCCACCTTATACTTTCTCCCTCTTTTCCAGAAGATTACAACCTCAACCATCCCTTCCCTTTCTTTTCTTTTCTTATTTTGCTTTTGGGAGGGGGGAGAGCAGGGCAATTGGGATTAAGTGACTTGCCCAAGGTCACATGGCTAGTAAATGTTATGTGTCTGAGGCCGGATTTGAACTCAGGTCCTCCTGACTCCAGGGCCAGCACTCTATTCACTGTGCCACCTAGCTGGCCCCTATCCTTTCCCTTTGTAATCTTCAACTTCTCCCAATCTTTTTCATTTCCTACTGCCTTTGAACATGCTCATCCTTCTGTGCTTAACAAACTTTACTAGATCCTACCAGCTCTATAGGAAACCTTTGCTGACCCCCTTTAATTCTAGTCCTTTTCTTCTGTGGATAATTTTCTGTTTATCCTGTGTGTAGTTATACTTTCTACATCACTATTTTCTCCATTAATATATCATGGGTCAGCATAAGAAATTAAATGGGAATTTGGGACGAGTATTGTGGAAGCTGCAGACAGGATGTGAAAGTCAGCAGATGATACAGAGCCTATAACCAAATATATAACCCAAATTTTACAATAAGGTACTTTACTTCCATAAAAGAAAAAGAAGGGGCGGCTAGGTGGCGCAGTGAGTAGAGTGCTGGCCCTGGAGTCAGAAGGACCTGAGTTCAGATCCGGCCTCAGACACTTAATACACAAAAACAAAAACCTAGCCATGTGACCTTGGGCAAGTTACTTAACCCCAATTGCCCTCCAAAAAGCAAAAAAGAAAAAAAGAAAAAAAAGAAAAAAGAAAAGAAAAAGAAAAACTTTAGACTTCTCTGGTACAAAAGGTAGGCCAACACATTTTATGTGGATTTTCCAGATTGTGGGGGATACATTCTCCACAGATAATCCCAGAGAGGTGGAAGGGATACCTCGAGTTTGTTTGCATGTAGTCCCCTCCATTAGAGCGTAAGTTCTCTGTGTCCACAGCACATAGCACGGTGCCTGGGACATAGTAAGCATTTAATAAATGCTGATTGACTGACCACCCCCCATACCATCTTAAATCCCTTTCCTTTCTCATCCAAACTCCTTGCAAAAGCTGTCAGCATTTGATGGCACTACTCTCTCTCCTCTCCCTCCTCAACCCTTTGCAATCTGGATTTCAGCCTTATCATCCAATTTAGATTGTCCCCTCCAAAGTGACCAGTGATCTCTTCACTACCAAAGCTGATGATTCTTTTTTTTCTCCATTCTCACCTTTCACCTGTACCCTTGCTTGACACTCTCTCCTCCTGGATTCATCATCCTCTCAGGGCTTTCACGACGCCACTATCTCTAGGTTCTCCTACCTGTCTGACTGCTCCTTCCCAGTCTCCTTTGATGATTCTTCATCCATATCATTCCCCCTAATTGGGCTGTTCCTTGAGGCTCAGTCCTTGGCTCCCTAGTCTTCCATTGCTAGGCTCTCTCTTGGTGATCTCATCCACTCTCACGGGTTTAATTATTTTTATGCAGAAGATTTCCAGATCTGTATATACCCAGCTCCTGCTTCTCCCCTGAGCTTCAATCCTGCAATCCCCAATGACTATTGGACTTTTCAAATTGGGTATCCCAGAGGAATCTGAAACTCAACATGCTGAAAAATGAACTCATTACCCTTCCCCCCAAATCCACTCCTCTTTCAGCTTCCCCATTTCTGTCAGAGACCTTAGCATTCTTCCCATCTCCCTGGTTCGTAATCTTTTCATTACTCTTGACTACTCACTGTTGCTCACTCCACATATCCAATCAGTAGCTATGTCTCACTGTTTCTACTTTTACATCATCTCCCACATCTGACCCTTTTTTTCCATTCACACTGCTACTGCCTTCATTCCTGGCCTCATCACCTCTCACCTAGGTTATTTCAACAGCCTTCTAATTGGTTTTCCTGCTACAGTTCTGTCTATCCCCTGCCCAGCTACAAAGTGATTTTCCTTAAGTGCAGATCTGACCAGCAAATTCCAATGGCTTCATATTGTCCCTAGAATCATCCCTCTCCACTCTCCATCTGAAGCTATGCTTGGTCTCTACTACTGAACAAAATATACGTCAGAATCCCTCCCCCACCCTTTGCAGCTTCCTTTTGTGTGTTATCTTCCTCAACTGGATTATAAGCTCCTTGAGGGTAGGAATTATCTTTTTCTTATTTCCCCTATATTTAGCATAGTGCTATCTATGTAGTAGGCACTTAATAACTAATGTTTATTGAATTGAACTGAATCAAATAAAATTTTCTTAGTATAACTTTTAAAGCCCTTCACCTCCTGGCCCCACCATATATTACAACTATCTTTCTAGCCTCACCTTATATTACAACTCCTTCTATACTCTGTGGTCCAGCCAAACTGTACTTCTCTCTGTTCCTCACACACCCTTCATTTCCAATCTCTATGCCTTTGCATTGGGTCATGCACCGTGCCTGGAATGCGTTCCCTCCTTACAGCCACCATTTAGAATCCTTCTCTTCCTTTAAAATGCAGCTAAAGTACCACCTCCTACAGGAAGCCTTTCCTGATCCCCACAGTTGTTAGTGTTCTTCCTTCCTAAATATCATTTCAATTTAAATATTTGCTTATTATTAAGTTATTGTTATTATTTATACCATGACTTATTATTTATTTTTATTCATTCTCTTTACATTTATTTTGTATATACTTACATAGTACTTGTCTCCCCTATTAGACTGTAAGTTACTTATAAATAGGGATTGTTTCATTTCCCTTGTACCTAGAACAGCATCTAGCACTTCAGGAGGCCCTTAATAAATACTTCTTGACTGTTTGATTTCCAAACCTTCCTGCCTAACTCATTGCACTGAGCTACCTGAACAGAGTCTCTAAACCAGCTTGACTCTTTGGGTCCAGACTTCTGCAGCACTTGATCCAAAAGCATCTTTTATTTCTGCTTTCACTACTGCTGCTGTTTCTCAGTGCCTGGTTCCTTTTTCCCTCCATTCTAAGCCATTACATACCTCAGATCACAAGAGTGATTTTCTAAGATTTCTTTAAATGGTAAAAGAAAATTTATAAATAATACACTGGTGGAAATTATGCATAAACAAAAGCATCCTCCAGATGCTCTTGTTTGCAGGTAAAATTGTGCTGGTTGCAGCAAACCCTGGAACATAACATTGCAAAGTCTTCTAGATGAAGAGCAATAATCATCCAGACAAGTTTGGACTAATTATCCATACAGGAAAAAGTGGATGATGAATGTCCATTGTCCAGACTATGATATGTAAATAGGGGGATAACCTCTCCAAACATGTCCATCAGAACATGCAATATAACCCAAGTATATGTTTGTATGTACATATGTATCTTAGATGTACAATGCAAATGGACAATGAGGTGAGTCCAATATTAAATAGGAGGAAGATAGGATGGATTGTCTTTGGGAAATTGCCAAGTCCCTTAAATGACTACAAACTTCTCCCTGAAACTAAGGCCTGTCCTCTTCAGTACTGATATTCTACCATATCAATCTTGCATGGTTGCAAGTCACAGAACACTACAATCTCCAAAGAATTCAAAGTAAGTATCACTCAGAGGGCAATGAAGAAGTGCATGGTGGGTGTAACAAGGTTGTAACAATGTAGTAAAGGATATCAAAGAAAATGTAAGAGTGCAAAAGATAGTCTGACTGGTCACATGCTGAATTATTCTACTGGTATCCTCATGATGTCAAGGGAAAGCAAGAAAAGTCTCCATCGCATTAAGTGAAACTCCAGTGGTAAAATTATAAAAAGACATTGACGAGAGTTGCACAGGGTAGGCAGGAATGGATGAGTTACTATCTGCATCACTGGGGGAACATCTACTTTGATTAGATCGCATATCTGTTTGAGCCCTTGGATATTAATGAAAACTACCTATCCATAGACCAGGTGGCACTTAAATTTTCTGAATTATTCCTTCTAACTGCAATTTTCTAGGCCTAGCTTGACCCAACAGGAGACTTTCTTCCCATGGAGAGTATTTTTCCCTGTGACTTTCAGACAATGATAGCATCTTCTACCCAAGTACATTCCCAGCCCATTTGTCCTCCCATTCTTGTAGATAAAGCTCATTCATTCATTCTATAATTCCCTGATCTCCCTCCGCTAATTTATGGATTGAATGGTGGAGTTTGAGTACTCCTCCATATCTCTATACAATTATTTAGTTAACCTATTCTATTTTACCCCACCCTCAGAATAGAGACATGTTTCTTATTGCCTCAAAAATTAAAAAAATTCAAGCTGATCCCCCAGCACACCCAAAAGTTTACCAAATGCAATCCTGTATAAGCCTTCCATGGACCAAGAGCTAGAGAAGCCTCCAGGAGGAAGTGACTATAAGTTCAGTTAAATATAATATTAAAGACTGGGGAGGGATCTTTTAAGACCAAATAGGAAATTACTTTCCTTACTCAAGGGGGCAGGGGTCCAGGGGTGCTATGTGACCCAAGTGCTCTGCAGCCAAGGGTCACAGCTCCACATCTAGAGAGCAAAAGGGGAAGGTTTGGGGGAAAATTAAGAATATTACCAGACCTAGAAGCATTCCAACCTGAATGCATATAAGAATTCTCAAAGCTAAGTCTAGCATTCCTCTGAGATAGATCAGGGAAATGTTGGAACAGATAGAAGGAGTCAAGCTGTAGGGGAATGACTGTGGTTTCCAAGTGGACTGATACTCAATGAAAAAGCATTTATTAAGTGCTTACTATGTGCCAAGTGCTATGCCAAGTGTTAGGGATACAGATTTAAAAGTTAGGTAGTCCCTGTCCTCAAGATTAGTTCCTAATAGGGGGATACAACACATATAGGAAAATGTGGCTAATGTGAGGTACTTTGATTTGGGAAGTCAGAAGGATGGTGAGTGAAGGCAGAGAGAAATTGATTGGCATGTCCCTTCCAGTAGCAATGGAAATACTGATTATATTACAGTTCCAGAGCTGGAAATCTAAGGGGAGGTAAGGAGGAGAGTGGGTGTGCATGGTTTCAGGGCCCAGTGGTTCAGAGAGAACAGTAGCAGTCAGGGTAGATGGTAATAAAATAGCCAGGGAAGAATGATTAGAGAAAGGCAAGGAAGAACTAAGGTGGGGGACAGAATGTCAAATCCAGGTTTTGGGCACAGGGCAGGAAGACAGGGACCCTATTTATTGAGATCTGAAAGGGGAAGAAGAATAGGAACAACTGGATTCCAGTGGATTCTTGTCCAGTTGCTAAAATCAGAGAACAAGGTCAGAACAAGCCTAGAATAAAAAAGGCAACTTGATAGATAGGCACTTGTGTCATAGGCCTAATCAATCCATTTTCCCCATTATGACTAGTTCATCCTTTGTGTACTGGTCACATCAACAAGATGAACTGGTGCTATAACATTTGCTGAAAGGTTGTTGTTTTGAGGATGTCTCTTAACTCACTATTGTGTATGTGATTGTGTTTAGAGAGGGTGTGTGAAAGTGCATTAGGAATAAAATACCAAGCATCACTCTCATCTTGCTTTAAAAATGATACTTCCCATTTCATTATTTTTCACATTTATGTAGAGACTGTTCAGTAGCTATCACTAGAACTGTTCTTCTGTATATGTAGGGAGGAAATAACTGACATGGTGTCATTTTACAAGATATACTAAACCCCCTGCCCCAAAATATCTCTCCAAACAGCCTATGATGGTATGCTTGAGATTTCACTATTAGAGAGTCATTCCATTAGGCTGACCATGGTCCTATTTCCTTTTTTCTCTTTATTGGATTCTTTCCTGGCAGTATGTGGAAATTATCCCAATCTGGACTTAGAGAACCTAGGTTCAGATCCTTATTCTGTCATCTGTGTGACACTGAATAAAATGATTTTACTTCCCTGAGCCTCAGTTTCCTCATTTGTAAAATGAGGAAGTTGGACTATATAACCTGACATCTCTTCCAGCTCTAAATTTATGATTCTATGATCTTGATGAAGGGGGAGAAAAGATGCATTGAAAATGGGACAAAGAGCACGGATATGAAAGATGGCAGGATGCTGATAATAAGAGGCTTACGGAAAAAGTTGTACCTACAGATCACAGCTTCTTAAACAAACATCACTTGCCTAAAACTAAAGAAAATAATTTAATTTGAAGAAGCAGCTATACCTCTTTCTTTTCAGGCTCCATTTGAAGGTGAAGGACTTGTTCACTCAGAGATGACAGCATGCAGTAACAGAGAAAGGTCTAAGGGCCACCTCCCCAGCCCATGTGGCATAGGGAAATGGCATTGAGGCTTTGGTCTATTTCCTTGGTCATTTTCCATTCTAGGGGCAGACAACAGAGTCTTGGATCCAGGATCTTAAGGTATGGGAACCTTGGAACCTAGGATTTTGGGTGGGTTGCTGCCACCAACCCAGTAGGGAAGCCCTAAAAAGCCAAAATTCCAAGAAACTGAGGAGATGGGGGGGGGGGACACATGAAGGGAACAATTTGGAATTCGATTTGGTAGGGCAGATGCCATGTAGGAGCTAAGCTAGGCTGTGAACCTAATTTCCCTCTCTTTTTCATTGACTAAGGTAGTATAGAGGGAGATTAAGCTTCACAATGATTGGTGGGGGTAGAAGGAAGCAGAATCTGAAGCTAGAAGGAGAATAAAAAGGTCCAGAATAAAACAGATCTGTTAATGTATCTGATCCATATTAATGTTGATCCTGAAATTTTTCAATTTGACCATTCAGTTGAATGTGCTACTTGAGAAATGACATTGGAGATGGAGTTGTGAAAAGCAGTTGGACCTGCCCAAATACATACCAAAGATATCTATACAATAGTTTATAAAGCATTTTACATACTTTGTCTCATTTGATCTTCATAACAATTCTATAAGGAAATCTAGGGTTTATGATGCTTAATCAGTTAGTAAATAGTCATTAAGTGCCTCCTATGTGTCAGGTTTTGTTCTAAGCACCGGGGACACACAAAGAAAGGCAAAAACAGTCCCTACTCTCAAGGACCTCATAGTCTGATGGGGAAGACAACATACAAACAACTATGTACAAACAAGCTAAACACAGGATAAAATGGAGGAAAAGCACTAAAATTAAGGAGGATCAGGAAAGGCTTGCTGTAGAAGGTGGGATTTTGGCTGAGACTTGAGGCAAGCCAGGAAGCTGAGATGAGGAGAGAGAGCATTCTAGCATGGGAGACAGCCAGTAAAAATGCCTGGAGTCAAGATTTGAATCTCTCATTCAAGGAACAAGGGGGCCAGTGACAATGGATAGCAAATAATAGCCCATCCATCCCTGACTATCCTGCACAACTCTTGTCTTAGTCTTTTTATAAATTTACTATCGGAGGTTCACTCAATGTAATGGAGGCTTTCCTTGCTTTCACTTAACATCATGAGGTTACTGGTGGAACACACTCAGTATGTGACCAGTCAGCCCATCTTTTTCACTCTTGCATTTTCTTTGATATCCTTTCTTTGATTTCCTTTACTCCAGTTCCAGAGCTTCAGATTTTAAACGGTTTCACAAATTTGTAATCATTAAAACAATTTAGTAATGGCTAAAAAATAAAAGTAGTGGATCAGTGGAAGAGATTAGGTATACAAATCACAGTAGGTAATGACCATATTAAGCTAGTGTTTGATAAATATAAAGATCTAAGCTTTGGGGCAAGAATTCATCATTTGACAAAAATTGCTGGAAAACTGGAAAGCAGTTTGGCAGAAATTAGGCATAAACCAATATCTCACATCATATACCAAAATAAGGTCAAAATTGGCAAATTATTTAAAAATGAAATGTAAAATCCTAAGTAAATTGGGGGAGCATGGAAAATTTTACCTTTCAGATCTATGAATAAGGAAAGAATTTATGATGAAACAAAAGATAGAGAGGATCACAGGAAGTAAAATAGATAATTCTCATTACAAAAAATTAAAAAGTTTTTGTACAAACAAGACCAATACAGCTAAAATTAGAAGGAAAGCAGGAAACTGAATGAATATGTTAACATCAAGTTCTCTGATAAGTCCTCATTTCTCAGAAAAACCTAAAAAGACTTATATGAACTGATGAAGAGTGAGGTGAGCAAAACCAGGAGATCACTGTACACAATAACAGCAATAGTGTAACAATGATCAGCTGTGAAAGACTTAGCTACTCTGATCAAGACAATGATACAAAGCAATTTGAAAGTAGTCATGATGAAAAATGCTATCCATATCCAGAGAGAGAACTGAATAACTCTTTTTTTTTTTTTTTTTTTTGCTTTTTGGAGGGCAATTGGGGTTAAGTAACTTGCCCAAGGTCACATGACTAGGTTTTTGTTTGTGTGTGTTAAGTGTCTGAGGCCAGATCTGAACTCAGGTCCTTCTGACTCCAGGGCCAGCTCTCTACTCACTGCGCCACCTAGCCGCCCCCAAACTGATTTAACTCTTGAGTCCAGATTAAAGCATACTTAATTTACTTTCTTTATGTTTCTTGCTTTTTATTGGGTTTTTGTTGGGGTTTTTTTGGAATGTGACTAATATGAAAATGTTTTGCATGACTTCACATGTATAATTGATATCAGATTGCTTAACCTCTCAATGGGTGATGGAGGTGCAGGAGGCAGGGAGAGAATTTGGAACTCAGAGTTTTAAAAAGTGAATGTTAAAAACAAGTAAATGAAAAATGAAGAAAAAAAGTATAGGCCTTTCAAAGTGAAAGCTGAGGCATTAAAAGCATTATGCAACATCCCAAATGTAAACCAGGCAATTCTCCTATTCAATTACAAGTTCTCCTTCATATTTTGCAAATAAATGTATACTTTTTTAATGATATGTAATTTTATTTTAATTTTTAATTAAATTTTGTGTTTATTTTTAGTTTATATCATCCATTTCCACAAGATTTTGAGTTACAAATTTTCTCCCCATTTTCTCCTACTCCCCACCCCAAAAAAAGCAATTTCACTGTATAGCTTCTACCCCAATTTGCTCTCTCCTATATCCTCCACCCCCCTCCAACTTTCTGGTAGGGTAAGATGGATATCCATCCCCTAGTGACTATATATCTTATTTTCCAATTGCATGTAAAATAATAATAATAATAATAATATATATTTTTAAACATTTGATTTTTAAACTGAATTCCAGATTCTTTCCCTTACTCCCTCATCACCTACCCTAACTGGAAAGATAAGCAATTTAATACAGATTGTACATGTGTAGCTATGCAAAACATTTCCATAGTGGATATTGACTATATTTCCTCCACCCTATCCCTACCCCCACTTGTTCTATTCTCTACTCTGACACTATCCCTTTTCAGAATTATATGCTTCTAACTACCCTCCCTCCAAACTTCCCTCCCCTCCATCATCCACCCTCTCATCCTCTTTCCACCTACTCTCCTATATGGTAAGATACCCTATTTAGTGTGTATGTCATTCCCTCCCTAAACCAAATTCAATGAGAGTAAGGTTGACCCATTCCCTTTTGCCTTCCTGTTCTTCTCCTACCTTGTAACAGTTTTCCCTTACCTCTTCTATATGAGATAATTTACCCCATTCTGTCTCTCCCATCTCCTCTCATTATAGTCCTTTCTCATCTCTTAATTTTACATTTTAAGTATAATCCCTTCCTATTCAATTTCTCTTGTGCCCTCTGTCCATGTATATCTGTACACATATATACACACACTCACATATGTATTCATACACCGTATACCTTCCTATATAGACATATATATGTATGTATACATATATATATACATTTATATTCCCTTCATGTATCCTCATAATGAGAAAAGCTACATAAGTTACAATTATCATTTTTCCATGTAGGAATGTAAATAGTTCAATTTTGATAAGTTCCTTATGATTTCTTTTTCCTGTTTACCTTGTCATGTTTCTCTTGCTTCTTGTATCTGAATGTCAAATTTTCTATTCAACTCTGGTTTTTTAATCAAGAAAGCTTGAAAGTCCTCTATTTCATTGAATAACCATATGTTCCCCTGAAACATGATACTCAGTTTTGCTGTGTAGGTGATTCTTGGTTTTAATCCTAGCTCCTTTGACCTCTGGAATATCATATTCCAAGCCCTTCTATCCCTCAGTGTAGAAGCTGCCAGATCCTGTGTTATCCTGATTGTGTTTCCACAATATTCAAATAGTTTCTTCTTGGCTGCTTGCAATATTTTCTCCTTGATCTGGGAACTCTGGAACCTCGCTAAAATATTCCTAGGAGTTTTCTTTTTGGGATCTTTTTCAGGAGGGGATGGGTGAATTCTTTTTTTTTATTATTTATATGTTCCCTCTGGGAAGATAAGTAATTCAGTATATGTTGTACATGTCTAGCTATGCAAAACATTACCACAGAAGATATGTTGTACAAGGCTGCTTATAATTCCCTCCCACTCATCCCACCCCCCACCTGGTCCATTCCCTACTTGATCCTGTCCCTCTTCTATAGTGGGCACTTCCAACCTCCCCTCCCCCCAAGGATGCCCCCGCATCCATCATCCCTCCTCTCATCCCCCTTCCCCCTATTCTGCTGGAGGTTGAGATATCCCATTTAGTATGTATGTCATTCTCTCCCTGAACCAAATTCAATGAGAATGTGGTTTTGCCTTTTTTTTCCCTCTCCCTTGTAACCACTTCCCCTTGCTTCTTCTACATGAGATAGTTTACCCTACCCTGTCTCTCCCCATCTCCTCTTGCCACTTTCCTCTCTCACCTCATAATTTCATTCCTTGAGTATTCTCCCTTCCCAACAGATTCAACCTATGCCCTCTATCCATATGTAATTGTAACCATATACACACACATTCACATATGTATTTATATGACCACACACCCTTCTTCCATTATTTTCATAGTGAGAAAGATATCATCAGTCACAGTTATTGCTTTTCCATATAGGAATGTAAATAGTTCAACTTTGATAAGTTCCTTTTGATTTCTTTTCCCTGATTACCTTCTCAGGCATCTCTTGCTTCTTGTGTCTGGATGTCAAATTTTCTATTCAACTCTGGTTTTTTCCTCAAGAATGCTTGAAAGTCCTCTATTCCACTGAATGACCATATTTTCCCCTGAAACAAAATACTCAGTTTTGCTGGGTAGGTGACCCTTGGGTTCATTCCCAGCTCTTTTGCCCTCTGGAATATCATATTCCATGCCCTTCGATCCCTCAGTGTAGAAGCTGCCAGGTCCTGGGCTATTCTGATTGTGTTTCCACAATATTGAAATTGTTTCTTCCTGGCTGCTTGTAGTATTTTCTCCTTGATCTGGGGATTCTGGAACCTGGCTATAATATTCCTGGGAGTTTTCTTTTTGGGATCTTTTTCAGGAGGTGATCTGTGGATTCTTTCAACCTCTATTTTGCCCTCTGGATCTAAAACATCAGGGCAATTTTCCTTGAGAATTTCTTGAAGGGTGATTTCTAGGTTCTTTCTTTGATCATGGCTTTCAGGTAGTCCAATAATTTTTAAATTATCTCTCCTGGATCTATTTTCCAGGTCAGTGGTTTTTCCCATGAGATATTTCACATTGCCTTCTATTCTTTCATTTGTTTGGATCTGCTTAACAGCATCTTGATTTCTCATAAAGTCATTAGCTTCCATTTGCTCCAGTCTAACTCTGAAGGAATGAATCTCCTCAGTGAACTTTTGAGATTCTTTTTCCATCTGGCAAATTCAACTTTTTAAAGCATTCTTCTCCTCATTGCCCTTTTGGGCCTCCTTTGCCATTTGAGTTAGTCTATTTTTTAAGGTGTTGTTTTCCTCAGTCAGGCTGTTGACCCTCATTTTATACTTTTCCTGTATCCTTCTCATTTCTCTTCCCAATTTTTCCTCCACTTCTCTTATTTGATTTTTAAAGTCCTTCTTAAGGTCCTCTATGGCCTGTAACCCACTCATATTTTCCTTTGGGGCTTTTGGAGCAGGATTTCTGACCTCACAGTCCTCTCACTATTCCATGCTTCAATCCTCTTTGCCCCCAAAGTAGGAGTCTAAGGTTGCATTTTTCTGTTTAATTTGTTTCCTTTGCCTTGGCATGTTGCCACTTAATTACTTGACTTTTGGGCTTGTTGCCACACTATGGCTCTGCCGCCAGACAGGGGAACTTTCATCCCGAACGTGTGGGGGACAACTTCCGTTTCTGGCAAGCTGGAAACCCACCCACAACCTCCACCCCAGATCACAATCCAGATCCAGGGAGGTTAAAGCAAGAGCGATTACCCCCCAAGACTGATCGCTGGATCTCCCCACAATTCGCAGGCCAAGAGCCGGAAATGCCTCTGAAAACTACAAAATGGCGTGTCTCCTCAGTGTCTTCTAGCCCCCAGGGGAGGGAGCCGACGCATTCCCCAAATACAGGTCCCAAAGTCCATAGGACACTAACCTCTTACTTTGTCCTAGGCATGTCTATGTTGATAATTCTGGAGTCGCCACAGCTCCTGGTGTTCTGGGGTTCCTCCAGCCGGCTGCTGGCCCTGCCTCCCTGGGGCTAAAAC